>JBAMHW010000025.1:2240824-2261140 GCA_037177495.1 Rhadinocentrus ornatus | reverse complement strand
ACATTGCATCTCGTATCAAGGCATTTAGGTTGAAGACAGCTCAGCGGCTGCTGTACCGCTTTGGACTGCCATGGACTAATACAGCCTGTGTACTGCTGAGGAAGGCTGGAGGCTGGGGATACTGGGGATCCTTTCTACAGGTCTGTTCTGCAGGCATGGCGAGGTTTCCTTTTCCAACGGAAGGAGCTCTTGACGGTGGGGATGTGGGTCCTGGAGGAGTCTCTGGTTGGAAATAGCCTCATCACCTCTCAGGCTCTGAACTCCAAACTCCGTTTTGACTTCAACTTTGTTTTCTGTTTTCAAGTTAAGGAAATAGTTCTCTTGTTTCAACCTTGTTCCTACACTTCACAGGACCTTCCTCCTTTACAGCAGTGATGGAGAACACGACTTGGCCACATCCTTCATACGTCCCCCATTATCTCCTTCGTGGTGACCCTTTTGCTTCAAGACTCTCAAAAGAGGCGGACATCATTGCAGCCTTTTACATCTGCATCATAGGTCAGTCATAACCCCTTTTCTCATTACTTGATACATGTTTGTTGTGTTGCAACTAGACTTTATGCTCCAACTGTCAGCTGCTAAACACACTCTTTGATGCAAGAATGAGTGCACAGTTTGGTCTTGCATTCAGTAGCAGAACAAATTACCAGATGCTAAAGTGAAGAACACAGGAAGAAGTGTTTAAAGCATAAAGCATGCAGCAGTTCTTAATCATAATGTGAAATTCCGCAACACCTATAAACAGAGTACCTGCTTACTCCAATTAAGCGATATAGGATTTTTTACTATGGGGAAATAGGGATTGCCATTAGGGCTTCTAACTTAAGTTGGTGAAGGTGTGCACTCTCTGAGTACTTCTAGTTTATCTTGGCAACTGAAGAAAACAAACTTTTTTTTGACGAGTTAACAGATTATTCTAATGGTCGTTTGTCCTGTGATGGACTGGTAGCTGTCAGAAAAACACAGAGAGACAAACATATCATCGGGCTCACACTCACATCTACAATTTAGAAAATAACAAATGAATGCATCATCCTCCTCTTTCCCACCACCTCGCTGGGTCCATCCCAGTACAGAGCTGTAGTGTACTGGAATGCCAGTCAAACCAGCAACGGACACCAGCTGACGTCAGATGGAGAAATCCATCATTGATCAATACATCCATAAAGTCCGACAAAGGTTGGATTTCCGACGTGTTTGACAGTAAGTATTCCGCCGTGATGCGGAGGCTTCCCAGCCGTCACGTGGGCTATTTTAATCACAAAAATCTGGTGTAACACAGTAGCCACTAACTTTAGAGCCCGTCTTAATCATCTTGTTATCTTAAGAAAACAAGCTTTGTTTTCTCAAGATAAGATAAATTATGCTGTTATCTAAGTATAACAAGAGAGCATGGACACTTTTTTTTTTTTATTATTTATTACTACCTGCTAATGGCTTTGTTCAGAAATGAAAACTTTACTATATGTGTTAAAATTAACTTACATGAGATTAAAACAGTTTGTTCAGATTAGAAAAACATCGAGGCAAAGAATCATATATTTTATTTATTTAAAAAATGTCATTAATAAAAACCAGATATGTCACAAAACAATTGTAATTAGTATAAAACAAATTCTGGCTTTTTACAAGCATGTGAGTGAATGAAATGGAAGGCTAGAAGGATTTTTATTTTTTTTTTGACTTGCCTATTTTTGATATAAAGAATATGAATAATATAAAGATAATGTTCTCATTATAAATGCAAAGGCTGTTCTGAAGCAGAAGAAAATTAGAGCGGTTTTAGTACTGATAGCTCAGGTGAGGTCCCCCCCAGTTGCAGGATCTCAGGTTTTAAAAGATTAATGCTTAATATTAATGTTGTGTACACTTAAAGTTTAAACATTATTTTTAAGTCTCTTCAAATGAAGGATTTGCTAACTCACTTACACTTAACTTAAAGTATGAATAATATGAAGGAAACATCTTGCTATATAAATTTACCTTTTCATGGAAAGATTCACAGACTAATACAACAGTGTGAATTATATCACGTGTGCTAGGCTTTAAAGTCAGTGTGTTTCCATTCAGTAGATGATTCACCGCAATTTCTAACATGGCATAAAGGTACATTTGCAACATGAATTTAAGGCTGTATTTATACAATTTTAAACTGAAAATGAGTTTTTATTGACTCTCTGAAGAGAGGAACACAATTATTTCATTTCATAGTATATGACCCCCCCTGACAAAGTCTTTTCTACCCTCTGACCTCTGAAAAGTCACCATTGGCTAAAAGCTCCCAGAGGCCTGTACAAAATATTTGCTAAACAACTACAAGGACTGTGATGTAATTTTTCACTAAATAACTATGTGTTTCTCAAAATTATATGAACTAAAAGTGGATAAAAATGTATAACGGATGAACAAAAGATGATATTGGAGCTGCTGTATTCATACCTCAATGAACACAGCTCAGATTTACAGGCAAAAATAAAGAAAAGAACAGATCAAGAAAGAGAGAATTTCTTTGAAGTCATGAGTCAAACAGCTGGAAAGAAATTTTGTGAAGATCATTCCAGCTGAACCTTCCGGCAGACCTTACTCTTGACCTGAAAACAAGTTGTTTGACTCTGGCTGAGTGAAGACACCTGAAACACTGTAAAAAGGAAAAAGTCTTTGAGGCCAACTC
Source organism: Rhadinocentrus ornatus (assembly GCA_037177495.1). NCBI lineage: Eukaryota > Metazoa > Chordata > Actinopteri > Atheriniformes > Melanotaeniidae > Rhadinocentrus > Rhadinocentrus ornatus. The sequence continues at coordinate 2,258,469 of JBAMHW010000025.1, read as the reverse complement.
AAACTCTTATATTTGAAGTAAATGGCATCTACTTGTCCCAACTAACTGTTTTTTGTTGAGATAATTAATCATTCACATGAAAACTTCCCATTTTAAATTCAAAGAAAAAAAGAAGAATAAGAACCGACCGATCCCGATACTGACCACTGAATATTTTTTTACTATTTGTGTGCTGAGTAGACAGCAGTGTGTTTAGAACCAACGGTTTCTTCATTATATGAGCTTTAACTGACATAGTATAGAAAACTGTATCCACATATTTCAGGGATCACCAAACCTGATCCTCGAGGGGCGGTGTCCTGCAAGTACTGGAGGTTTTCCTGCAGATGCTTTATTTTCTGTCTTTGTTGCCTTCAGCAGCTGCAGACCGGAGGATTTGAGGTAAATTTTGAATGCAGACAGAAGCTTGCATTGATCAAAGGCGGATATATGGGTTAGGGTTAAGAAAAAACAAAACAAATCAGGGTATTGCTCTCAACATTATCTCACTGTCATCCTTACCTTAACCTCTTATTGAACTAATACATCATATTTGATACACCCTCCTAGTAGTTTACACTACATAAATTCTAACATATCAAATAGTAAAAAATAAACAACAACCAAAAAAACAATCAAAAACAGAATAATCATCATAGGACAAAAAAAAAAAAAAAAAAACACTGAAAGGAAAAACAAAGCCAAGAGGAGCCTACATTTTAAGCTGTTTCATACTTTGAGCACTGCCCCCTCGTGGCAATGGAAAGCTAAAACAGATAGCTGTTAAAAAAAAGCACTATGCACATGTTTTTTTTTTATTCTCATCATTATTAGAAGAAAAAATGTGTGTGCGTCTGTGCGCGCACGTGTGTGTAGGTGTGAGTGCATGGCTGTATCTGTGTGTGCTGTCAGCACACACTTATGATGCTGTTAAAACAAAACAGACTTGGTAAAACGTTCCTTTAAATGCTGTTTTTGGTAACACACAAATACACACACACACACACGTACAACACTAATTACCTATTAATACTTGTAAAAAGGGAAATCTAAAGATAAATGAATAAAAAAACATAGATAAATAGATCAAAAATAATAAAACTAATTGTTTAGTTAAAAAGTACTTAAAACATCTGGGACCCTGAGGACTTTACCAGTCTCACAACACATGTGCATCTATGTGGTATATTCACCACCTTTAAAGGACACTGGGAACTGATGTGTGGTATTATCGGAACAGGAAGCTGCATTTTGTCTCAGGCTCAGTAAATGCTGTAAAACATTGTACATGACTCCGTCGCGTCAATATATTACAACTGGCGACGAGGATGAACTGTAAAAATCTTCACGAGGGGAAAGAAGACTCTCTGTGTCGGTACCTTCACAACCTTGAAGGTGTTTTGCAGCGACTCCAGGAAAGTGGACTGCGGGTGAAGCTCACAAAGTGAGTTTGGGAAACTCAGACTGAGTTTTTGGGGCATGTGTTGGACGAGTGGGGCATTCACCTATCAAAGGACAAAGTGAGAGCCATACAGGAGGCACCAGCCCCCACCATGCAAAGGGCTTCAGGTTTTTTACGGCTGGTGAATTACTATGGATGATTTGTACCACAGCAAATCACAATGTTGGCACCACTGTACAGACTGTTAAAGAAACCGGTACATGGATGTGGACTGGTGTGGAACAAGATGCTTTTAATAAGTGTAAGCAACTGTTGACTAGTGATCAGGTACTAGCACACTATGACCTCAGTTTACCGCTCATGTTAGCATGCACTATGCCTATGGAATAGGTGCAGTCATTCAGCACACCCTGCCAAATGGTGAGGGGCATCCAATCGCTTATGCTTCAAGAGCATAAGCGATTTCCCAAGAGGAAAATATTCACAGATTGAAAAGGAGGCAGTATAACCGATGAACATTGCGCCGTTGCCAGAGGCCAGCAACATGGGGGCAGCCGTGAGTCACCTTCAGGCAGAACCGCTAAACGCCATGTCGCCACGCACTGACAGTGGGTTATTGCATGTGTATAAGTATGTTATGAAAGGTTGGCCTGCACAGATTGAGAATTTTAAAGTGTTTCATACAAAAAGAAACGCGCTATCCATAGAGCAAGTTTGTGTGTTATGGGAAACTACAGTCATCATACCTACAAAACTGAGGCGGACTGTGCTAAATAATATTCACATGGGGCACCAAGGCATTGTAAAAACAAAAGCTTTAGCCCAGAAATATGTATGGTGGCCTAACCTCAACTTGGATGTGGAGCCACAGCAAGTCGTGCTATACCCGTGGGGGTTTCCAGGGGTATCCTGGAAAGGTTACACATAGACTTTGCAGGACCTTTTTTTAACAACATGTTCATGATTGTTGTGGACTCCTATACAAAGTGGCTGGATATATTTCACACAAGTTACTTCACAGGCGACCGTCACAAGACTCAAAAGACTGTTTGCCTCTTTTGGCCTCCCCAAACAACTGGTGACAGATAATGCCCCCACATTCACGTCGTAGGAGTTTCAGTCATTTGTCAAACTGAACAGCATTCAGCACACTAGTTGTGCTCCTGGACATCCAGCAACTAATGGCCTGGCCGAGAGGTATATTCAGACATTTAAGTCTGAATATACTTAAATATATCCTCAACTCTCACGTCCTTGAGACGTCCTTGAGAGTTGAGGACAAGGAGTTGAGGACAAGATCTCGCTGTTCTTGCTGCAGCATTGGATGACAGCCAAATCTAAGACCTGGTAATCCCCTGCAGATTTATTTTTGCACAGGCATGTCCGGAGAAGGCTGAAATCTCAAGAGATGCACCAGAGTGTTGGTGTGCAGATGACCGTATCAACAAAAAGATCTCGCCAGAGTCCCCGTCTGTGGTTCTTAGGCGCTCAACCACCAATATATGCAGTAAGATTATCATCGTTTACGTGTATTCATATGATGCATTCATAACATATGTGTTTCATTTAATGGTATAAATAGTCGGTGTCAACGTAGGTTAAACTTAGAGTGTGAGGTTATGTTTATGGGTTATTCAGAATAACTGACTAGTAAGTTGACTGTTGATACTCAGTCATTAATAAAATGTTCGGGCGTGGAATTTTGTGTTGTTCAACTGAAGTGTTTAGTTGTGTGTTTTCAGTTAAATAGGGAAATGATGTAAATGTAAATGCTCATGTCTTCACCTCATCAATATATTACAATCTAATAAGAGCAAACACAGCTAAAATGCAATGTCCAGAGAATACACTGCACAAACACAAGCGAAGACAGAAAAAAGTTTAAACCTCCAAAATGCAAGTAAGTATTGTATGTTGTTGCATACACTGGAAAAAAAAAGCTTGGAGAGTCTTGGAAGTCCTTCAACACTGTGATTAAATCATTCAGATACAGTTTTTATACTGGAGAAGGTTAACACGGCTTTATTTGAATAACAGAAGATAGTGAACTAGTCTTACGAGTAGGAGGCAGCCAGTGGAGTCGACAGATCATCCAGAATCACGGAGCTGGAAATGGAGCGAGGCATAGTCCAAGTATGAAGCTACGAGGTCCGACCGGGAATGAGTGTGGAGCTGGAGTATATATGGCAGGACGGGTGAATGGGAAACAGGTGTGTCTGGTTAGGATCTGGGGAGTGATTGGCTATAGTGCAGAACTGGAGTTATTGTGGCAGGGTGACGATAAGGAACAGGTGTGGATGATGAGGAATCCAGGGTGTGGTGTCTGGCTGGACCAGGTGAGGGCATGACAATATCACATCTTTTTAATTTTGTAATTTCCCCTGGAATTAATAAAGTGTTTTGTTTTTTTATCTGATGTGCTTTCTGCATTTGGTTGTTTTCCTCACTATGCTTGTGAACTAATAAATTAAAAAAATTCAGACCATTTCTAATTAATTTCTTGTCTGAAATTGCAGTAAGTTAAGCCAGGAGCTACCTGACCGCCAGCCTTTCAGCAGTCACATGTTCTCAGATGTTTTGGTTGTGAGGCACATATTGTACATTCCTGATTTGTTATGATTATTATTATTTTAATCTGTTAGCCTCGAGTGGTTCATTGAGTGTTTTCTTGTAATTCTGCCGTGACTTTAAATTAATTTTTCAAGTTGCACATTATCAGAGCCTGGCAGGCAGTTTGTTGGTGGATAATTAATTCATTACTGATTAATCACGCTCAGACAACCTAAGTCATTAACTGATAACAAACACTTTCACACAAATAGTGTGAAAGTGTGGTTGGCTTGTAGACTGCACAGAACAAGTTAATTCCATCAAAATAGAAGGAGTATGGACAAATGCCTGTTTTTTGGTATCAAAGATTTTTCTGTAAATTTTTTACTTTCCTAAATTTAAAGAATTGACTTCATTTAGAAAATCTGGATTGTAGGAAAGACCTACAAGTGATCACATGACAAAATTCACAGAGGATCATTCAGTCAGATCCCTTTGCTCTCTAACAAAGCAGACGCAGCTGTAAAGAGGCCAAAATAGCATAACTGTGACTTAGAAAAAAAATAGCAGCTGTAATAAAAACTCTTTTCCACTGGGAATAATGTGTTTTATTCCTGTTTGAGTTCTTTACCAGAATTATGAAAGTTTGAGTTAGGGCTGGTCATTCAATATCAATTTATATCACAATATACTTTTATTCAATAACGTAATATGAGTTTTGAACACATTTCCAGTATTGCGATATACATGCAGTATAAGATTACAGCATTTCACTGACTGGCGTTCAAGCCGAACAGAAAGAGCTGCAACACACTGGCTACATAAGTGATGACGTACACCACGACACTGAGCCGACCAAGCCCAGCAGCAGTTAGCTGTGGTCAGTGCGAGGTAGAAAGCTAGCCTAAGCTCCAACGCTGCTAGTTTTAGCTACAAAACGAGTGCTCATGTCTGTAATGCAAACATGACTGAACAAGCTTCTACAAGCGAAGAGAAAGCAGACAAATAGTTGATAAGAGAGGAAAGACTAACTCGGTGGTACGGAAGTGGTTTGGCTCAGTATCGCCAACTTAGTGACTTTGTTTATTCTCTCCTCTAGCAATTTTTTATTTATTTTTTAAGCGACTAGCGACAGATCTAGCGACTTTTTCTGGTTGTATTGGAGTGTTTTGGAGACTGACGTAAATGAACGTAGTTTACTTTTCTCAATAAGGAGTGGGGGATGTTTTGCTGATCAGGCAACAGTTCATCTGAAGCATTTCCACTCAGAATATGCTTGTTTAAATTTATAAGAATAACATAATAAGCCTCTGTTGTAGTTTAAAGTTAAAGCTATTATTATTGAAAAAGGTAAAGGTTTGAGTTGACCTTTGCTGGTGATTTAAAATTTCTATGTTTGAAGGCTAATTTAGGCTTGCTGAATAAAAAAAAAAAAAGGTGACCATTAATTAGTTGTACAGTTTCTATTTCTAAAATGTTTACTGGAGGAGTTTCATAGACTTGGCAAAATAATTTTTAGTTTTACAGCTTCTGTTTTGGCATTTTTGGCAGTTTTCCTGAGGTTTTATTTTGTTTATATCGATATCGGAATTATATCGTATCGACCGAAATTAAGAAATATATTGTGATACTTTTTTTTTTTTTTTTTTTTGGCCATATCGTCCAGCCCTAGTTTGAGTGTTCTCCAAAGTTCTTTGCTTTAACTTAGGCTTTCTTGCTCCTTTAATCTTCTGGAGCCACTGTCTGTGTTTGGGTTTCATAGTCAGGATTCTAAATTAAAACCTTCCAACCCTTAAAACATGTATGATTTAGAGCCCGACAATTTATTGGCCGGCCGATTAAATCAGCCAACAATCGCTGACTGACACAACATGTCACGAGTTTTAGTTCTGATTATTTAGTATTCGGTATTCAGAACAAAGGTGCATGTAAAAAGGGGGGCTGTTTATAAAAGATTTTATTTCTGCTTCTTTTCATTTTTGCTTTTTATTTCTTATCTGTTTTTGTTTAAATGTATTATGAATGAATTAAATAAATAAAAAACATTCACTTGTGGCCTAAATCTGAAGATAAATTCATCAGTACATTGGGTTGCTTTTTTTGCATGCTCCATAGAAAGATTTTTTCACAATGCAAATTTTAAATTATTTTATTTTATTTAATTTTTTTATGAATTGGCTGATTGATTACTTATTAGTTTTTTATTTATTTTTTACGCCAAATGTGAGAATTGGCATCGACCTCAAAAAATCCATGTTGGTCGGGCTCTATAGTTAAACTTATAATTTGGAATATTTCCCCTGAAATAGTTTGACTACTGGGAATTCTCACTGGCTGTTAACTTTGTCACAGTTATAAAGGCTATTATTATAGGCCTCACTCTCCATATATGTTTAATGGTTGTCCTATGGTTGGCTGGCCAGCAGCTGCTTATCTGTCTGGGCCTGACAGGATCTTAGTTTTGACGATGTCATCCTCTTTAACTGGTGTGACCCACTGGAACTTGGGATGGCTTCTAACCCATGGAAAGCTTTGGGATGACCGTGGGATAGGTCTTTATTTGATTATGGCAGAGGGTTTTTCTTTACACATGTAGTCAATCGTGCGATTACTAATGAGTTATCCTTAAAGGCTGTTCTTTCATTTTAGTTTATTAATCTCCATTCATAGCAAAGAACTTCATGTCATTTTAATGGGAGCATCTCCCAGGCTCTATAACAGGGATCACCATCTCCGGGCCTCTTGAGCCAGTGTCCTGTAGGTTTTCAATATGTCCATACTGCAGCACACCTGACTCAAATAATGGGTTGTTAAGGGCTTGTGCCATGAAAAAAACAACAACAACACTGTTATGGTCTTAATATTGCATGAAGAGCATCTTTCCAACTAGAGACCATAAATATGCCAGCTTTCCTCAAAGTCTTCTCTATCTGTGCCAAACTCGCAATGGTAGCTCATCTCGGCAAGAACAAGCAGAAGTAAAATAATGACGAGGACCGCTAACTAACAAAGACTTTCTGTACGGGTGTCACCTCATAGTACTATTACTGAAAGTGATTTCACAAGATAACCAAGTTGGGCTTTTTAAAAAGCCAGACTGAATATAAAGATTGATGGGAGACTTTTGAGCAGTATTGTTTGTTTTATTTATTCTTTGAGAATTAACCATATCAGTCAGAGAACAGTTAGTTATCAGTAAGGATGTTAGTTGCAGCTGTAAATGAAAAAAAAAAAATATCCTGAGAGAAACACATAGGCAAAGGAAAAGGCATCATGTGCTTTGGGGGATTCATTCTGTGTGCTTCATTTGTCCATTCTTAAGAATTCTTTTCACATCCACTTATTCCATGTGGGAATGCTTCCACAGACCAATCTTGGCTGAAAGCCTCCAATTGCTATTATATTTTTTCCTGGAGCTGTGCGTCATACGAGTATCTGGAAGTTGCAAGATATACAGTCGGCTCATTGTGTTGTTTATGAAATAAATTTACTTACAAATGCCCTATAAATCCACATAAATGAATCTGGTTTATTCAGCAATGAAAAGGGTATTTGTACACATCAAACAGGTTGAATGGGAAGCTGCTGCTGGGGCAACAGGTCTGTGGGGTTAATCGTCATTAACTCTGGGCCAAGATGCAATTTTATTTATTTATTTATGTGTTTATTTATCTTAGGAATCCCTGAGGGATTATGAGGGCTACATGTACTGTATGCAACAGCTGTGCACAAAGAGCACTCAGTTAGCAATGCTTCCTGACATGTTGGTGCTGTAGGCGAGACACCCGCTGAGGATGTCTCTGGTATCTCTGTTTGCAGAATTAACGATGGGAAACACTCACTTTTCAGTTTTAGGGATGGATGAAGTGGTCAATTTCATCTTCAAGTAGTTTAATTCTGTGCTCATTGAATTTGACATCAAACAACAAATTTTATAGAGTTCATCTAAATGGACCTCATAAGATCTAAATTTTGAAAGAAAGAGTCCAGCCCTTCTGTTTTAATTACTGGACTTTTATTTGATTGAGGGTTTCAAATAAAAAAAATTTCCGCTCCTCAAACTTCAGTAAAGTGGACAAGCACAGTTCTGTGGAGAGTTCATTATTGACTCAAGGCTACATAATCATGTTAAGCTGTCTTATCTTTTAAAAATCTCTCCAACTTCTACTTTAATTCGATTTTCCTGCTTAATATCCAAGATATCTCAAGAAATTACATTTGTTTTCTTTGTTAGCTTAACTAACAGTAACAAGCTGATTAGAAAAGCAACAACAAATAATTACCAATTTTACACAGTAATTTACTTTGGATTTGAATGCACCTGCTGCTTTCAGAATAGATGGAAACTGTAGCAAGTAAGTCCCACTAAGACATGAACTCAGTTGGACTAATGATCACCCTTCCTCCAGATGTGTAAAATCAGATTAACATTTATTTTCTTACGATAGTCAGTTTCTTTCCGTGGAATAACTGTTTTACCTCTTCTAATTAACAACACCTGAGTGACGGGATGGTTGACCTTAAATAACCCTCGGCCACTAGGCAAATTAAATGCCCCCTCTAGTGGTGGGGGAGAAACCTAACAAAAAATAAACATGGCTCCTACAGAAATACCTGTATTTACTAGTATGGAGCCATACATGAAGTATTTGTTGTTAAGACTAGTGTAACAGAAATACAATTATGACTAAAAGGCTTTAAAGCTTTGTTTTGGGGTAATACCACTCAATCAGATTTGAGTGGTAGGTGATATCCAAGTGACCTCCTGAATTCTGTAGTTCATCCATTAATTTACAACTTTAATGGATGAAGATTACGTCTCTGACAAGCTCTGCCAGGTCTGCTAATGAGCCGTTAAATCTGATTCAGGTTGCAGCAGGGAGACATCTAAGACCTGCATAGTGGGCTTTGAGGACCGGGGTTGGGGACCTCTGGATTAGAGTACCCTCTGGAGGTCGGTCAGATGCGCAGCTTCTTTTAATTCAGAATGTGGTATTTTGCAACGTGCATTCTGTGTGCACATCTGGTCATGGGAGAGAAGAGGAAAAAATGACGTGCAGTTGTATAAATATGACAAATAACTTAGTTTAATAAAAGGATAAAGTATAAACTTGTGCTAAAAAAAGGTCTAAAGGCAGGGGGGGCACCATCTTGATGTAACTGTAGGAAAACACTGTTATGAGAAGCATGCAGGAATAATACGTCACTCAATTATTCACATGAGGAATCTGTTTCTAGTTAAAGCGGCAACTTTCTTTAAAGAGAACTAGTTACAAGAATTTATGCTGTGATTGCTACACCTCCCCAGGTGAGACTGTGAACATTTTGTGATGCTGTCTTCTACTTGCTTTTTTTTTTCTTTTTCTTTGTTTGGAAGGGAAATAAAACACCCTGATTGGGTGCATTACAGTGGACTTTGGAGTGCTGGTGAAGTAAAACCTTACAAATATGGCCTTCATGGACGGTTCATTAGAAGAAAAACTTTCCTGCTTCCTCACAAGATGAAACTACAAGTTTGCACAATCACAGCAAGCCTGATGCAGGGGCAGCGTGGCTCAGTGGGTAGAGCGGTCGTCTTGTAGCCTGAGGGTTGCTAGTTCGATGGGTAAATGTGATATATAATATAAAGCGCCTTGGGTATCATTCAAGGTACAGTACTATAGCACTATATAAATACAGACCATTAACCATGACTGTAAATGTTCAATTAATACCTTTGGGAACAAAACAAAGGTGAAGAAGAAAGGATGCAGAATTTCAAGAGAAGACCTTCAGCTTTTCAGCACAGTCCTTTTCCTTTGTTAAACATTCAAGATTGAGGTACAGTTTCATCTTGGATCGAGTGCAGGCGATGCATTTCAAGTCTGGCTTGCAACTGTACCATAAAGGCATTTAACCATTAACCTGTGGAAATAAGTTAGCAACAACAACTGAATGGATATAAACGTTTAAACATGACGTATAAACGGTAGTTTAGGATGTTATAGAGTGATAGGCTAATGCATCATTCCTGCCAGGATTCTTACTTGATTAAGGCCACAGATCACATGCAAAGGCTTCAGAATGTAGCTTGTCCCAGCAATGCAGTTGAAAGTTAAACGCAGCTTATTCTTTCTGTGTGACTAAAAAAAAAAAAACATAGAGAGACATGGTTGTATTAAAACACTTCCTATAAGCTAAATCCCTGACCTGTTTGAGTTCCTAACAGGTTAATATGTACTGATCATGTGACACTTAAATTACACACAGGTGGACCTTATTTAAGTAATTATTTCATTTGTGACGTTAATTCCAAGAACGTACACTTATTTTAAAAAAAACAAACAATTTTGTCTATTTTTAATAATTTAACCCCCCAAAATCCATCTATATTGCAGATTATAATGCAATAAATAGACAAAAAACACTAAAAAGGGGTTTTGAGCCACTGTTTTTAATAAGAAATAAAGAAAGTATAACTTTCTGTTCTTTGTGTTGCTCAGCCAAATTACCAATAACTGTGTTAGATAGTTCTGGGCAGAGAGAAGTAATTATTACTACTACTACTACTACTCCTATTGAACTAAACCTAATGGAGCTTTGTTATTTTATGCTATTAGTAAAGCAAGTGCCTTCATTAGCACGAAGTGTTGCTTTATGCTGCCAGATTTAATAATTGCCAGACAATTATCACTCAGGTCATTACAGATTTAAAGCCCATAGATCTGATTTTATTGGACTCAGGTATACTACACTATTAAATCTCACTGTTCTCATTAACTTCCCAGTGGCTGCAGCAGGTGGAAAAACCCTCAATCATTGTGTGCTGCCTACATAACACCAAACATTTTTTTTTTTGTCTTTCTTTACTTTAAACATGTAAAAGAAGAGAAAAAAGAATGATAGGCTACTATAGTGACTGAAGACATTGAAAACTATTTCTAGATTTTAGCAGGGACTCTATTATCATCAGAATTATAGACAAAATGTCCACAGCAGTTTTCTTTAAAGCCACCGTGAAATTAGATCTGATGATAATAATATTTCTTGTCCTGTAAACTGCTTACACTGTAGTACCTGTTCCAACAGGGACAAATGTTGTTTTGCACATACTCTTAATTGCATTTTTTTCATTCACAATTTCCTGCAAGAATCTCTGGTCTAGAAAAGAATTACTTTTCTAGTACAGGGTTGGACCCTTTTTTTCTTCAGAACTGCCTTAATTTTTCATAGCATGGATTCAACAAGGTGTTTTGCTTATCTGTATTGTTCACTCATTTCTTTGCTACCGTGGTACAGTGAAGTGTTTTCTGAAGTAATTATGATGAAATGGGAAAATTCAGAGGGTCTTCTTTTAATGTGACTTTTTTCTGTTTTTGACAGGGATCATGTCGGCAACAGGAAATGGCTACGTCATTTATATGAGCATCAAACGCAAGACCAAGTTAAAGCCTCCTGAGCTCATGACTGTTAATCTAGCCATCTTCGATTTTGGCATATCAGGTACTGATACATCATTTTGTTTTTATTATGTGTTTTAAACAGTACCACAAAATATGGGTAATAGAGGTGATGTCTCCTGAAGAAACAAATTCAGCAAAAACCTGACACAGAACCTGAGATCTGCATCTGGATCTTCAGCTGATCCAGCTACTGTTGGCTGAGGTCTTAGAAATGGTCTCCATGGAAAGGTGGCTGTCAACAAGGCCTTCGTAAGGAAAAGAAACAAGAGAAAAATTAAACAAATAAATTGTAAAATATTTAACAAAAGGCAGAAAACATCCAAAGAAGATGTTAGGAAAGTCCTTCAATTAGCCTATAGAACTATTCCTGAAGATTACTTCAAGAAATGACAAGAAAGTATGTCTACGACAGGGCACCAAAACTCAAAAGAACACTTTAGATCACAGGCCAAAAACAGGATATATTTATTGGACACTTTAAAACTACATTTTTTAAAACATTAATATGAATAAAAACAGACAGAAATATTTTTTCCAGAATAACATTTTTTTTTTTTACTTTAAACAAGTTAAAATATTTTGTGCTCCAGTTAAAAATATAAACATGGCACAAAAAGAACCCTGAAAAATACATAAAAATTGTGCTTTTGAAGGTCCCATATTATGCAAAATTCACTTTCTACGGGTTTTCTAACAGTCATGTGTGTCCTTATAGCCTGTATATGAGGCCCAAAAATGAGATAATTCTGTCTCCTTTCTCACTTGCTTGCTCCACTTCTTTAGCGAATGTGGTGAAACAGGTGAGTCTGAGGTCTTTCCCCTTCACATAGGGAAATAACCACTAGCTCTTGTAGTGGATACTGCTACTGACCCGCCCCCCGGCTAGCTGAGCCTGCCCTCTAAATTCAGTGGGAACCAACAAAAGCCGTACTCTCTCCCATAGAGAGGTGTAGACAGGCACTACTCGTGCATTTACCGGTTCAGACACAGAAACAGCCCGTTCTCAGTAGAGCTCACTAGAGCCACATGTGGAATGGCTGAGAAGGACCAAGGACCAAGGGGTAAAACACTTTGAAAACAACGTTGTTGGAGCTCTGACACCCATATGAAATTGTTAAAAAAATGTATAATATGGGACTTTTTAAGTAAACGTTAAAATATTAAAAAAAAATCTAAACATTCAGATTTCTTTGATTTAGTCATTTTAGAACATCAAAATAAATAAATGAACTTTAAATATCTTGAAAATTTTACTCTAAATAAAAATTTCTGTCAAAATTTATACAAATTCTAAATGTGAACACGCTGCAAAAAAACAACAACAAACGAACAAAAAAAAAACAAAACAACAATCTGGAAATATAAATACAATTTTCAGCGAAAGTTAAAATTACAAAAAATTAAAACATTCCGTTTTCTTTTCTCTTAAATTTAGTCAGAGCTTGATGCTTGGCATCTTTTTCTGTTTTTTTTAGGTGTGCTGTTTTATTCATCTTCATCACTGAGAACAGCTTCTCACACAGATATGTGCTACCAAACATGCACAAGGTTCAAGCCGCATGTAGACAGAGCTGGGGCGTTGCTGAGGCAATTTCCATGTTGATAGCAAATGGGTTGAGAAGCAGCTCGAAATCCATTTTTTGTGCTTTAAAGTCACCAAAGCGTCGTGCAAACTCAATGTGCAGTGCGCTCAGTTTATCACCAAAATCCATTAAGGAACACAGTTGGGCCGACTTGGTTCAACATTACTTGGCAACAAGGAAAGTAAAGTAAGTTGCACTGGTGCATTCAGTGCCGGTCGAAGGAAATGTGGAGCCCTAGGCAAGCCTCAACTGTGGTGCCCTCAAAAACAAGACATGTAAAAAATGCACACATTGTCTTTTTTTACCAGAAATTCCAGCAGCAACAACTGACTCAGTGTTTGGCCCGTCATCAGGCTTTTGCATTGAACCAACATACTTTAATAATCCATTTAAAATATAAAACACAATATCTCTGACATTTCAATTTTATCATATGAACTAGTAATTATTTAAAGCTCAATGGTGATATTTTACTGGATTATAACCCTACTGACATCAACACACACAACAAAATAATTAAATCTTTGTAGTTTTGTAATTACTTAAAATCGTCGTGATACAAAATATTAAATCATACTGAATCAATTTCCTGCTTAAAAGAAATAGCTGGTGATTTAAACCTTTATATCTGATAAAATTTACAGTTTGCAGTGGTCATTACATGCTCCATTTTTAGGACTTGACCACACAGTGTGGTGTGTAATGCAGAGATATGCTGGTAACTCACCTGTACTGTTCTCCTCCTGCATCTTTACTCGCATTCTTCCCACTAGTCCTCTATTTTCACCACGCATTGCCTGTGCTCGATCTGTTGTAAGTCCAGTCAGTTTGTTCCCGGGCAGTTTCATGTCGGTTACAGTTTGACATACGTTTTTAAAAATGTCTTTTTCTGTCGTCTCATGTATTTAATTTAATGTCCAGTATTTCCTCTGTAAAGCACAAATTGGAGTCCACTAGACAGATAAAGATAGCCAGCTGTGCACCGTTCGTCATGTCAGTATTTTCATCCACAGCAAAAGAGTATGCAATAAAGTCATTGCTTCTTTCACTCAACTGTGTTCTTAAGTCAGTGGCCATCTCACAAACCTGATCAGCAACCATATTTCTACTCAGGTTTACATTTGCCAACATCTGCTTTTGGTCTGGACACAAGTTAGGACGCACCTTCAGCATGCAGCTCTCTAGAAACTCTCCCTTGGTAAATGGCTAGGCTGATTTGGCTATCTCCTCTCCCGCAATAAAACTTGCTTTCACAGCAGCTTTACTTTATGATTTTGCTCTGGTGAAAAATGCCTGCTTCTTCTTTAACTCTTCTACTTTCTGTATCTTCTGCTCTCAATTCAGGTTTTTCAGCTTATCCTGATGTTTTGTCTCGTAGTGCCGTCTTAGATTAAATTACAGCCGCATTAGCTCCACAAATATGACACACAGGTTTACATGCAATGTCAGTAAACATATACTCAGCCTCCCATTGGGTTTGAAAGGCTCTGTTTTTCAGAATCAGCTTTTCTCTTCGTCATTGGATGACAGAGACTCTTTGGAGTTAGGCTAGCATTCGGCAAGGCAGCTGAAGCAATGCATTATGGGATTTGTAGTATGTGTGTTATCAGCGCTTCATATCGCCGGGCCATCAATAACAATAATAATAGATCTATATAAAATGATCTTGCAAGCCAGAAAGAATTGTACACCGGGCCGGTCTCTCTGCAACACCAGACAAAATAATGAAATAATAACTTGAACAGTGCATAAGCAAGTGTCAAATACACTGCAAAAATGTTTCCACAGATGCTTAACTATAGCACACCTGTTAACCGAAGCTGTATATTTTCACTTTCTTACAGAATACAATGTAATTTTGGCACACAAACACACAAGCTGCATGGGAAAAAAAAATCCCAGCCTAACAAGTATTACGGTTAAGTTCAGTGTTGCATACATGTTACATACCGGACAAAGAAAGAAAGAAATTATCACAAGAGGGACTAGTTGACGTTACCTTGTGAGGGTATTTACTGGAATGAGGAAACCCTGCCAAATCCTGTGTGAGCATGCACTGACGAACAATTGATCCCAGAGTAGCTGATCAATGCTGCTCTGCAGAACACTGAAAGTAGACCTGAAGGGTCTATTAGCTGTCTAAAATTGCATAAACAAATGACTTGAACACCATAACATTTAAATCCTCTTAAAGATAAAAGGTTTACTGGTTTTAGGCTTGTTTTAACAGAAATAGTTTTCTGTCATTTAACGTTTCATACACACATTTTAAACTAGGTTTTTAACACAAGTGATGAATTAGCCATTATTTCATCTCACTGATTGACAGCGCATTTTCCAACTTTTCACAAAAGCTGCTCCCGCAGAACAATGTGAAGGATGTGTGGTCAGGAAGAAAAAAGATCACCGGTTTCAAGTTATAGGGAACCAGACTGAAGGAGGTCTGGACAGAGCTAATGAGCTGAATATGTTCTTCAATAGGTTCAGTTCACCCCCTGCCTCCAGCCCCACAGACCACCGATCCTCCATGAGTCCACAGCTTTCCTGTCACACCTCCACTCTGACACCCTGCAGCTCACTCATGGACCTTAACAGCCTCATCTCCCTCAACTTCAGAACACACTGAGACCTCATCTGCCTCCACCTCTCGCCTGTCTGTCTCCTGCAGTTAGGTAAAGAATTAACTGGAGAAACTGAATCGGAACAAGGCTGCAGGTCCAGATGGTGTCCTTGGGGCCACATCAGAAAAAGCTCGATCACCTCTCGTTTTCTTTTGTGATTTTGGAATCACCAGCAACCTCTGGTCAGCTGACCGGAGGGAACAACAAGGGGCATAGTCAGACAAAAACAAATAACAGAACCTTAAAATTGACCCTAAAATGAATAGGAAGCCAATGCAATAAAGACAATACTGGAGTGATGTGCTCTTGTACCTGTTAAAAATCATGCTGCTGCATTTTGCACCAACTATAGGTGTGAGAGAGTGCCCTGACTAATTCCAATTAAAAGAGAGTTACAATTATCCAGCCGGGAGGTTATAAAAGCATAGAAAACCAATTCCATATCACGCCTTGAAAGAAAGGGTTTAACCTTTGAAAGATGTATAAGATAAAAAAAAGGATGATTTTACCACCCCATTAAAGTGGTTATCAAACCTAACCATCTATTTTTACACCTAGTTGGTGACATCTGACTTCAAGTGTGGAGTCAGGGCTGAGATATCAGTACATGGGGCACTGGTGGAGCAGTTGGGACCAAAGAAAACCACTTCAGTTTTACGTTCATTACAATTCTAAAAGTTAAGATCCATCTATGATGTAATGTCATTAAGACAGGCAAAAAGGGTTAAATAGAGTGACCATCAGACATGTTTAAGGGGGAAGTAGATCTGACAGTCGTCAGCATATAAATGGAATGAAATCCTGTGTTTGCGTAAAATTATAGGCCCAAGAACAAAGCCTTGTAGCACCCCCCAGGTCAGCACTGAGGAGGTAGAAACACCTATCCTCTCACAAAAACTCCTGTCCGAGAGGTAAGACTTCATCCACTGGAGAGCTGAGCCTGTAATTCCCACCCATTGCTCCAGCTGAGAAATCAAAATATCATGGTCTACCATGTCAAAAGCAGCTGTAAGATCCAAAAGCACACGCAGTTCAAAATTTCCATACTCAGTTCCTAAAAACTTGTCATTAATACTTAAAAGAGCTGTTTCTGTGCTGTGAAATGCTTTTAAACCAGGCTTAAATACTTCTAGAATTTATTTTTTCAGGAAATCCTTCTAGTATTTTGGTTAAAAAAAGGTAGCTTGGAGACAGGTCTAAAGTTGGCTAAATTAGATGTGTCTAGACCAGATTTATGTAGCAAAGGATGAACAACCACATGCTTAAAGTCCTTCGGTACCTGGCCAGATGTCAGACTGCTATTAATTAACTTTAGTGTAAATGGTTCCACGGTGGGAAAGACCTCCTTGAGCAGTCGAGCAGGAACAATGTCACATGGAGAACCACAAGGATTCACACTAGACACAAACTTCTCTAAACTAGTAAGAGAAACTGGCTGGAAGTGGTCGAGCTGGCCTGAACAGGACTCTAATGTAGATGGAGTGGAAGGCAGTGAGAGCAGAGATCTAATTTTAACAACTTTGTCAACAAAGAGGTGAAGAAGTCTGTTACATGTATTGTTCGAGGGTCAGGTTAATTTGCATTCAAAAGAAGATTCAGTGTGTTATAAAGAACATGAGGATTATGCGATTATGCGTTAGAAGCAATAATATCAGAGAAATACTTATTTTTAGCAGCCTGATAACAAATCCAGTTTTCCTTGAGCATTTGAAATGAGACATGTAGTCCATCTTTCTTTCATCATTCCTGCCAGCACCCTAAGCAGTAAATTCTACTAATTAATAGTTATTGTTTTTATAAAAGAAAAATCTGCTATAACATTGTAATTTCCCTCTGGGATAAATAAAATATTTTAAATTTTATTTAATTTTTATCAAAAAGCTCGTTAATACAAAGTATTGCATCTTGCATTGATTCTTTGATTTTCCTCTCTTGCTTCAAGCCGGTCCTGTGAGGCTCTGCTTAATTTTCTGTCGCAAGCTATGCTGAAAGTGTCATGTGTGGCGGGTGGTGGTGAGGACCCAAATGCAGGCAGTAGCAGGCAGGAGGCAAAATGGTGCACGTGACA
>JBAMHW010000025.1:2128100-2141398 GCA_037177495.1 Rhadinocentrus ornatus | reverse complement strand
ACTTGTGTGTTCTTTCACTGTACATTCATGTTGTTTATTACTGACTCTGTTTATTTACACCTCTTTCTGTAAAGTCCCCCATCCCCCACGGGTCTGCGTTTGGGGTCACCTCAAAGCGATGGGACATGGCCGCTGGTGGGGCCTGGGCCGGTTGACTGAGCTGTTCTGGGGCGGGCTGGGAGGGGGTTCTAGGATCTTTTGCCTGGGGTTGGTCCCCTGTCATGGGGGTTCGAGGGGTGGATTGGTGCATGCCCTGGTGTCTGGTTGCTACCCCAGGGTGTGCGGCTCATTTTGTTTCTTCTGTAAAAGCTGTTAAAAATTCTCCGATGTTTTTCTGTTTCTCTTCACTATTCTTTTTTTTCCTGTCCCCTCCGGTCAGGTTGAGCAAGATTACATAAATTCCATAATTATAAATAAATGAATAAGATTTGTGGGTAAGCTCCTCTTGGCAAAGCAAATTTCTTTGGCACAACACAGCAGCCGGACCGTCATTCTGTTGCTACCATATTGGACAGGACAAGTAAAAAAAAAAAAAAAACCAAAAAACCGTGTTTAGACATACATGTGCACTCACCCGCGACACTTTGCGCAGCTTGGCTTCGGCAAGTGCGGCAGCCAGGCCTGAGAGGGGGCGGTCCTCTGCAGAAGAGAACTGGCCAGTGGGAAGGGGAGGAGCTGGGGGTGGTAGTGGGACTCCAAGAGGAGGAGGTGGAACTGGTGGAGGAGTTGGAGTCCCGCCAGGAGTCAGTGTAAGGGGTAGTGGAGGAGGTGGGGGAGGAAGTGGGTGGCCTGCAGGGATGATGGGAGAGGCGGCAGCTGCAGATGTCACAGTTGAGCCGGGTGGCAGTGGTGGAGGTGGGGGTGGGGTGGGGGTGTTCAAACCAGGGCTTTGCACCACATCTTCCAGGAGGAGGGAATTATGGGAGGGGCACAATAGAAGACAGGGTAAAAGAAAAAAGAGGAAGAAGTTAAATCATTTTTTCATGAAAACTTTCAAATGTGATAAAAAGTTGGATTCATCTGTAACTGCAGTCATGCCATAAATATATATAAACAAACACATATAAAGTTTGATTGACACCTTGAAACAACATCTCAGCCAGAACCAAGGTTCCACCAACAACTTCTACACCACCATGTTACGTGTTTACAGTTACAAAAATGTTCATTTTTAAATAAAACTGAATGTGGATTTGAGTTATTAGTCAGGACAGCATGCCTCATTGTACAGTAACTAATGTTAATTTATTGACATGCAGGGTTACTGTGTAGTAATGATGGGGTTGGAGTGTATGAAACAACAGTGTTTTTTTTAGTGTTCACTGTGAACAATAATAATTTTAAAAAAGATTCTGCAACATTTTTTGTACATTTACATAGAGATGCATGTAAACATTCATAACAACAACCGACGAGTGAAGACAGCGACGGGATTGACACATGATATTACAATCCTTATACAGTATACCAAGTTAAATGGCTGAGTAGTCTGGAACGTTGGTCCCTTTTATTTTCAGTGTGTGTGCATTGTTTGCAATCAATCAGCTGATTTATGATGTAACGTGTTGAATGGTTAGCCTGTAAGATTCCATGCCCCAGATTTTGCTCCATGTGAGTTTTTTCCTATCCACACCCTCCCACCTCATCCATCGGCCCTGTTTGGCTTTGGAATGTCTGGCTGCTTCCACCTGCGCACCTCTACCATAGTTTGTTGTTTGGTTGCAGATGTCTTTTGCCAAAAAGGTGTTACAGCTAAAAGGCCAAAGCCTTGTCTGCCTAGCTGGACATGGCCCACTACGTCATGATGGAGAAGAACAGATTTGGCCTGTAGCACAGCTGTGGCTGGGGTCCACTTCCTCCCTGTAACTAGAGCGGGAGCGGCGCCTCTCACTACAGGGTTCTGAGAGTTGGTGAGGGTCATTTCCAGCCTCACCTTGGCACATTTGACTAGAGAGTGGTAATGACAGGTCTCCGTCGTTATATAATCCAATGCTGCTGAGGCATTTAGGAAGACCAAGCCACATTCTTTACATAAGAGTTTGCCATCCTTTCAAGTTGATTGGCATGGCTAACCGAGACTTCATACATGGTCGATGGCCATAAGACTCTCGGCAGCAGTCCAAACTGGTAACACCAGAGCTTCAGTTTCCTGGGTAGTGCAGTGTTGTCGATTTGCTTAAGGCCCTTTGCTGTATCCTGCCACAGTTGCTTAAGTTGCTGGGTGTCTTTGAGGTCTGCGTTATACCAACGTCCAAGGCTCTTGATGGGCTTCTCTAGGACTGTTGGAATTTATTCATCCCTGATGTAGAACTGCTCACATGTTAGTTGACCTTTGACAATGGAGATGCTGCGTGACTTGCCTGGCTTGAATTCCATTCTTGCCCACTGGATGTTTTCCTGGAGTTTATGAAGCAAGCGTCTTGAGCATGGTTTTGTTGTTGTGATGATGGTCATGTCATTCATGTAGGCTCTAATTGGTGGAAGACACAGACTACTATTGGTCCTCTCGCCTCCTACTACCCAACGAGATGCCCGTATGACCAGCTCCATTGCCATCCATGACGAATGCAAGAGGGGAAATTGTGCAGCCTCCCATTATGCCTATCTCCATGCTGCCAAGTAGTGGTGTTGTTCTCAGATGTTACATAGAACTGGAGATCCTGAAAGTAGTTCTTCACCAAACCTGTGATGTGTTGTGGTACACAAAGTAATTGAAGGCCATCCACAAGATCTTGTGAGGGACTGAGCCGAAGGCGTCTGCAAGGTCTAAGAAAACCACATGTAGATGTCTCCGCTCCATTTTTTTGCAGTTTGTATCTGGTGCCAGATGACATTGGCATGCTCCAGACACCCTGAAAACCCCCGGATTTCGGCCTTCTGCAAATATTGGTATTGAAACAAACGCACAACAGAAACCTTACATATTTACGCTTTTTCCTCCAGCTGTTATTCCTGCCATTTACAGTTCTTTATGCTAATATCCTCACAGAACCAACTCCAACTCAACTGGTTTTTCTGACTGTGCTTCGGAAATGTCTTCTTGGCTTTATTCCAGCATTATTTTTCTTCTTTTCAGACACACATAGAACCTTTTGCTCACGTGTTGATATTTGGCTGCTCATGATTGGATACTACCGTCAATTTAAGCTCTCAGATTGGTGGAAAGCTTATCAAACTTTTTATTTGGAAAAGTTCAGGTCACACAGTCTGCACTCTTCAATGAGAAAAATTATCAAAATAAATAATAAGAGAAGATTAGATAGAAATGAGAGTGCCGATAAACAAGAATACCTGGAATACGTATACATTTATAATGCTGACAACATGGACAATAAATGCCTGTTTTGTGGAAACTTTTATAACTCTCAGTGGAATCAGTAAACTGAGAACAAAAAGTTAAAAAAGAACTTTTCGAACTTAGCTTGATCAAGCCTTAAGCTTGATGTATGCTTCTCCATTACAAAATATCTTAATCACTTTGGTCCAATCTCTGATTGTCGGTGAGTTCTTTGTCAACCATTTCCTTGTGATTGCTTTTTTACTAGCTAATAGTAGAATGTTATACATATATTTATATTCATAACCTTTCATGTTGTCTGGTCTTATCCCTTATTAAATATAGAGTCACGAACCCCGAGGGAATCACTATCTTTAATATTTTTTCCATGGTAGCTTTAATGTCTTCTCAATATTTAGAAATGACTGGGCAGTCCTAGAATATGTGGAAATGAGTTGCTTGTTATTATTGCCACAGGATCTCCAGCAGGCTGTGCTTTCCCTTAAAGAGATCTGTTGAGCTGGGACTCTAAAGAACCTAATTATGTTTTTCCAACCAAATTCTCTCCAAGCCTGAGCTGTGGTACTCTTCTATTGTTGTAATATAATTTTTTCCTAGGTCTCCAACTGTATCATAATGTTACTCTCCTTCTCCCATTTCTAATATATACCGTGTTCACCCCTTCTAGCCCCTGCAGCAATTTATATATCTTAGCTATATTTCTCCTGCCAGGGTCTGACCTGTAGCCAAGTTGAAATATCCACTAGACCAAAAAGACATTTGATTAAGTTCTTCTTTGCTTGTGATTGTCTCTATATAATGTCTAAGTTGTAAAAATATATAGATTCTGATTAACCAGATTTTTAAGATTTTTAAGATTTTGAAATTGTCGCAGTGTTCCGTCCTCCAAAAGATTGCTATATTTTGTTAACCCTTTGCCCACTGTTAAATTCTCCCATCCAATCTGTTAGGGAGGAAAACTGAATCATATCCTATCCATCCCAAGGTCCAGTAAGGTTCCTTAGTCTTGTTTTCCCTGAAAATCCCGTGCCATTGGTATCTTTATCCAGGGATTTATGTCTTTCAAATATCCTTCCAACCCGCTGTCCCCAATTATCGCTTGTAATGGGATGGTACTCGATATGTGGCACTCTATCTCCTTCCATTTTGCCTTATAGGACAGGTTACAAATATTCACCAGGATTTTTATCTGTACTGCTTGGTAATAATTTTTTTATGTTTGGCAGGGAGAGACCCCCATTTGTCTTTTGCCAATTGAAGAGTCTTATAACGAATTCTTGGCCTCTTACCCTGCCAAATGAATCGGCATATCAGTTTATTTAGTTCTTGAAATTTTTCCTTAGGAATCTCTGCTGGTAAGTTTTGGAACAGATATAATAATCTGGGAAGAACATTCATTTTTATTGTTTCCACCCTCTGCCCTAATCCTAAAAAGGGCACAAGATTCCATCTTGACAGGTCAGATTTGAGTTTGGAGATTAGGGGGTCGTAATTCTCAAGGATAATCGTGTTTAGATCCTTTGGAATATTCACGCCTAAATATTTAATTGATTTGGATTCCCAATTTACTTTGAGTGTGTCTATTATCGATTGGCTAGGAGAGTAAATGAATGTTAAAATTTGGGATTTATGGGTAATAATTATATATCC
Organism: Rhadinocentrus ornatus; assembly: GCA_037177495.1. Lineage (NCBI taxonomy): Eukaryota > Metazoa > Chordata > Actinopteri > Atheriniformes > Melanotaeniidae > Rhadinocentrus > Rhadinocentrus ornatus. Next base: position 2,136,450 of record JBAMHW010000025.1, on the reverse strand, counting down.
TGAGAATACTCTGTATTCCCTCAGGGTTGTGAACAGTTCTGGAAAAGAGGTAGATGGGTGTCCCAAGTATATCAGAAAATTGTCCACAAACAGGGCAATTTTATGTTCTCCATGCGGGAACCTGATCCCCTCTATCTTCCCATTCTGTCTTATCAACTGAGAGGCTCTATAAAAATGGCAAATATGATTGGAGAGACAGGGCATCCTTGACAAGTTCCTCTTTCTAATTCAAAATAATTTAATAGCCCTCCATTAATTCGTACTTTAGCTGATGAATTGTTGTATAAAGTTTTTATTGTCTTTATAAAGTTTTCATGAAATTGGAATATCTTAAACACTTCAGAAAAGGAGGATCAATTAACGGAATCAATGCCTTCTCTGCATCCAGTCATAACAAAACAGCTTCTAGCTTGTATGTGTTTATATGATTAATTATATGATAAGTTCTCCTGACGTCCTGTATCTGCCTTTGTCTGATGAAACCTGTTTGATCTAACTGTATAATATCTGAAAGTATTGTTTCTAAACGCTTTGCTAGAATTGTTGTTAAAATTTTATAATCCTGGTTTAATAAGCTAACAGGGCTAAAATTAGAGCAATCAGTCTTATCCTTTCCTTCTTTTGGTATCACAGCTATAATTGCTTCTCTCCAAGATGGGGTGGATTTCTCCTTTTTCCAGGATCCAGTAAAATTTATAAGTAATAGTGGGGATAAAGCCATCAGAGCCCGGGGATTTATTAGGTTTAGTCTAGAAATTGCCTTTTGTAGTTCCACCATAGTCACTGTGGCCGTTAAGAATTTATTCTGGGCTTCTGTAACTGTTAGGAGGTCAAGTGAAGCCAACAGAGGTTTGGGTGTTTCTTCCCCTTTATGAGGGGAAACAGCTATGGATTTTATCAAAATCACGCTCGATCTGTTTGGATGATGGATCTTTAATTTTATGCACAGTTCTTTTCGCTTGTTCTTTTCTCAATTTGTACGCCAGGTTTGTGGCTGATTTGCTACCGCCTTCATAATTCATAATTTTTTCATTTCCCTAATTCTATCAGTAATTTCTAGTTCAGTATTGTTTTTGTGTTGTTCTTCTAATGTTGAAGTTAAATTTCTAGGCGAACCAATTTTTCCTGCTTGAGCCTCTTTTGCAGAGCTAATTTTGCAATAATTTTCCCCCTTAAAACCCCTTTACCTGCGTCCCATACCATGTGTGGGGGCACTTTCCCATTAGTAAAATTTCCTCATTTATTTATCCTTCATTCTTCCTTTAAGTACACTTAGGTTGAGCCTCCAGGTGTGCTTCTTATTACTATTTATCAGGTTTAAATCTAGGTACACTGGGCTATGGTCAGATAGGTCCATTATTCCAATTTTACATGTTCTTACTAGACCGATATCTTTACTGTACATAAAAAAAAATAATTAAATCAAATATGCATTTGTAAAATCCCCACTTTGCCCCTGTGGTGCATAAACATTTAATAGAGTAATTTCTGATCCTTCCACTTTTCCCACTACCATATTATACCTTCCCTCCTTATCTGTGAATTCTGTCATCTTTTCAAATATTATCCTTGATGATATCAGCGTTACCCCTCTTCTATGTCTCTTAAGTTTACATTACATTCATTTAGCTGACGCTTTTATCCAAAGCGACTTACAATGGTTAGGCAGTAGCGTTAAGGGTCTTGCCTGAGGACCCAACTGGAAGGTGTTAATGTTCGTCCCCTGGGGGATTTGAACCCTGGTCTCCCACATGGGAGACTGATGCTCTACCAATTGAGCTAACCAGCCACACACCAGTTTAGCATGCTCAGAATTAGTTAAATGGGTCTCTTGGAAAAATACAATATCCACCCTGTCTATTTTCATTTTACCAAGAATCTTACTCCTCTTGATTGGATTGAGGACACCTTTCACATTATAAGAAGCCAGTTTGAGTGGCACTCTGTTTTTTCCCATTATAAGTCAAACAACAAAGAAATTCATTTTCTACCTCCTCTCCACCTGAATTGTATAAGAACTATAACACAGCAGAACAGATTCTCATAACCGTGAACTTGGTACTCTTAGCTAGTACCTCAAGCAGAAGTTCCAGTTTTGAGGTCTCACCACCGTTTCCTGAGGGTTTCATGATCCACAAACACTCTTTTTCCCTTGCACAGGAACCCCTTTTTATGTCATATCTTTTGCAGGATTTCTTCCTTCACCTTACAGTTTAAGAATTTGACCACTATGGATCTCGGGGGAGCTTCGGCGGGAGGTTTCGGGCCCACATCGCGGTGCGCCTGTTCAATCTTGAGGTTGACGGTGGGAGTTAACTCCAGCTTTTCTTTTAGTAGTTCTTCCACAAATATTGTCATCTGTGTGGAGGAGTTCTCCAATCCCTCCGCAATACCATGAATTCTTATATTGTCCCGTCTTGCTCGTCCCTCCATGTCAGTTAGCTTATCCTCCAGTTTAGCCTGTAGCTTTATCAGCTCCATCGTAGCCTCCTCCAGTCCCTGTACTCTTTCCTCTGTCTCCAAAATGCGCGTTTCAGCCTCATCAATTCTATTATTGGCTTCCTTAATTACCTCTCTTATTTCACTAAGGGTGTCTGCACTTTCACACCAAAATTCTTGTAGATCTTGCAGGACAGTTTGAAGGTTAGCCATTGCTACATCCACCTGTAGTTGTACAACTACTGTTCCTGAAAAACTATTGGCAACATTAACAATTTTAAGGGTTAAATGTTGTGGTGAATAACCTGTAACACTGATGGACAACAATTAGAGATTGGTTTGAATTCAGATGGTCTGTGATCCGCTCTCCCTCAGAAAGCACCCTAACTAAAAAAACAAAATGAAAAATTAAATCAGATAATCAGTGTGGTGGGTAAATATAATAAGAAAATAGATTGATGACAGAAAACCAAATCCTTGGTGTTATACATACTAGTCAGTGATCTGTAATGAGATGTTACTATCATAGAAACAGACCCGTTATGCTAAACCATTCAACATATTTTATAACAGTCAGACCGATCTTTAAGCAGCAAACACATTTCCAGAGATGTAGCTGCCACTTTAAAGCAACAAGTGTGCAAGAAGAAACCACAGTTTACAAATCATTTTTTCAGTGTCAAAAAATCTAAAAACAGGCTACAGCAACCAAGCCTAACGCATTTTCTAAAGAAAGGTAAAACTCCTAGGAGACACAGTTGTGGAGATTTTACTGAGGCAGTTCATTGGAAAGGTTAAATAAATAAATAAAACCAAACAAACAATGCTCAGTATCTCAGTTAGTGTGTGAGTCAAAGACATTCAATGAAAGAGGAAGGAGAGCCTTTTAAAAGAGGAAAGAGCAGAATCCAGACTGGAAGCCTTACCATGGGGCTGGGGCTGACAGGAGTCCCCCAGGACTGGGTGGAGCTCTGGGCCTGTGGGCGTGTTCGCTTCCTCTGACCCCGACAGGCCCAGACCCATGGGGAGAGAGAGGTGTTCAGCAGAGGCGGTGGCTGCTGCAACAGCAAGGGACGCTGTGAAGGGACAGGGCACACTAGGAGCCTGGGATAAGGAGGGGGAAGACAAGACGGAGGAGGAGGAAGACGGAGGGGTAGCTATGGGTGAAGGGAGAGGGGGAGGGGTGGGGGGGAGGGGTGGCGTCGGGCAGGAAATGCCAAGAGGTATGTGGCTGTGAGGTATGGTGACAGGGGAAGGTGCAGGAAACATGGGAGGTCCGCTGGGTGATGGTGAAGTGGACTTTTGGCTGAGTGGAGAGGGTGTAGCAATGGGGATGAGAGGCCGTGGACCTGTGGCCTTTCCTGGTGGGCTGCTTATCATAACAGGGGGTGAGGGGGGCAAGGGGGTAAAATTACAGACGACAGATTTGACTGCAGTAGTAGTGGGTGCAGGGGCTGAAGCAAGAGGTGGGGCTTGAGGAGAGGCCTGCTGTCGCCTTGGTACTGTGGCGTAATGTGGCAGGACGGGGTGGAAGGCAGAACCAAGGGAGGTGGCAAATTTGGAGGCTGAGTGCCTGAGTGGGGGGGTTGGGGGTGTAGAGGAAGAGACAGATGGCGTCCCAGGAGATGGGTAAGCTGGCACAGACGAAGATACAGGTGTGTAGGATTCCCTGTTGTACTCCTGAGGTATTGGAGTGCAGAGTGAGCTTTCAAACGCTGAATGCACGCCATGCCGGTTGGACAAAGTCAATGTCACAAAGACGACAGGACAGAGGGACAGAAGGAAGGAGAGAAGGCAGTATGGAAGCAGCCATTGTTCACACAGGAGGGAAAGACAGTGGGTCAAGAGAGAGAGATGGAAGAAGAGAGAAAGGAAAACAGAGAATGAGGGCAAATGAAGCAGGAAAAAAACAGCACGGAGCTAACTCAAACTTCCTTTCTCTGTTGTGTGTTAGGACACATTCAAACCTGGATAGTCAGGGGGACTTGGTTTGATTGGAAGGGAAATTCCCAAAAGTTTTACACCTTAGTTTGGTTTGCTTTCACAGGGACTAAACCGCCTAGACAATGTCACACAGTTACAACAACTGATCACTAGGGGCAGTATTCCCCAAAACAGCCACTGACCTATAAAGAAAGAAGAAGAAAATTCGGCTCATTAATTGGAAAATAGTTTATTGCAAGTAAACAATAGAGCAATAAATTTATTCAGTCTGGCAGCGAGTTATCCAGCATGTTGGTCTATGACAGGGTTCTCCAATTCGGTCCTACGTGGGCCGCAATCCAGCAGGTTTTTTATGTATCCCTGCTTCAACACACCTGACTCAAATTAATGAGTCATTGTGCAGAACTTGATTGGCTGTTAGATCCATTTAATTTGATGCAGGTGTGTTTAAGCAGGGATACATGGAAAACCTGTTGGATTGCGGCCCTCATCGGACCGAATTGGAGAACCCTGGTCTATGACATATCATACATCACTTCCTCTCTTTAACTCACTAAAAGCAAACCCCACCAGAGTTCACTTGCAAGTGAACAGAGACCCCCTGTTTTGATTTGGAGTGTTCACTTTACTCCAAGCAAGCCGTACCATCTGTGGAAGTGGACCCGGGTTCATTTAAAGCAAACCAAACAGCACCAGTGCAAAAGATTCATTTGGAGTAACGGACAAAGAAGTGAACTCTAGTCTGAAGTAAAAACAGAAACTGCAAGACTGCATGAAGTTTTTGTTGCTCATTTGTTTACCTGTAGTGTACGCGTCACTTTCGGTCCTGGCCAATCGATAAGCAAGATTTTCTTCTTTCCTCCCTTTTGGTCAGTGGTCTTTTCAGGGAATGCTGCCCTTTAGCAAGCTGTTGTTGTAACTGTGTGATGTTGTTTAGGTGGTTTGGTCTGCTTGAGTAAAGTGCAGTGTGAAAGCCAACCAAACCCCATTAAGGTGTGAAATTTTTCAAAATTCTCGTACAAATTTCAGAGGCCCCGGAACAATCCTGGTGTGAATTCATCTTTAGATTGAAGTGATGCCATTGTGTTAGTGGACAAGGGCTAGCTCAACAAATAGAACCCAAAGACGCAAAACTTTTAGAGTCTGGCTCTGAAAGAAAATGTGAAACTAATTTTTTAATTTATTTTTATTTTTTAACATTTTTTATTGGGAACAAATTTCATACAGAAATCAGCCTCAAGGTACAAATCTGTGTCCCAGGTCCCTTTCTCTCCACAGGGTAAATATCACATCTAAGTTTGAGGGAGGAAACAAATGATTACAAATAAGGCTGCATAGAGAGATTGAAATGTTGCCAAATTTGTTTAAAAATTTTCAAAGAACAGAGCACATCTGGATTCTTCATATAACTAGGACATGAAGAGGTCAGAGGGGCACACACCATAGCTGCCAGGTATAATGGGCAGCTGGAGAAGTATTCTCCTCCATTCTACACCAATCAAGATTGTAAGAGTTGCACCAAGCATGGATTTTTTTTGTGTGTGTAAATTTGCTGCCCAATAATAAAATGAAAGATTACAGTTAGTGGACTTCTAACTGACTTCTCTGCAGTACTACTTTGCTTGCTCTTGGACGCTTACTAGCCTAGGTAAACTTTGAAAATACTTGATCTAAGATGCAAATGAAAGATTTTCTTGTCTTTCTTCAGAATGAGTGAAGTTGCTTGATTTAGAGTTGGTGGGAGGGAACCGTGTTTCAGAGAATCATTGAATATATCCAATAATAATGGGGTGAGTAGGTGGGAAGAGCTTTTATAAAAGATGGCCAGAAAGCCGTCAGGACCCGATGCTTTGTTGTTTTGCATTAACTTAGGACAAGCGGTGAGCTCCTCTAACTGTATGGGTTCATCCAAGTTATGCTCAATATTAGAGTCTATAGTGGGGATATCCAAGCTATCTAAAAAATTAACCATTGTCGTCTTATTGGCAGGGGATTCAGATTTGTATAGATTTAAGTAAAAGGAGGTGAAGGCAGAGTTTATTTAATTTGGATTGGTGGTTATGGAGTGGGAGTAGTCGTAGATGTGAGATATGAGATGAGAGGCAGACTGACCTTTGAGTTGGAGGGCTAAGAGGTGACTGGCTTTTGGTGAACTTCAGGAAAAAAAAAAAAAAGGCGCCATGGATCAATGCAGTTTAAATGATTCATGAGAGAAGTCTTCGACATGGCAGAAGGTGTAAGTGTCTAAGGATGTCAGAGGTCAACCTTTGGATCTATCACTAAGTTCAAGTCACCCCCTAAGATGAGGTGATGAGTATCCAGGTTTGGAATATTGGAAAAAAGGGAAGTGATTAAATTTGGATTTTCCCAATTAGGGGCATAGACACTCACTAATACAACTGAAGACTGGCATGAAGTGTCACTTACTATAACAAAATGCCCCCAGGGTCAGATGTGATCTGTGTGGGGGAGAACTGAATATGTTTGCTAACCAATATTGCTGCACCCCTATACTTACTATTAAAAGCTGAATGAAATATTTGTTCAATCCAAGATTTGCACAATTATGACCTTAGATCCTTTTTACTGGGCCCCAAAGACCCCAGATGTTCCAGCTCACCAGCCTAACAGAGGACCCAACTGTTTTCCTCTGGGATGTATTTGGATTAGCCATTGATCACATCCAGATAAATTGCATCCAGATCAGAAGAAACCTTAATAAAAGCAAATATGAAGTGAGCAACCCGATGACATCCAGAACAAATTGACAATGAATTAAAACAACAAAAACAACCTCCTATTGTGAAGCAACGATACATTCCCCAAAAACACAAACATAGAAATGGTAAAATGTAACCCAATATCTATCAGTAAGATATAACCTAAACTCGTCACAAAGGAACAAGACAAGTTGCAGCATCGAATTGTGCACATAGATTTATAAAGCAATGGATCTTACCTCCAGGCGTATATTTGATCTGACTTGAGAGTACATGACATGAGTAGCTAGCCAAACCGTAACCCTTTCCGAAATAGCGAGAATTTCACCTGGTTGAAGGCAGCCTGCTTCTTTGCCACAGCAACGCTGAAATCCTTAGAACTTTATGCTGTGGCCTCAGTAATGCTGGGCTTACATGAGAAGACTTTGAAAAGATTTGCAAAAGACTCTAGAAAACTACCAGCTCACATCTAAAGACAAATGTTCAGAGTTTTAAGTCTTAGCCTGGTCTCAGACTGAGATTTAACAAAGACTGTGAATCACTATTTGCAAGACTACAACTAGATCCTTTCAGCATATTTTGTGATATATTGGACAGTTGATATGGAACAGGGCTGATCTGCCCTCAGCAAAACAAACAAGGGGAGAGTTTCCAACTCATGATTATTAAGTGTGACTTTGCTTCTCCGCCAGGTGTTACACCGACTCGTCAGAATCTAGAGGGATGAATGAGTTTTCTATTCTTCTCTCATTTGTTAGATCATTATACTGTAATACAAAAATGATCCACAACAGACATTTATTTCTTAATAACCATCCGCTCCTCTTTCAGGACGTCTGGCGGAGTCCCCTGTCAGAAAAAGTTTCAACTCCCATCTCCGGCAGAGCTTCAACCATGGGTGAGGTGGGGGACATTGAGTCCGAGTGGACTGTGTTCCGTGCCTCTATTGTCAAGGCGGCCAGCCGCGGCTGTGGCCGTAAGGTCGTCGGTGCCTGTCGTGGCGGTAACCCCTGGACTCGTTGGTGGACACAGCAGTAAGGGGTGCTGTCAAGCTGAAGAAGGTGTCCTATCGGGCATTTTTGGCCTGTGGGACTCCAGAGGCAGGGTATTGGCGGGCTAAGCGGAGCGACTCGGGATGTTGTGAGGCGGTGGAGGGAATACTTCGAAGACCTTCTCAATCCCACCAACACGTCTTCTGATGAGGAAGCAGAGTCTGGGGTAGCTGGTGCTGGCTCTCCCATCTCTGG
>JBAMHW010000025.1:2099756-2113598 GCA_037177495.1 Rhadinocentrus ornatus | reverse complement strand
CACCTGGTTTAAATCGCTAGAATCACACATCTCCCAATTTCTCTGGAAAAATAAACCACCCCGGATCAGTTTAAAAATTTTACAGTAGCCTAAAGATAGGGGACGATTAGATCTGCCTAACTTTCAGCATTACTTCCTAGCTAATAGGTTGCAATATTATATTTTTCAGCTTAAGTATAAAAAAGCTAAAGTGCTTTAAAAGTGTCAACATCAACACTTCTATGACAGCCTGGTGGGGATTTCTTAAAAAAAAAACTCCTCAATAATACCATGTCAACTCACACCCATCTGGAGCAATCGTGATATTCTACTAAACAAAAATATGTTAAATTTTAACCAATGGATAACAAAGGAATTAAATACCTTGAACATATTTTTCATAACAGAAACATTTTATCTTTTAATACTCTCTCATCACAATATAGGATAACAGATTCTTAGAATATCAACAACTCAAAACCATAATACACACAAAATTCCCCCTTCACCGAACAGACCTGGAACTTCCTCCAATGGTAGCAGTAATTATGGACCTCTGTACTCCAAAGCTACCTTTGCCCTTCTGCCCTTGGGCGGTCCTGGAGAGGCGGGAGCGCCTACAGTGGCCAGCTGAGGAGTTGGTCGCCCGGGAGAGCCTTCTCCCGGTTGTGCCCCTCCCCGCGCCCCTCTCCTCCCCTGCTGTTGCCGGAGGTTCAGTGTAGCGTAGCCATAGTAACCGAGAGTGTTTTCCCAGTGGAAGAAGAGTGAGCGGAGACTCTAGCTGCCAAACTCACCCCACGATCGGAAATGTTAGGCAAGTTACCCTCCACGCTACAACATCTCCCTGATGAACAACGATCTGGTTTTAAGTCATCAATCAATAAGTTTAGAAACTTATTTCGGGATGTCCCGTCACGCACCACTGTCAGATCACATGACATTGATGTGGGAAATAACAGGCCAGTAAAACAACATCGGTGTGGTTTGCCCAAACGACAACTCATGAGACTCAAAACTGATTACTTAATACAACATGACTTTGCTAAGCCCAGTAAGAGTTCCTGGAGTTCACCATGTTCAGTGGAAACAAAACCCTTATTTGGGGGATGACACCATAAACATGTTAGACTTAAGAATAACAAAGTATGGAAAATCCCCACCCCTAGTAATGATAGAAGCTGTGTCACATGTAGCTGAAGAATGATGCTTTTCTTTAGTTGTAACTCAAACTCCAAATGTGACTAAAAACAGTGTACACAAACTGTAAAATGCAATCAGTGGCCAAAATGGTGACTTTGCTGTCTTCTGAAAATAAAAATGATAAAGGCTACTGGGGACTGGGAGAAATAAGTTGCCGACACAAAGACGTAGTCCTGTCTGCTTTAAGGGTGCAACGTCAACAATATTACAGTGTCCTCCAAGCTTCACCAAATCCCCCCAATTAAGTACAACTTAATCCCATTTTACATTTTAAAATTAAAATATAATGTTATAACATGATGGGGTCCCAATTTTTTTTATTTGGGTGACAGCTCCATGCTTCCGTACAAAACTGTTCTGTGGTCAGATGTATAAAAATGTGAAATTATTTTTAAAAACCATTAAAACCAAGGTCCTGTTATCAAATTGAAAATGGGATCAAATTTTAAATGAAATGAGTTTCAACATCAGATATGTTTTTTATATTCTATTGGGAATAAAATATGGGTTGATGAGATTTAAAAATTACAGACTTCTGTTTATTTATTTTTGTCCTTTTTCCGAATTGGTGTTGTACAACAAGAAGTGTTGGGATGGTTACCTGCACAAGTCAAACCATGAACCATTCAAGCAAGCTTTAGTTGTGTACTCAAGATGCTAAAAAATAAAAACAATATTTGGCAGTGGGGCTGAAACAGTGAGTGATCATCATCATGAGTGAACTGGAACATAAAGTTTTTCATGTGAAGATGGATCATAATGCACTCTGGCAAAATCTTGATGTTTTCTTCTTTTCTTCTTTATGTTTTGTGCAATCTTTGTTCCTCAGACCAAGGTTCTTACCTTCTCTGCAGGTCCATCTCCTCCTGTGTGGGGCCATTTTGGACCTGTGGTGGGGCCTGGCTGGGCAATGTGGGGCCTGTAAAGCGTGACACATACAAGCAACTCCCGTTAGGATCTAGGTTGATATCTACATCTTTCAAACTAACACAACAGCAATAATAATATATAAAAGCAAGAAGTTTAATAAATGCCTACAGGCATTAGTGTATGCCTTCTTCCGTGCACGTCGATCTTTCAAACTTTCAGTCACATTCAGCTGGGTTTTTAATAATACACGACAACCATCCTCTGTTTTAATCCGTGCTTTAATCCACAGAGCCCTAAAAATCACAAGAATATATATTTTATCAGATGTCACCTGTGAGTCCTAACACTAGTAACTTAACACACCTAACAGCCTTACAGACTCCACTAAATAGTCAGAGCATGCTGTCACTCAAATGCCCCATTTAGGTTTGTCTAGACTGTGTTGTAGAAGGAAATAACCAAAAGTCTGGTATGAGTCAAAAGTAAATGTGTTTATTACAAAGAGAATTATTGAGTACAAATTACTTAGAGTTGAGAGCGGTCTTTAGACCCACGAGAAGTCAGCAGAGAACTTTGATGCACAAGTCAGAAACAAACAGTTTAAACACATCTGATGTTTTTCCGGTTCCCAACACAAGGCCAGACTAAATGAGAAGCCAGACTGAATGGCGCCACTGTCCTCGCAGTTCTCAGAAGAGAATCACTCAAAAACAAGCTGGCATGCTAAACAACTTATTCTTATCCAGCAGGTGCGCGTCTCCTAGATGCTCCAGTCCAAGGCCTGGGAGGACAGTGACCAGTCTGACCCCAAACAACCATGAGAAAGACGCACTGAAATGTTCTGTACCACACTGAATAAATCAAAAGTAATTAATGACGAATGAATATAAATGAGTATACGTGATTATTAATATCAGTAAACATTATATGGGTATATATGAATGATGATTATGAAATACAGTAAAATTACTTCCACAACTGTCTGGTAAAAGCTGAGATTGCAGGATTAAGAGATGTCCTAATATAATATCACAAAGTTCCTAATGTCATCCTTCAAGATCTGTGGGTCCTGCTTATAAAAAGCTGAATCTCCCCACTACTAAAACCCGATCACAGATTAAAACCTCATACTCTACCTCTAATGTATAACATTTCTAAATGAGCTTGATTAAAGTAGGAAAGATCAGGAATGCACTGGGAGTTATAGAAGGGTCAGGGTTTAGGTTAAAGAACAGCAACCACTTTTCTCCATAGAATTCATAGATGTATAATTACATCCTCCCTTTATGTAATAAGCGTGAAAATGTCTAGCAAACAGCCCATTAATAATAATAATAATGGCTGCTTGCAGAAATCTACAATTTAATTAAACACTATGGGAACACATAACTTTTGTAGTAAACATTAGGGAGACACTTTTAAATAATATGTGTATAATAAAATATCTTTTAAGACCATTGTATACACTAATGGGTAATGTGAGGCGGCGTGGCTCGGCAAGGTAGACCTGTCGTCTTGTCTTGTAACCCTAGGGTTCCCGGTTTAATCCTCAGCCAAATGGAGTTCATGTCTAGGTGTCCTTGGGCAAGACACCGAACCCCTAGTTGCTCCTGATAGGTCGTGGTGAGCATCTTGCATGGCAGCTTCCGCCATCAGTGCATGAATGTGTGTGTGAATGGGTGAATGTGATGTATAATGTACAGCGCTATATAAGTACGGACCATTTACCATTATGATAGCATATACATTGGTCTATATAGAACTATCATTTCAATATGTGACTGATGTGTTGCTGCTACCGCAGGGGGGCAACGTACCAAAAGCTGCTAGCAAGATAAAAAACAACAGAAAAATTCTTCACTGTTGCTCGGCTCTGAAGTGTATGGCTCTGTGAGGTTTTATGCTAATGCGGTACAAATATCAGAAACATTCTGTGGCAAAGACAAAAAGATCTGCAAAAGATCCCAAAGTTCTAAAAGCTAAGCAAAGTTTGCAAGCTAACCATTTGACAGATGGCAGTGCAGGCCTACTTAGAAAAAAACTGAGAAAATTGCTTGGTTTTCTCGAGGTGGCAAGAACATGAACTAGGCTTTTCTGACCAGAATTTCTCATACTTCACGAGAAACCCTGTCCGTGTGTTTGCACTGGGCAGTGTCCAGGTCTTTATATAGCTTACATCCCAGATAGCATATACGGTTGAGTCTAATCTGGGCTACTTTTGGCACTTATGGCTCAGTAACGGCACTTGCAAGTGTCTTGTAGGCCAGAAGTGGTCCAAATATTAGGTGCTGGCCTGGTGATAGAGTACAGCAAGTTCCTTGTGGGGAACATGCGGTGGTGGTATGGCTGAGTTTTGGCAGCCACAATCACATGGAGTCAATGCCAGTCAAAGTTAAATATGGGCTAAATAAAACCGCAAATGTAAGGCCATAAGTGGACCAAACTAGTTTTTTGCTTTCTGGGATTTATTCTATAGATTTTAATACTTACTTCTTGACCAGCTGTTCCTCAAAAGTATTCGTTCATGGATCACACCAAATAAGTGAAAGGTGTGGTTCAAAGCATACAAAGAAACCAAAATCTGAATTAAATCCATCTATCCATCCATGCTTTTTGGCTCAGCTCCTTCTTCACCACGAAAGACCGATGCATCACTGCAGACGCCGCATCGATCCGCCTGTCGATCTCCCACTCCATTCACTCGTGAAAAAAACCCTGAGATACGTGAACTCCTCCACTTGGGGCAGGACCTCATTCCCAACTCAGAGAAAGAACTCCACCCTTTTCCGGCTTAGGACCATAGTCTCAGATTTGGAGGTGCTGATACTCATCCCAGCTGGTTCACACTTGGCTGTGAATCACTCCAGTGAGAGCTGAAGATTGCGGCCCGATGAAGCCAACAGAACCAAATTATCCGCAAAGAGCAGAGACCCAAGGCTGAGGCCACCAAACCAAATTCCCTCAACGCTTTGGTTGCGCTTAGAAATTCTGTTCATAAAAGTTATAAACGCAAACAAAAACAAGGCAGCCTTGGCGGAGTCAAACCCTCACTGGAAGCGATTCTGATTTACTGCCGGCAACACCGACCGAGCTCTGACACCAGTCGTACGGGAACCAGAAAGGTCATACAAGGGAGTCTGGCACTCCATACTCCTGGAGCACCCCCTATAGGAGTCCCCGGGGAACACGGTCAAACACCTTCTCCAAGTCTACAAAGTACATGTAGACTGGTTGAGCAAACTCCCATGCCCCCTCCAAGACCTTGAAGAGGGTGTAGAGCTGGTCCACTGTTTCAGGACCGGGAACATTTTTACCTAGGGGTGTACTCATTTTGTTGCCAGCAGTTTAGACATTAATGGCTGTGTGTTGAGTTATTTTGAGGGGAAAGTAGATTTACTCGATTAAACAAGCTGTACACATACTACATTGTGTAATTTCTGCAGTGTTGTCCCATGAAAAGATATAATTGAATATTTGCAGAAATGTGAGGAGTGTACTCACTTTTGTGAGATACTGTATTCCTGTTTATCGTACAATAAATTGCAGAAAAAAGTCAGCAGGTGGGGCAAACAGAACTCCAACACAGTGTCTCCAGTGTTGCCAACTTAGCAATGTAGTAAGTTTTCAGACACCTCTGGCAACTTTTTTTCTTTTTTACTTTTTCTAGTATTATTGGAGACTAACGTAAATGACCATAGTTTATTCTTTTCAATGAGGAATGGGTGCTGCGCAGGCCCCCTCCCCTGACAAAAGCAATCAGAAGAGGCTTGGTCCACACGCAGCAGCTGCAGCTGCAATTAGTGCAAGAGATGATCACCTGTTTCATGACCAGGCTGAAAATGAAACGTGCAAAGCTGCTGCTGTCTAATCCAGTGCTGGCTTACGGTCAGATATTAATGTCTATTAATGAGGAGTGTGGAGGAAAACATTTAGAAAGTTAAAAGTGTTTTCAAATGTTGCAGACTCCTAATTAGAAAACAACCTACACTTAATAAAATTAAACTTGAAAAAAAACAACATATTAATCTAGAAATTGTTTTTTAATTTCATTATTGTTGCCTTTTTAAGCATTTTAGGTTGTCTTTTCGTCAATTTCTGCCTTTCCCACGACACGACGATGGGGGGAAATGATTTGAAATGTGCACTTTCTGCACATAACAGCTTGTGGGCATGTGTAAATGATATGATAATCATCAATAACAGAGACACGTTACTCATTAGGAACCCCGCCCTCTCGTTCTCTCACACTCTCTATACGCTAGATGCTCCAGTGTGCACTGGAGAGCGAGTGTTTTCATTTGAATCATCTTGTAATTGATCTGGAGATAAAGGTGGACAGACAAAAAAGGAAGCTGTCAGGGGCTCAAAATAGAGAGTGAAAGAAGGTTGAAGAAGATTTTGTTGGGATGAAAATCAATTTCTCTAAGGTTGAAAGACAGCAGGTAAATTATGTCAAATGTAGCTTGAGCTTCTGTGTGCAGATGCTTGTAAATATTTAGGTTAGTTTCGGGTAGCTACTTGTTGTAAAACGACAGGTTTCTGTTGTCTTGCAACTGTGTACTAGGGCCTATTTCTAGAAAGCAGGTTTAGTTAAAACAGAGTTATTTCACGCAGAGAGGAAACTGAGTTTTCCGTTCAGCTGGACTCTGAGTCAGTTACTATGGTAACAGACTCTGTGAGACTAACCTGCTTGCAGGCAGGTTTACACCCAGTAACTCTGAGTTTCTCCTCTTTAGCTGCACATTCAGATTGAACTTAAATGCTGATCAGACGTGTCTCTCTTTTTGTCTTTTGAAAGATCACTCAAAATCAAATCATTCACGGGAAGTCTGATCAGACCTGGTTTAGATATTTTTTCCCGATGAATTTCTGATCGAGCACTTTCGATTCACCCTGCAGTCCGTTATTTATCTGAATAATATTCTCAGCCCTCACTTAACTTTCCAAAATTCGTCTAACAAAAAAACTAAATCTTTGTATCAAACCCCTGTTTATTTCTGTGAGTGGCAGTTTTCTGTACATTAATGATGATATGCAGCACGTTTCTATGGCAACCGTTTGTTGATGCTTGTGTGGATGCAGCGGATGGAAGAGCTGTCATGAACTATGTATGCAACAATTACTTTTAATTAATCAGTGTTATATAAAGACAAATACAATCATTTAACATTTCTATTTTCTGTAAGTGGGTATGCAGTTTAGGATTTCCACCAATTTCAAATTCATATTTATATTTTACAGTATTTATTTGTAAATCCATTTTCATGCTAAATGCAACCTAAAGTGCAAATTTTGTACTGCAGGACATTTTATCATCAATTTGTGCCACAACCAACCTTTAACTGATGTTCTAGTAATTATAATTCAATTTGGGTTTTACAAATTTTTACAAGGTCATATGAAGTTTAAAAGCATACTTTCAAGTATACAAGTACACTCATCTAGGCTATATACTGCAACTGTAGCAGTAGGATGGGTCATACTTAGGTGCCAAAATTAATCTGAAGTAATTCCTAACATGAGGGGTGTTTATATTATGCTTTTTTATATGGGGAATTCAAATATGAGTTCATTTTGGAGAAAGGATGACTCTAACCTACATCAATTTGTATTTCTAAATGGTCAATTTTACCATGTCAAACCCCTTTATAAGATATTAAAAGATATAAGGGAAATCACTCATATTGACACAGCCAAATCAAGTACATATTTATTAACAGGTGAACTGCATGTATATCACTGGATACAATTACTACAATCTCTTTAATTTCTGAACTTTACCAGGTTGCACAAGTCCTGCTTTGACTGATTTTTGGACATCAGTCTTCTGCTGGTCTCCTGTGCCCTGATGCCTCCATCCCTCTTTTCCTGTGAGAAGTAGCAGAAGCCTCACTTACAATTTTAACAACCCTGCTGCTTTTGACGCTGTGGTGAGCCAGCGGCTGTGGTTTACTGGTCCAATCTCCAACAGAGCCAGCCTTGCAGGAAGAACTCCTTCCCTGATTGCACAGACAATTTTATAGCCATAGTGTTGATCAGTTGAGAGATCTTCAATGACCTTATCAGACCGTTTGATCAGTGGAGGGCCAACAAATATCCGGGTAAAGTTTGGATTGGTATCCAAATCTGTAGCAGAAGCAAGAAGCTTTCCTATTGGCCCGGAACAGTGTTGTCTGACAGAGTAGGGCCATCAAGGTGAATAATGAGATGGCGCAGGGGAAGTTCACCAGTGTGCAGGTTGCATACCAGCCAGACAAGCTTTCTTCTCAGGTGCAGCTCCAGCTTTCTCATTACTCCAGCTTTCACACCAGTGTTGACATTCGTTGAGTGTCCTCCAAGGTCCCACAAGGTCTTATCAAAGCCCGTCTCTTTCAGCCAGGCAAACATGACCTTAGCGATCTGCTCTGTATGTGACTCCTCTTTAGTTGCTTTCTCTGGGGTAGAGTGGAACAGATAGTAGCCACAAGGCACACTATAGTGTTCTTCCTTGATCTTTGCAGGAAAAGATTGGTCACTGCCTTCAGCTTCCATCATCACATTTGTCAGGTCAATCCGCCCATCGAAGAGGATGCAGGAGATCCCCCCCTCCTCCCTGCACTTTTCATCAAACTCTTCCCCCAGCTCTGTCATCAACTTTTCCTGTGCTCTCTTGACCTTGTTCTTATCAATCACTTTACTTGTATTGTCTTCTGTGATGATTCCTGCATCAATTAGAGCTGCACTTGCTATTGCTGCAGTTGGCATCAGCCCTATGCCATACCTTACACTAGCAAGGGCAATGTTTGGCATCTCATCATAGTTTTTCTGGACTTTTGCTGAAGCTGCAGGCTCAGTGTCAGTTTCAGGGGAGAGCTCAGCTTCAGTGACACACTCATCTTCAACACCACATCTCTCCAAATCCAGATCCTCATCATCTGACAAAAATCTTGGAGTATTATTCCTGGCTGCCTTCTCTGCTGCTGCAGCAATTGTCTCCTTGCTTCTACTCCTTTTCTCTGCCTTTTTTTTCTCTTTTTTACTGCTTTTCCAGTGTACTCACTTGTGTCTTGTGCTCTGGCAGATCAGGGCTGCCCATTTGGTGGGGTCCTTTACTTCCAACCTTCTCTTTCTGTCCTTTGATATAGGCAAGATCTTTCACTTTTTCTCTCTGCTGCAGGACCAGTAAATGTGGGCTTGTATCACACAGCCCTCACAGCCTCCCCCATAACAACTGGTAATCTGACACTTGCAAGTTAAAATATCAAATAACTTGACTAACTTATCAATAAACCTCTGTTTGGCATGAAGTTTTCCCTTCCCAAGAGAAAAATTCACTGCCTGTATCCTGGCCTCCTTGAGCTTGGACATGATTGTCACCTTTTCATTAATAACAGGAGGCTTGAAAAGAGCATTAGCTTTGCTCCACTAATAAATCAGACCAGGGTAGATGTTGAACACAAGCTGGTCCACTGGGAAGTTCCTCCTGTCATCTTTACTTTGCTCCCTCAAGTAGATGCCATACCTCAGGATATCCCTCAAAGTTGGCAGTTCAGACACCAACAGCTCCTTCCCAATGGCAACAAAATTACTTAAATGAGAACTTGATTTCATCCTTGTTCTGGCTTGAGCCATTTTTAGTAGTTCACACTGAAATACACAATAATACATGTAACTATCCACTACAGACAGACATAAAGCTATTACAGAGACATTACAGAAATACGTCAAAATATTGAGTTCACAGGTCAGTATTTACCCAGAGGTTCATTTGTAACTCACACTAGCAATAGCTAAGTACACAAATCAATTAAACATAATGTAAAACAAAGTAATTTACATCTAAAATCGTTTTCTTTTTGTTCCTCAGGTTCATAATAAAAAAATGACTTACTGGAAAGATCATTAGAAGACAAGAGAAGACGGGTGAATAAGAATTGCCAGCCTACTCAAAATCAATATTTCATCAACAATATGGCTACTCCAACTGCCATCCCAACTAGAAGTCACCAAAATAAAAGTCTCAACTCCAAAATAAAAAGTATTTTGTTTCCCCAGAAGAACAGCGAAATAATAAAAAAAATTGTATAAAATCAACTGCAAATTAATGTAGGTTAGGGTTACCAGAATTGAAAAATTTTGTGTGTTCTACATACCAAGTTACACAATATGAACACCCTTCTTTATTGATTATTAAACAAAAAAAAGTATGGTCCGCCCTACTGTAGAAGTTATATATACTTCTAATCCACATTTTAGTTTATTGAAGTATACTTTAAGTATAATTTTATGTACTTAAAATGTTCCAATTTAGTTCAAAGAAGTATTAAGTCAGTAAACTTTCTAGTACACTACAAGTACACAGTCCACAGTATACTTAAAGTTTTACTCAAGTGTGCTTAATAAAATAAATAAAATCAAAAAGTATTTGATTTTTTGCAAAGGCAAGCACGAGTCAATGACTTGACCTTATTCTGTAGCAAGTACAAGTTCGACAGTTCTGAGTTAATAAACTTAGAGTTCTGATTTCAACCCAGAGTTTGTTAAAGCTCCTTTCTGAAACAGATCCCTGATCCGTCCCTGATTAGATTTACAAAAATTCCTGTTGTTAAATCTGTAGATTGATTTTCTAATACATAAATCTAATTTCTAATCTATAAATGCAAAGGCACAACATGTAACTATTTAGTGGCAACATTGTTACACTAAGTACCAACAGTTTTTCAGATGTCATTATTTCAGAGAATATATTGACCACTGGATGCAACAACTGGTACATGTTACTTGGACTTATTTTTTGTTTAGCTGCACATTGATGTGTCTGCATACCCCTCAGAAAATAGGTAGTTGCGCCCCTGTGTGTGAGTGTAATTGAAAGAGGAATGCTGATGGGATATGAAGCATTACCAGTAGTTGCATGCTGTTGGATGAATATTGAAATAAGATACTCTTTTCAGTTCTTACAATTGTAGATCTGACTCCAGAGGAGTCAGTGCCTCACCAGCCATGAACCTCACAGCACGTCAGTATGCTGTAGTTCTATCTAGAAGCAAGAACCACCTTACTTTTTATAACATCTCCCCAAAATTATAGTCGACCTCTTCTTAACTGAGAAACCCTATGACCCATTAAGTCCAGAAACCGGTTTCTGCTCAGGTCCACTTGGCTTTGTACAGAAGAGGGTAGACCAGATTAACAAAGAGAGCCAGCGCTGCAGTCAGCGTGCCCAGAACAAAGTATCGCACACAGTTGTCGTCGGGATAGTCCGACATCCGCTGCCTGCGGTGCCGTCGCACCGCCCTGTCCGTTTGTTCTTCATCACCCATGTTCCTGCGCGTCTGTCGCTTCCTCAGTGCAGAGCGAAGCAGCCCGCGAGGCCCTTCATCAAGCCCCTCCTCTTCTTCCTCCAATTCCCACCATATTAGAGAGGCCTGCGATTGGTGGAAACCGGTGTCAGCTTCTGGGAAAAGGCGTGGTCTAGCAAATGCTATGATTACAATTGGACTCCTCACACACATCTACCTGACGAGTGTGGGGATTTGCAAGCAGCCAATAACATGAAGAGAAGGCATGTCATTAGATATAAGTAAAATGAGGTTAACAGTAAGTTTTCAGTTGTCTATCCCCCAAAATAATCGCAGAAGTTATATCATATGTGATAAAGAAACTTCATTTCAGAAGTTACCCTATGAAGATCCTTTTTATTGACCCACTCTGTGGTTTCACAGCACTGAACAGGTGACAGCAGGTGACAGCAGAGGCATCGATTAACAAAACGGAGCTAGTAGTCACCAGGATTTTTTTAAAAGGATGAGACCAATTAAACACACTAACCAGGCATCAAAGAGTGAACATAAACATTGATGCGAGAGAAACTAAAATTAAAATGTTTGATGTTTATAGGAAAAATCCACGGGGCATCCATGTGTAGACAAGAACAAGACAGTAAATAAATAAAACAAAAACAATATATGAACTTCCAATATTCTCTTTCGTAATAACTTGTTACTTATAAGTTATCAGGTCAAAAGTACTTGAAATTCAACTACAATGGTAACGCAGACTGACAACAGATACAAAAAAAAAAGCTGCCAGAGCTGACAAACAGACCACGACAGAGATGGAAACCTTACTGTTATCAACCCACTGGGCTGTTAGATTAACATCTTTGAGGACATATTGTGAAAATTAATTAAAAGGAAACAAGCAATTTCTCAAGAGACAGTCAACAAATATGCTTCTCTTACACAACCGAGCAAATACTGCTTTCTCTGATTTCCCTAATGCCATAAAAAGTGGATTTAAACACACTTTATTTCTAATTAACACAACGTGAACAGTTTATGCCCTAAATCTTATCAGACATGCGGTTTCTTGGTCAGAAACAACCTCGTAGTAAAAGGATGCATCAGTTTATCCTGATCTAAGTTTATTTAAAATGAGTAACAGAATCACTGGATTTACTGTGAGTGTGCAGTAAATACCACAGCCCAGGCTAAGCGTTTCCCTACCCTGGACCACTTAGCACCAACCTTCATCATTGAAAACAAGATGTGCAGATGCTGAGTTATTCCTGAACTAAGTCAGAGTAAACAGAGTTAAAGCAGGCTAACCCTGGTTACCACATCCCACTCAACCTCTGTGTGTTTTTCTTGGGGCTGCCTCACCTGGCTGGCTGTAGCTCCGACAGTGGTGGGTGACTCGGCTCCAACAGGTCTCAGGAAGCGTGGCGGCCTCTCCACTGGGGAATTTCGGCGGCGGTAGAAGAGGACATAAGCGTAGCGCGTCACCACTTGACTCTCCTCCACCATGGTCACGGTGCTGTCATCGAACAGACGCCAGCCTTTAAACAAAGAAAAGACAATAGGAAGATGAGAACTAAACAGAAGTATCAGCGAAATGAAGGGATGAACCTCGGACAGCAGCCTCACCAACATCACTGCGCTGACTGTTCTTATCACTCGGTAGGCGAGCGTAAGCTGTATAATGGCCTCCTATCATTCCTCCATAGTGATTGATGACTGCATATAGGTCATAAATGGGAGGGTGCTGCATCTCGTCCTTCTGGCCAATACAGAACTTGCTCAGATCCAGATTCCTGGAAGACAAGGTTGTTTCAGAGGCTGGCTTAATGAAAATAAAAGCTCTATGATTCAGAACATTTCCTTTATGAAAAACACAATTTCTACAGTCCAAACAAATCAATAAAAGTTTCCATAAGTGTCTAAATTCAACTTTCAGTTTGTGAATACCTGACAGGGAAGTCAACCATATCGTTGATTTTGTCCCTCCAGATGAAGCTCCTAAAGGAGAAGCGTTTGAGTTGGATAATCAAAACATTGGGCAGACGCCATAGCAACAGCTGCTTCGAGGCCTCACGGTGCTGCTGGCACTTCGGACAGTACCTTAAACACACACAGCACGTCAAAAAGTTAGAAGCAAAGCCAATAATGCAACCAAATACTGTGTCTGACTCAGCCTGTGAGAATGTTTACAAAAGTCCGACAACTCAGTCCATCACAAAAATCAAAGCCATGCTGACCTGCAGCACACAGCTGTATATACAGTGAGGAAACTAAGTATTTGAACACCCTGCTATTTTGCAAGTTCTCCCACTTAGGAATCTTCGAGGGGTCTGAAATTTTCATCGTAGGTGCATGTCCACTGTGAGAGACATAATCTAAAAAAAAATACTGAAATCACAATGTATGATTTTTTAACAATTTATTTGTATGAAACAGCTGCAAATGAGTATTTGAACACCTGTCTATCAGCTAGAATTCTGACCCTCAAAGACCTGTTAGTCCGCCTTTAAAA
>JBAMHW010000025.1:2077504-2093530 GCA_037177495.1 Rhadinocentrus ornatus | reverse complement strand
GGACAACTAAATTAAATAATAAACAGACATTAATTTTGGAATACAGAAGCCCAGTTTTCTTGTGATAACGGGATAATTTATCTAGTTTAGTCCACGGTCCCTGCTGCTCGATGGTCTCTAGGATGTTGGACCTGTTGGAAAGAGACATTATGTGTAATACAGGGAGGGCTGTCTCCTGTTTATCTGAAGGAATTGTGGTTTTGTTCCCTGATGGACGAGTGCTTAAACTTGGAGTACCTATTCTTTCTCAGCCTGTTCAGATGGTGTTGAAATCTTCCACGCCTACAACATCAGTGGATATGTACTGGGCTCTTCTTCAACCACAGACTGTCACGGAAACTGGTATATTTTCTTTTTTTTCAGAATTGGAAA
Source organism: Rhadinocentrus ornatus (assembly GCA_037177495.1). NCBI lineage: Eukaryota > Metazoa > Chordata > Actinopteri > Atheriniformes > Melanotaeniidae > Rhadinocentrus > Rhadinocentrus ornatus. The sequence continues at coordinate 2,093,158 of JBAMHW010000025.1, read as the reverse complement.
CCTTGGCTGCAGTCCCTTTATCCTTTCTCACCCCAGGCTGAGCCACTTCATGTTACCCTCAATTACACTAGAGAAAGAATTTTATTTGCCATGATGCTTTTGACACTGAGATAGCAGGGACATCCTGGTCCGTTAGTTCGCCCTGCCTCTTAGTAGGAAAAGAGGGAGTTGTTGCTGCTGTGGATCTGACCTCTGGTCAAATAGCTTGGTATAAACCACAAATTTTATGTCATCCCCAACGTGTACCTTGCCCTTAACTCTGGACGCCAAGCTAAAGACTTAGGTCCATGTTAATGCGCCTCTTAGAGGCACAGGACTGGCAACAGTTTACTTTACCACAGATATGTATTTTCCTGGTCAAAATGCATATTAAATCAGGCATCACACCACAGACAAGGTTATTCTAGAACGACAAGACCTAGATTGTTTCCATGGGAGAGAGATGACAGATCATTGTGATCCTGAAAGAATGCTTAGCTCTCTTCCTTCCACTCTGTGGTCAGAGGGACCCACAAAAGTTAGCTTCTGTTATAACTTCCCTTCGGTACCCTTAAGTAGCAGGCATTTATGATACCATAGCAGGCTTGGAAAGGTCAGGGGTCTTAGAACCAGCTCAAACTGCTGTTTGGTACACTCTCATTATACCTGTACTTAAGATCTACAGTGGTAAAAATATAATGGTTTACGATCTTAGGTCTTACACCAATTCTAAATCCCTTAACTGCCCTTTTTAGAGGGACTCTAGAGGCTGAAGCTCAGTTCATATCATTTAAACAACTTCTCCACTCTGCCACCACCTTTCTTTCAAGGAGTTTCTGAAAACGCTCTGATATATATACTGCCCTTTTTAAGAAAATTGGGGGTGGTCGGGTTTGTAATGTATTATAACTCAAAATTGGACTCTATGGAGCAAGCCCAAACTCCATGCATTAAGGTTGCACAAGGTCTTTATTCACTTTTAGGAGCAAACTAAAAGATTAAGGAACATTTCCGCACTTAGCTCAACTCTTCTATTCATCGGAATGAGTTAGAAAGATTTGTCCAGCTCTTTGGCTCAACTCAGTACTGAATAAGCTGCATGCAATTATCCCCATGTGATGATGTGATATCTGCAGTTCTGTTCTGGTCACTAGGTGTGACTGTCGTTTGAGCCATCTATGAGAGTGAACATAAACCGTAGAAGGAGACGTGCTTGTTTTGTTAGAGAAGTTATTGGCTAATGTGCTAATGCCTGTTCGAGCATATGTAAGAACTTTAATAAAGTGTTACCTTTAAGCTCATGATTCAGTGAACTTCAGGACATGGTGTCAGAAGTGGGATCTTCGTCTGCACGGAGAACAAAGCAAGATTGAAGCAGCGGATCGGCAAAGTTTTACACGCCGGAATCGTTTGACTTCACCCAGCCGTCAGTGTGGCTGGCCTGGGGACAGCGCTCCTCCAGTTATTGGATGGCCACAAAGCTCAACCAGGAAGACACACTTCTCTATGCCATGGGCAAGGAAGCAGAGCCTATATTTAGCACTTTTACATTTGAGGAGGAGGAAGAAGACTATAATGGGGCTGAAAAAAGCCATTAACATTGCTCGTGAATCCGAACTAATCAAAATACAAATCTCCTGTGCAAAACCAACATAAAGTGAAGTAAGTGCTGTGACTCAGCACCAAAAGCTGCACATGAGAAAAACTGTTCAAGGTGTTGGAGAACACATGAGACTGGAGCATGCCCCGGAAAAGGAAAACGTTGCCATAAATGCAATAAAACAGGACATTTTGAAGTAGTGTCCAAGACTAAGCTTGTTTGAGCGGTGAAATCTGCAGACATCGCTTCCAATGATAACAATACAGGGTTTCTAGGATCCATAACATCTGATGTAGATCCTGATGAGGACAAATATTTCATAGAATTACAGATAAATGGTAGTCCAATTCGATTCAGAATCGACACAGGCGCAGATATTACTGTGATATCCGAGCATACATATCTTAACCTGCCTCAGCGCCCAGCCCTGAAAGAGACCAAGGCAGTCTTCACAAGTCCCGGGGGGCAGCTTGTTTACAAAGGCAAGTTTCTGACTGAGTGCGTGAAAGAAGGGGTCAAGTGCACATTATGGATCTATGTGATGAACGGCTCTTTTCCTACTAATCTCCTAGGTCGCAAACCAGCTGTTGAGATGGGGCTTGTCTGTAGAGTCGATGGACTGGAACTATTTGAGGACGTTTTTGTTGACATCGGGCTATTGAACTGTCCTCCAGTGAAAATAGAGCTCCAGTCTGATGTCAAACCATACAGCATTGGTCACTCCACGTTGCATTCCTTTTCCTATCCTGCCTCAAGTTGAGTAGGAAATGAAAAGGATGCAGTCTTTGGATATTATTGAGGAGGTAAAGGAAGCCACTGATCGGTGTGCCCCTATGGTGCCTGTGCTTAAAAAGAATAAGAAGCCTAGGGTCTGTATGGACTTGACCAAGCTCAATAAAGCCGTGAAACGTGAGAGGTACATACTGCCCACCTTAGAGGACATTGCACCAAAATTGTCTGGTGCTACAGTGTTTTCCACAATGGATACCTCAAGTGGATTCTGGTAAATACCACTCGATGCCAAGAGCAGGAAGCTGACAACTTTCATTACTCCAGTAGGTTGTTTCTGTTTCTGAAGGTTACCTTTTGGCATCACTTCAGCTCCAGAAATATTCCAGGAGAAAATGAGCATCCTGTTGAAGGATCATGCAGGAACAGTTGTGGTGATGGATGACATCTTTGTTTTCGGCAAGGGTAAGGAGGATCATGACCAAAATCTTAGGGCAGTAATGCAGACAATCAGAGCTTCAGGCTTGAAGCTAAACAAATCCAAGTGTCAGTTGGGAAATTCTGAGATCCAGTACTTTGGACACATCATTGGGAAACAAGGTATCAATCCTAAACCTGAAAAGATAAGAGCTATCACAGAAATGCCCAGTCCCACCAACGTCACAGAGCTACTTGGGGAAGTTTCTACCTGATCTTTCCTCTGTCATGCACCCCATTAACAGCCTGCTGAAAAACAACGCTGTGTGGTGTTGGGGTGAGAAACAGGAGCTGGCTTTTCAACAAGTAAAAGCCAGAACACTATGTCTAGCAACACAGCTAACAGCTTCCTACCTGTTTCATGGTAATGATGTCATGTTATAGGGCGGTAAGGCAAACACTTCCGGCAGATTCTTCTTTGTTGGTGTTCAGCGGCTTTGTCTTCCGGTCGGCAGATCAGGGATCGAAAATAGGAATCAAAAGTTAAAAATCTGAACGATTCCGGCAGAAGTGGAAAGTAAGTCCCGGTTCCAATTGATGCTCGATGCCCAACCCTAAACAGCTCATGTGTCTCTGGATTCTGATTATTTTAATTTTGCTCAAAATTGGTTTAAGTTAAGGTTTAATAACTCACATAATTATAATTTATATTTAATCTGAAACAGCTTTTAAAGGATACAAACTGAAGGCCTGATCTATATTTCAGTCAAGCAAGCTAAAGATCTGAAATCTGTCTGAAAACAGATGAGTAAATAAATAAGTTGCTTAGAGGAAAATTAAATTCCAAACACTTAGAGAAAATGCTGATGAAAAAATAAAATAAATTAAAGAGCAGACGTAACTATGCAAATTAGTTTAAATACAATTAAAAAAAAACTTAAACACCGAAACAATAAACTTACGTTGATGCAGATTAATTATTTTTGGATATTGTTATCTCTACAATAACATGGGAAAGTGCACTATAAAATTTATACAGAGAGGTACCGCGAGAAAGTAAAACCTATTTCATATCCATGGATATTTTAAACAGATTCTTTTTAAAAGGGGGGGGATTTGTGAAAAAATATTGCTTGAGCAAAATTTAGCTGATGATGGACAAAATTCTATTTGTTTTTAAATGTTTTTAAGTCCATATCATCTTGTAGTTCAAAGCACTGATAAGAAATCTTCAAACAATTCATGTTTTTTAAACAAAGTCAAAATGAACTTAAAGGATCCTCATGAATGCAGGACAAATTTACCTGCTCTGATTTGGCCTTTCTGCGGAGAACGAGTGACGTGACTTTGACCAAAGTTTTCTGACTCTGACTTGAGCAAACAGACACTGATGTTTGCTTTAACATTTTCCTTCCACTAGGTTTTTCTCCTGGATTCTGTTTAATCATGTTCACGGAAGGTTGATTGCTGTGTTTCATCATTTTTATCCAATTAATAATCTTACACACTAATTTTCCTGAGAAGCAGACCAGATGATGTAGCTTTGTTTACAGGAGAGGACATCTACGCTAAATTGTTTTTTTAAATATGATTATGTGCACTTTCAGATCAAATATGACATTGATGCTTCTAATATTTTGGGATAAAAATTTACAGGTAGACTGATCCATTTGGAGTCAGTCAGACTAACGGTAAAGGTGATACTTGCTATAATTTAAACCAGTTTGTACCAGCATAGATCTTCAAAGGAAGTGAGAGCACAGCTGCAGACCCAGTAATTTATGGCAGATTAACCATTGTGAAGTCTTCCTCTCTCTCAGGATGCCAGCCGGGACACTGCAACCCTTAACTAATAACTCTTAAAGATACTGGATTATATGTCCTTGGAGCTTATGTAACTGGTGATGACCTATCGGATTACTCCATCTCTGATAGGGTTGAAGTTGAATCAGGTAAATATTTGGTTGAATACCATGATTGATCACACTCATTCTGTTACATCATCTTCCTGTGTAGCTTGCTCTACTGCACGTCTCTCTTTGTGGACTGTTTCTTCTGTCGCCTCTACTAACTCTTCACATACAGCCTGCATCCTGGAAGTTCACATGACCCTGAACCTGTCTGAATCTTGTAAGTTCTTAAAAACACATTTTCCTTAGCACTTGTGAATGCTGTCCTTCCAATCTTTACTCCCATTAAAGGTACTTATTTCTGTTTTGTTAGGACAAGTGAGTTGGTAATATCACTTTATCTATGTTTTTAACTAATATTAATGTTTTTGACTGGCACGATATGACTTGATTTTTTGTTCCCAGAGCCGACCTTCGGTGGTACTGTTGAGGCCACCTCCTGAGGGGTACACTGCCTGGAAACTGGCAGGGTAGATGTACAGTGCTCTCCTCAATCATGCCTCCATTTTAATTGACCATGCCAACATTGATAGCCTTATTTCCAGCCATAAGAGATCAACATCAAATGATTTCTCCATAACCCATAATTCTCCTGACTACATAGATGCTGTCGGACTTTCACGAAGTCTTCCAGGTGAGTATAAATTAGTGTTAAAAATAAATTTCTTCTCATTTATTTATTTACTAACCAATTATTCTTCTCATGAAGATGTATACTCACTTAGAATAGTTTGTATACTTATTAACAGGTAATGTTTAATAGGAACCTGATATATTTTCATGTCTGACGTTTTATGACGGCAGTCTTCATTTATTAACTTTACTTATTAGATTCACTTGATTGAATGTTTGATAATAATTTTTCCAGAATATTGTGTAAGATTGTAGAATAGATTGTGTTAATTTTCTAGTGGATTCATGCTCCTCCAGGAATACAGCAGATTTCCTGTACATGGATTTTGGGTAACCACACAAGAGACGGGTTAATATTATTTCTTTTACATAACTTTATATGTTTATGATTTTGCTTATTTATTGTTGACCTCTTTTTAAGAGGAATTATCAAGGAATTACTCAGGTGTGCTACTTTCTTTCATTTATATTTTTACTCTATTATTCATATTAAATATTTCTTATCTATAAGCTTATATATTTATTAATGGTGTGTTATGAGTCCTTGTGTAACGGTGAGATTCTGTGGGACTGATTAGTGCTGTGTTTCTGGTGAGAAGAATGTATGGGGTTATAAAACTAGGGGTTTTAGTTGTTTATTGTCCTGCCTGGGTTTTTGTGTGGGGGTGTCTATTTCTCTCTCTCGACAGAAAATGGGAGGGTAGGAACCACGGAGAGACTGATACCAGATGGCCCTTGGAATTTACTCCAGCAAATATGACTCAGCAGAAAACTCTGTATCTCTTCTCTATTTCCAGAAAAAGTCCAGTCCAGAAAAAAGTTAGGAGGGCCGGACCCAGAACTCTGTATGCACCTTTCTAATATTCTGTAATTGAAAAAAATAATTGAAATAGGAGAGAAGTAGTTTGTCTTCACTGGCCTGCAGTGCACTCTAAAGGAGAAGAGAAAGCCCACGGAGTCAGAAAGTATTTTATCAGTACTCTAAGTTTGTAGGAAAGGAGTACCGGCTTGTCTAGGGTGTGTGGAAAAGTACTACGCATTCTTAATGTTGGAAAGTAATACTTTTTATTCTTCATTTTCCACCTAAAAGCTCAATCCCCACCAAGAAAATTCAAGAGCTAAAATTAGAGGTAAAGGCTCAGCAGTCACTTAAAAAAAATAAAATAAATAAAAGCACACTTCTACAAGGCTGCGACTGAAGCGTCATTTCATGTCAGCCACAATTTGGTTAAACAGAAGAAGCCTTTAACAGACTAGGATGTGTTTAAAAGAAGCAATGACCATCACTGTAGACTGTTTACAGCAAAAATCAAGAAAACATAAAAGCCATGCTCCATGCTGCATCTCTGGGTCTGCAACAGTGACAAGGAGGGTCCAGTTCCTGCCAGAGGATGTGGATCAACAGGTTTTGAAGGACTTGTCGCTCTGCAAATACTTTTTGCTGCATTTCGATGAATCGCTGGATTTTCAGTACGGCGGATCACGTCATCAGGCTTACTTTTACCCAGGTTGTTCAAAGCAAAATGGGAGTGGATCATACTGATCCAAAATCCTGTTTTTCAGGATCACCTAATCCGGATTTCCAGAATCTAGATAAATGTGTGCTGCCGGCCATGTGAAGAACAGGTAGAAGAGACGATTTGCATGCCGTAACTACTTGCAAGTGGAACCACCGGGAGCATGTAACATAATACGTGCATGTATTGTCCCGCAAACCATTGCTACCAGGTGGACTGTCCCTCTCTGTGACATGTTAATGATGCACGTGAGCCCAGTGTGGAGGTACCGGCCAAACCCATGACATTCTGTCAGAATGAGGGACGCACGGGACGTGTAGCGAGGGATGTAAGTGTTAGAAATTTCTTTTTTTTGACAGGTTCTTTTCTGATTATGCTGTAATGAATGAAAAAGTGGAAAACTGATCATTTTATTTGTGTTTGTTATTGGATTTGTTTGGGGGGTTATTTCGTGGGGACATGATAATGTCATGTTTTTATTTTTGCCATTTTTTTTTTTTTAATTAAATTTTTTACCGTTTTATTTTACTATGCAGAAAGACTTAATAGGTAGCCTATCCCTATGTTAACCACTTTATCACTGTAATGGTTAAACAAGACAGGTGCAAAATACAAATAAGCATATAATAAGCACCAAATAAAAGGCTCTATTAATTGATCAGCTGTTAGGTTGAACCGGAGTTTCTTCCTGAAATCCACCTTGTAATCCTACCCTCTGTTGGGATCAGGATCATAATGCTTTTTGGCTTAAAGTTATCCGGATTCTGCTCAAAATTTTTGAACAACCCAAACTGAGGGTTTTATTCAGATAACAACCAGGATTGGATTACGTGGTCCAATTCGGCTTGATTGCGGGAATCCGGATTTCCCTTTTGAACAACCCATTTTCAAGATTTGATCCTATCTGATAACTGAAATCCGATACGTTTGAACAACCAGCCATGTGTGATTCAACGACAAGTCTTGGCTAGCAAAGTTGTGGACTTTTTCTCATGTCATGAAACTGGTGGTTAAAATGGTAAACTCAATTCTAGCAAAAGAGCTTCAGGAGCAGTAGAAGTAGCAGCCAAATTCCAGCAGGTATTTGCCTTGCCATGTGGAATTAACATAGAAAAGGTTAATTTGCAGAATTATCTGGCTTAAAGCCAGATAAGGGGACAGTGACTTTTGGGGACTTTTCAGCAGAGAATTTTCCTTTTCTCAGTGCATGTGCATTGAAAGGGAGTGCCTACTTTGGATCCACTTACCTCTGTTAAATAGCATTTTCACAGATGAAAATAATTAAATCAAAGTACAGCAGCCAACTTTCTGACAGATTGCCTTAGACTGGCTGTAGTTATGAGCCAAGCTACAAGGCTATCACAAACAGTGTTCAGTCACAGTCATCACACAGATTTAAGTAACAAGACTGTATCCGTTTTTTGTTGTGATGGAACAGTAGTGTGGGTGTGTACGTGATGTGTCATGGTTTTTATGTTATATATGTATTGATGACAGCTCAAGGTAATATTAAAGAAAAGTATTATGATGGCTACACAAGTGATATGGTGAAAAATATTTTTGGGCACACAAGGGGGGTTTAAAATAGCTCATTTGAATATTTGTAGTTTAGGGAATAAAATAAATGACATTTTTTAGAATTATTACAGAAGTATAATTTACAGAGATTAGCCATATCAGAAACACACTTAGATTGAACTAGTAATAGTCCTGTACTGAATATAGATCCATAACTTTTATAGGCAGGACAGAAACTTGCATGGAGTTTAAAGTTAGAAGAGATCTTGCCATACTAGGAGTGGAATAATATGGCTACAGATACAATTACAGTATGGCCTGTCCTTGGTGGATGCAGACCACCGAACGCTACTGTAATGTACTTGGATCAATTATGTGAAATGTTGGATAAGGCATGCTAAATAGGAAATGAGATTTACTTCTTAGAAGATTTTATTATAGATTGGAAGTCTACAGATTGCACGTTAAAGAGCAAGTTAATTTATTTAGCCAGTACTTGTAATCTGTCTCAAATAGTTAATGATTATACAAGAGTAAACTCAAAAGCAGATGGCACATATACAGCAACTCTTAATGATTTAATTTTTAAAAATAGACTTAGTATGCTCAGAGGCATTTTGTATTCCAGTTGGCTGCAGTCAGAAATTTATTTGTAAAAGGACATTCAAAAAGTTTAAAGAGGATGATAAGAAATAAGTGTCTCTACTCTATGGCTGGATCAAGAGCGATCAAAGATCAAAGATTATATGAGGCGAAGGACTCTTCGGCTGGTTAGCTCAATTGGTAAAGCATCAGTCTACCATGTGGAAGACCAGGGTTCGTATCCCCCAGGGGACGAACATTAACACCTTCCAGTTGGGTCCTTTGGCAAGACCCTTAACGCTACTGCCTACCATTGTAAGTCGCTTTGGATAAAAGCGTCAGCTAAATGACTGTAATGTAATGAATCAAGCTAAGGTGGAAGCAATTAAACATAATGATGTGGCTCAGTGAAATAACTATCATAAATTAGGAAACTGTGATTAAAATGAATAAATGTAAAAAACAAGTGCACTATCAGAATAATATTAAAGATGCTGCAAAGAAAAACTAAAGGAAATATAACATCATTAGAGGCTGAATCTACCTTACTAAACCGAAAGAGATAGCTAATTATTTGAGCAAATGTAAAAATCTGAGTCAAAAAGTCATGGAGTTGGGACAAGATAAAAACATTTCATATGAATTGATAACAAATAGTATAATGACAGCAAAAGAGTGTACATTTAAATTTAAAACTGTAAGAGAGGACAGTAAAAAAAATACTGCAAGCAAGTAAGGATAAGCCTGTGGAATAGACAATATTGAGGTTAAACTTTTAAAGATGGTGGCAGATTGTATTGCTTTCCCTGTTTCTCATTTCATTCATTTAAGTTTAACCCCAGGTGTTTTTCCTTTGCAATGGAAAACAGCAAAAATTATACTTTTGATTAAAAATAATAAGGAACAATTTTCAGGTGGAAATAGCAGACCAATAAGCTTGTTACAGACAGTGAGCAAAATCCTGTAAAAAATTGTGTATGATCAAATACAAGAGTATTTTGAGTGGAATGGGTTAAACACAATATCTCAACATGCTTATAAGGTGGATCGTTCAACAACTACAGCGCTCACTCAGACTACTGATCACTGGCTACAGGAGATTGATAAGAAGAATTTGGTAGGATCAGTATTACTGGACCTAAGTGTAGTCTTTGATGTTTGAGATCATAGTATTTTATTAAATAAGTTAGTTTGTTATGGATTTGAACCATCTGCTGTTAAATGGATTGAAAGCTATCTTAGTAATCGTGAGTACACAGTTTTATTTTAATGGTAGTTACTCTGAGGTGGAAAAGAGTAGTTGTGGGTTGCCCCAGGGTAGTTGTTTAGGTCCACTTTTATTTTCTGTCTTAACAAATGATTTTCCTCTTTTGAAACATGCAACCATGGCAATATATGCAAATGACACAACATTATGTAATTCGGCAAAAAATGTAAGTCAACTTAATACTATGTTAAACAAGAAGTTGAATTTAGTTACACAATGGATTACTGAGAATAAATTAGTTATCAAGGTAGTTAAACAAAATGTATGGTGGTTGGGTCAAAATATTTTCTTAAGGAGTTACCAACATTACACTTAAGCATAGGAGAGAATGTGATCCAACAAGTAAAAGAAGCAAATTTATTGGGTGTAATGGTGGATAGTAAAATGTTTTGGAACAGCCGGATAAATAATATATTGCAAAAAATGGGTCGGAGTAGGGGAAGGATCAGATATTGCAAGAAATTCATTCCTCAATTGCTTACCAAAAGACTAGTTCAATCATTAGTATTATCTTATTTAGATTATGCATCAGTTGTTTGGTCAGGTACTAATGATAATGGATTGTCCATACAGAACTAATATAACCACTAATATAATTAATAATAATTAAAGCCGCAAGAGGCATCCATCGGGTCCGAGCTCCGTGGCCCCCTCCACTCGTCTCATACACCTATTTAGCTTAACTCGGCCCGGTGAACCTGTGAGATGATTTTTGCTAGCATGCTAATATGCTAGCTAACATGCTATGTGACGTTCTTTTTGAACTGGCTGGGATTCTGGCATGTTGATGGACATAGTTAGCATTTTTGGCTAACATGCTAACATGTTAGCATGCTAGCTAACATGCTTACATGCTTGGTAATATGGTAAAATGGCTAGCTGAGAAACTAAAATGTTGATTACCAAATCTTCTACTTTTGGAAAGTCTGTTTATTTCCCATTTAAATGGAGACACATTTGTAAGGAAAAATTATTTGTGGGATGAGCAGGAGAGCTGAGTATAAAAAACTTTCCAGATAATCTGTGCCAATGAGCTTCTGGTATCCCAGGTACTGATTATCAGAACCTGTGAGCATGCTGCAAGCATGGTACATTTCACTGATTGGGATCTAGCCTGTGCAAGAAGTCAACTTCAAGCTGGTGTTTTGCAAAACCAGGTTTCAGCTATATTTGGCATGAACACTGGTACCATTTCCAATTTAAAGGCCAAGTTCCATATAACAGAGGATATCAGAGACAGGCCGATTCCAACATCACCACCAAGGCAGTCTCTTCCTCACCCTTCTACAGATTTGCAGTTAAAATGTGCAGGGCAACACGGCCCACAGCTCCCTGCCCAGTCATTCCAGAACAGACTGCTCACACCCAATCCAATCCAATTTCATAGGTCTGCATCCCTACCATGATTGGCCTGCACCTGCAGGCATGTTTGCACTGGCAGGTCATCCATCCACTCCAGTCCTGACCTTAACCTCATTGAACACATGTGGTTTGAACAGACTGTTGGTACCAGTGTGACCAACACAACCAAATTGGCTAACTGGTGACAGATGCTGTTTGAAGAATGGCATATTACTAAGGTCACACAATGATCTCTTTTCATTTGTTATTGATTTGGTAATCACTGTCTGGAAAAGGGTGCTGATTTCTACTGTACTGAGAAGTACTTTAGCTAAAAGGCCATTTAAAGTATTGCACTGTAAATCGCAACTTTTTGTTAAATATTAGTGAGTTTATATTATTATCAATTAACAGTGATCATCACGTTTAGTCACATTAAGACAATAAAATTATTTAACACTGTGTACATGACCACATACAAGCAGGTTTGATAGCCGGATTTTACATCCATAAAAATCATGTGGGGCTAAATCCAGTGTTTTAAAGGGGACTGTAAGGTCTGCAGATGACTGAGACTGGAATGGGGGCCACTGAGACCAGCTGTAATGCAAGGTTGGTGGAAAAGGGAGAAAGGGAAAACCCCGGTGCTTTTCTCTGGCTTCTGCATGCACTCAGGAGAAGCGTGAGAGGAATGACAAAATGACAGATGAGCTATACAAAATCTGGGTAAAGAACAGAAATGTCACAGAAGAAAGAATTGAAAAGAAACATCGATAAAATTAAAAAAAGAAAATAAGAAGTCTCAGAGGCTCATATCTTTAGCTGTGCTGTTTGTTAGGAAGGATTAAATTCTACTACTGCAAGTGGCATTAACATGAGGGAATTTATGTAAAATGAAGATGCAGCAAAAATCTGTTTTGATTAATAAAAGTGTGCGTCTTCGTGGTGGGGTGGCTGGGATTTATACTCCAGGATTGCTGCTGATGGCCTGGGTCTCTGGGCCACCCTAGTCTGCCTCTAGCCTCCATAGAAGCGGGGTCACATTTGGACGATCACACTCATGTCTGATCACTCCTCATTCCTTATACTCTACTTGCTAACACAGTCACTAAGTTGTCCAGTGGGTTTATACACCAAAAGATATTTTTGTTTAGGCTTTTTTGTGTTTTTCTGGTACTTTGGTTGTTGTGATACATGTTTGTTATTTTGTTTTCTTTCATAGTTATTTTATATATAGCTTAGTTTACCTGTAAAAGCTGTAGTAAATTCTCTGTTGTGTTTCTGTACAGGTGTAGCAGAATGGTATAATGTTAGATTGAAGGGTTGTTGTTTCTATCTACTGTATCTTTGTCTCCTCGTCCGTTTTTCTACTTTCCTTTTTTACTTCTGTTAACTTCTGGAAACTCTCTTTTTTCTTTTTAGTTCTATCACACCCTTTTTTTATAGTCAGACTCCTGACTCAGTTTTTCCACATCTTTTTACAAGCAACATAGACATCTCCTCACCATTGGTATAATGAGGCCCATCAATATCAGGTTAATTAGTGGATGGGATTAAATGTGATGATTAGAGGCACTGAGGCATGGGTTAGGGAGACAGCTGTGGATGGTGCTGTGGATGGTGCCACAGAGAGGAAAAGACGAGCTGGACGAATCAGGTGGAGGAAGAAGCCTTTTCTACGCTGAGATCAGGCGCAGCCTCTGCTTTGTTGTGGGACAGGAGTTGCAGAAAGGACCAATGCACACACGCTTGCCTCCACCTTTTGAGCATAAATCTAAGCAAATTCAGAAACACAGAGAAGGGAGCTGTGTAACAGAAGCAAGCTGATCTGTTTAAAAAATCAGACTAGTTTTGGGTAAACGTGTGTTTGTATGAATCTGAATACATGCAAAGCAGGAACTACTTGAGGATGAGGTTGTCTGTGTTATGTTTAGATCAGTGGGCTATTACGAACTTCATGAATGTTACATTATTGTCAGATGTTGCAACCAGATATTGAAAAAAGCTGAAAATCGTAGCGGCTGGCTATATTTACAAAACCATGACTGACAAGTCAAATCTGCAGTACTGCACATTTTGGGGAAAAAAGCAGCTGTTTCTTGTCAGATTCCTGTAATAAACAATAATATCTTCATCTAGAATTTTTAGCCCTAATAAGCAAGATATCAGAAATTGAAACAGATATTTTACTATTTCATTGAAAATATGAGCTGATTTAGAACCTGATGGTGGTAACATATCTCTACATACTTGAAACAGGGCCAACAAAAGTCCTAGTTTCCTGCAAATAAAAAGTGAAATAGTGTGATGCCTTGATAAAGGAATGAAAACATTGAAAATTTCACAAAAACTTAATTGAGATTGTTGAACCATTAAAACATTCAAATAGAAAAGAGGTTTGTTGAGATTAAGGTGCATCTGTCAGAAAAAAATACATTGCGTTAAGAGAGCAGCTGTTAAGCAGCCACTGGTGAGCAGCAAGCTGTGTCTGGTGTCTGCAGAATCCCAAGAACATCTCCATGCAAGATAACTCAGAGGATGCAGTTGTACATAAAGCTGTGTCTTTGCCACCCTTAACCATTGCTCTCAAAAAGTTTGCAGTGCCTACAAATCACAAGCGCTGACATTTAGATATACACCCAATAATAATTCAAAGAGATCTTTAAAATAAACTGGGACATGGATTTGATTACATACCTGGGAGTGAATATACCAAAGGATATAAAGAATATTGTGACATTTAATTATGATCCGTTACTGGCAAAAATAAAAATCGATATAGCCATGGGGAACTTGATACCTTATTTGGGTATCATGCAAAGAGTTAAAGTTATCAAAATGATGCCGTTGCCATTTGTTGCCAAAATTTATTTCAAACAATACCGGCAGAACCTACATACATCATGTTTGAAGATATTGACAAACTAATACCTAGATTTATTTGGCAGGGCAAACGGCCCAGAATCAGACTTAAAACCTTACAACTGGCTAAAAAAAAAGGAGGTCTTTCACTCCGCAATCTCAGAAACTATTTTAGAGCAGCACAAATAAATCCACTGGTGGAACTATGCAATCCAGCTTATGTTGCAAAATGGAAAGAAATGGAATGTGCTATGACCAGTATCCCCACGCAAGCAGCAATCGGCTTAAAGAAGTCAACTCAGTTCTGGCAAGAGCACTTAAATATGGTATAAATTAGTCAAGGAAAACAAGGCATCCTGTTTTCCAATCAGATGTATAGCATATGATCAAGATTTTATTCCAAATAAAATAGACAATACCTTTAAGAAATGGATGGAAAAAGGATAGGTAAAATATAATGACCTTTTTTTTATTTATTTATTTATTTTTTTATTATTATTACTATGTAACGACCTTTATAATAAAGGCTGTCTGAGAAGTTCTGAGGATATAAAATGGAAATACGATCTTAATAATACAGACATTTAATGTACCTACAGCTCTGACATTACTTAAACAACACAAGCAAAGAAGAACCAAACAGGCCTTTTTGTTGCATTTTAGATATTTTTCT
This sequence comes from Rhadinocentrus ornatus, assembly GCA_037177495.1. Taxonomy (NCBI): domain Eukaryota; kingdom Metazoa; phylum Chordata; class Actinopteri; order Atheriniformes; family Melanotaeniidae; genus Rhadinocentrus; species Rhadinocentrus ornatus. Next base: position 2,078,130 of record JBAMHW010000025.1, on the reverse strand, counting down.
TAAATCTTATCAATCAAACCCCAACAATAAACTAACATCTAAATTATATCACAAATTACAAAACCTCAAGGGTATGGATACATTGTATATCAAAGAGAAATGGGAGAAAGATGGCAACTTTATGATTGACAATGAGGACTGGCCCAAAATTCAAATTAGTTGTTGAAAATGTACATATTCAATCACATCGAGAGAATTTGCTTGGAAGACACTAACGCGTTTCTTTAAAACACCTGTGCAAGGGGGCCCAGATGCAGACAAGTCATGCTGGAGGTTATGTGGGGAGAAACATGCTGGCCATTATCACATTGGAATTGTCCTAAATTGTTTTCCTTTTGGGAAGTAATCAAACAAAGTGTTTATAAGATTTTTGATGCCAGCAGTCCTTTAGACTTTGAAACTTTATTTTTGGGCAAACATCCTGACTGTGTAAAAGGTTATTGTAAAATATACAGTGAGGAAACTAAGTATTTGAACACCCTGCTATTTTGCAAGTTCTCACTTAGAAATCTTCGAGGGGTCTGAAATTTTCATCGTAGGTGCATGTCCACTGTGAGAGACATAATTAAATAAAAAATCCTAAAATCACAATGTATAATTTTTTAACTATTTATTTGGATGAAACA
>JBAMHW010000025.1:2037061-2057092 GCA_037177495.1 Rhadinocentrus ornatus | reverse complement strand
AAAGTGTTTAATAAGAATAGTTAATTTATTCAGATCTAGGATGTGTTATTTTAGTGTTCCCTTTATTTTTTTGAGCAGTGTAATTTCCACAGTCAGTTCCTAAAAAATGTCATTAAAAATACTTCAGAGCTGATTCTGTGCTGTGAAATGCTTAAAAACCAGACTAGAATACTTCTGGAATTTTATTCTCATCCAGGAAGTCCTTAGTTGAGTGTAAACAATTTTTTCCAGTATTTTGTTAAAAAGAAGTAACTTGGAGACAGGTCTAAAGTTGGCTAAATTAGATGTGTCTAGACCAGCTTTATTTAGCAAAGGATGAACAACCACATGCTTAAAGTCCTTCGGTACCTGGCCAGATGTCAGACTGCTATTTAATTAACTTTAGTGTAAATGGTCCCACGGTGGGAAAGACCTCCTTGAGCAGTCGAGCAGGAACAATGTCACATGGAGAACCACAAGGATTCACACTAGACACAAACTTCTCTAAACTAGTGATTGAAACTGGCTGGAAGTGGTCGAGCTGGTCTGAACAGGACTCTAATGTAGATGGAGTGGAAGGCAGTGAGATCAGAGATCTAATTTTAACAACTTTGTCAACAAAGAGGTGAAGAAGTTTGTTACATGTATTGTTCAAGGGTCCGGTTAATTTGAATTCAAAACAAGATTCAATGTGTTATAAAGTTAGAAGCAATAATATCAGAGAAATACTTATTTTTAGCAGTCTGATAACTAATCCAGTGTTCCTTGAGCATTTCAAATGAGGCCTGTAGTCCATCTTTCTTCTACTCCCTTTCCAGCCCCCTGCACTCCCTTCTAATAACACCATTTAACCAAGGCTCTGACTTGGGTTTTGGTCGCTTTAACCTCATGGAAGGAACAGAGTCAAGGACAGCTTGACAAACTGAGCCAAAGTAAGAAAGTAACTCCTCGGTGTTGGAAAACCCTGAAGGTTAAAATGCCGCTTCACTAAAAGCAGCATAGAACTGTTCAGCAGTAGCAGAGTTAAAAATATGACACTATCCAGCAGGAGTGCACAGTGTGACAGTTGATTCAGGGGGATAAAATCAAACAAAACAGGCATATGGTCAGAAAGACAGCGCTGCTGTACATGACTGCTCATCTGTTGCTCTCCCTCTGGTCTGTGGTTTTGCTAATTTTAGGCCTTAGCTGCCTGCTTTCGGAGTCTCGGCTGTTGTATAATCGCCAGTTTCTTCTTGATCTTCAGTACAGTGCTGGAGTTCCATCAACTTCTTACTTTAGCCAACGCACAACTCTCCCCCCGTTGCTATCGGGCATTCCGGCTCACCTGTTCAGGGTGTCGGCCCCCCTCCCACGGCAGAAACGCTGCAGCAAATGCGCTGGTCATCTGGTGAGGCTGAAGGCATCCCTGGCTCGCTTCTCGTCATTTTCCCAACTGGGATCTGGATCCTACATGGTGCCCTGGCATTCCCTGGATCCTCCTGAGGTCTGCCTTGTACCTGTCGCTGGCTTTGTGGACCGTTCTCCTCTGCCCTGTCGACGCGAGGTAAATCCCGGGATTCTGAGAATTTGCCGTGTCGCTGATCATACTGAGTTAGCTCTCCTGGCTAGGTCGGCTAACCCTGTCACCACACTTAACTTCGGTCTGTTAAACATCCTTCTCTTACAAACAAGGGGGATCTCATCCAGGGTCTCATATCGGGCCGTAAGTTAGATTTTCTCTGTTTGACTGAAACATGACAACAGCCCAATGACTTAATTCATCTCAACGCATCCAATCCACCTAAGTTTGTTTACATGTCTAAGCCTCGTGGCTCTGGTAGGGGGGTGGTCTCACAATGATTCACCGCCAGCAGTGGAAAGTTAAGCCACTTGAGGCACTGGCGCTTAATTCATTAAAATATATGGCCTTACAACTCTCTGGTCTGTCTCCCACCATTTTATGTATTGTGTACCAACCACCTAAACCCAATAAGGACTTTTTGAATGACTTTGCTGCTCTTCTGGCTCATCTATCCTCACTCTCCACAAATCTGATAATACTTGGTGATTTCAACATTCATATGGACAAGGACAACCATCCTCTTTCCGGAGACTTTGGATCCTGTCTAAACAATTTTGGACGACAGCAAAACTTCTCTACACACTCTAAAGATCATATTCTGGACTTGGTTTGCTGCTCTGGTGTAATTCCTACTGATTCTCTAGCCCACCACATTCCCTTCTCTAAACATAACTTAATCTCCTTCTAATTAGGTGTGTCTCTCTCTAAAATCCACCCTTCCTGTTCAATTTCTTTCAGGAAAATGAAGGATATCAATCTCAATACATTTTTATCTGCCATTAATAACCTCCCTACTCCTTGCAATCTTCCACTCCTGATAATTTAGTTTCTCACTACAATGAAAACTTCAACAATCTTCTTAACATCTTTGCTCCATTTAAACAAAGACGTGTCTCCTTCTCCCGCTCTGCTCCATGGTTCACTCCTGCCCTGCCCACTCAAAGCTAAAGGGTGCCGGCTTGAACGCCTTGAAAACTGGACTCACCATTCACAAAGACATGTACAATAGCCACATTGTCTTATATAAGGACTCTATTGCTTAAGCAAAATCCACCTACTACTCTGGTTTAATCTGCTCTAGTGAAGGAAATTCACCAATGACCTGCTGATGGCAGCTGACTCAGGTATTCTCACAATCCTTATCCTCCTAGATCTTAGTGCAGCCTTCGACACTATCTCACACAGTATCCTCCTAAATAGACTGGCAACCCTTGGTGTTCCTCATACTCCTCTCACTTAGTTTTCCTCGTATTTCTCAAACTGCACTCAGTTCATCCAACTCAAGGCCCACACTTCAATGTCACTTCCCGTCTCGGCTGGTGTGCCCAAGGGCTCGGTCCTGGGGCCCATTCTGTTTATCACTTATGTTCTCCCCCTTGGTCACATTTTCCCTAAATACCGTATGAACTTCCATTCCTGTGCAGACGATACCCAGCTCTACATCTCCTCCAAACCCAACTCCGTTCTTCCTCCCTCCTCGACTGTCTGCAGGAAATCAAAGCATGGTTCTCCTCCTCCTCTTTCTCAAACTCAACAGTAATAAAACTGAGGTTCTGCTTGTTGGCACGCCCTCCACTCTATTCAAATCTCACAGTTTCTCCAGCAACATTGACAGCTCCTTCATTCCCCCCTCCCCTCAGGTTAAGATTCTCAGCATCATTCTCGACAGCACCCTATCTTTTCAAGCCCACAGCAGTAACATCACTCAGTCTGCTTACTTCCACCTTCGTAACATCAATCTCATCACTCACTCCCCACGCTGCTGCTATCCTTATCCACAGTCTTGTGACTTCTCGCATCAACAACTGTAAGTCACTTCTCTTTGGTCTACCCAGTAAATCACTTCATAAACTACAGCTCCTCCAGAACTCTGCTGCACGTATCCTGACCGGCACATCTTCCTCTGAACATATTAATCCTGTACTTCAACAGTTCCACTGGCTCCCAATAAAACACAGAATTAATTTTAAGACACTGCTCTTCACTTTTAAACGTATCCACAATTTGGCCCCTCCTTATCTATCCGATCTCCTCCACATTGCCACTTCACCCTGTACACTGAGGTCATCCTCCTCCATTCACCTTACTGTTTCCTCTGCCCATCTCACCACAATGGGGATCATAGCATTCAGTCGCTCTGCTCCCTGGCTCTGGAACTGCGCTTCAGAACATTGATTCTCTGTCATCTTCCAAAACTCAAAACTCATCTGTTTAAACTGACCTACTCACTATAACTCTTCTGTTTGTTTTATGTTGTTATAATCCTAATGTTTTTAAATGATTTGTCTTTTAAATTACTACTATTACTATTATTTTTAACTATGTAATTCCTATATTCTCTGTGTGTAAGGTGACCTTGGGTGTGGAAATATGAAGGTAAAAATGTGCCAAAATGAACAAACGTGTAGATTTGATGTGAAAACTTGTAGAATACAATGTGAGAACTTGCACAACAAAAATCTGAACTTCTATGTCAAAATGTGTAGCCAGAGAGAGAGAGCTGGCTGGGGAACAAGGTTAGTATATAAATCCGTTTTCACGTTATCTCCAGTCTGTTGTTTTTTTTTTAGTTCTGTCTTTTTCTGTCAACAATAGTCCCAAGACCACCATCCTTCCCTCACCCCCCATATCTCCTTCCATGCTGTGTGTTGTGTTTTCCAGTTGTTACTGTTTCTTCGTCTGTTGTTTGTTGTTATTTGGTTGTTGCTATGGTTCTTTACATTTTTGTTAGATGACGTTTGGTCACGTGAGATGTCTGGCTCGGAAGACTAGATTGTAGATCAGTTGTGGGAAAGCATCGTTATGTGTGTGTTGTTCTGTGATTAGATTACCAAAGCCACCACACACAGTATGATCAAAACTGTTAAATGCCAGATTTTTTTTCTTCACGTGTGAGGTCACGACCAGATAAAAAATTCAGGCTAAACTAATAATTTTTCAAAACTCTGTTTGGATCATTAGTTTGTTTTTTCTGGTTCTAAAAGAATCAGTTTTTTTAAAGTTTGGTAATTTGATTGCAGTTACCAATGTACATGGAAAATGTGCTGCATTGTTAAAAAAAATCTTTACAAAAATAAAAACAACATCAATTGGTGATGAAAGCCCTCGCATCTCTGGCGCCGCTTTGGCCTATTGCTCGCTCTCACCCACAGCTGTATCGTCACTCGTCCCAGGGTTTTCTGCCTTGGGTGGTCATTGTCTCCCTCTGAAGATCACCGGGTACCTCACTGGGCCCAGTAATGACATCTGAAGTGTTCGTGGCCATGTATCTGACAGATTGAGGGACATATATACAAACGGAAGCATGGTTTTGAGGTCTGCAGAAATCAACATGGTCACTAGGGGGCGCTATAGTGTTTCTTTATGCACTAATATGTTCAGGATGGGTCTTTAAAAAATACTGCCAAACATCACGTCCTTTGGTGAACCGAGTCCAGAGTTATAGCCACTTCCTGTTTCATGGCTAAGTATCGAAACATCACAGGCAGCTATTTTAATCATGATCGTGCCAGATGTCAGTCATCATTTCCATAATAAGTTCATAAATGATGATATTGATGAGTTTGAATAGGTTTTTAATGTTTTAAAAGGTATGAGATATGGTACTTGCTGTTTGCAGGGGGCGGGGCCATGGCGTTGTGACCATCTGGACATGTAGATGTGGTCGGCATGGAACTGGTATCATACATGGCCATTTTGGTTCAGATAAGTTACTTTATGTGGAAGTAATATCAATTTAATCTTTCATGGCAAGACATCAAACTTTGAGGCCACGCCCCCGCCTTGCCATTTCTCCTATGAGAAAGTTTTTGATAACTTTTGATAACACGTGCCTCTGGAGTGCACAGAGCGATTTTGAGGTCAGTACGATGAAATCTGTAGAAGTTCGTTCAAATGCAAGGCAAAGAAATACGGAAAAATGAGGCCAAAAATGACACTTTTTTCAAAATGTCCGACTTCCTGTTGAAATGAACCTATAGGACCATGAGGCTATTTTGTACATCCTGGCATGTTAAATCATTGTGGAGGATTTCATGTTTGTGGGTCCATGTAGTTGGCAGAGCTGGTCGATTAAAATATTGTAGGGGGCGCTTTAGAGCCATTATGCAAGTTTTCCAGCATATGTCAATTTGGCTCAGTTCCAGGTCTGACTACAATGCTCCTTGCCCACTTTGGTGGAGATCGATGGTAAAATGGGTGAGTTACAAGGACTCCTGTTTCATGGCGTCGGACCAATATTTGCCATGGTTACGTTTGGCGAAGGAACTTGAGATTTTTATTGTGGTATCATGAAAGGGTTTGACCTGTTGTGAAGCGCTTTCAAGTGTCTGGGGTTCATACCCAAGGAGAAGGACCCCGAACTTCTTGTTTAAAGTGGGCGGGGTTTCGGGCTTTTCCCGAACGTGGCCATAAAGATCTGTTCAGGGCCGGACCCTGATTAATCCCTGTGACTTTGATGGTAATTGTATCAAAATTGAGGGATTTATAGTGATTTATTATGTCACGGCATCTTATCGAAGATCGCCACGGCGCCACGGTCTCGCCCTGCAGCGTAGAGCAACAGTTTTCACCGGATATCATCACCAACTTGTTTTCTGCTGTCTGACCCAGTTTGGACCTGGTTCTGTTCGAAACATCAGATAGGTGGGTTTTCGAGTAAAAACCATGATTTCCTGTCGCCAAGGGGCGGGGCCGATTCATAATCCAATCATTAACATGTACATGTGTTCAGGATGGGACTGGCATCATAGGTGGTCATTTTTGTTCAGATAAGTTGTTTTATGTGAAAGTTATATCGATGTCGTTTGTCAAGGTGAGACAACAAACTTTGAGGCCCCACCCCCTCTATGCCCTTACTCCTTTGAGAGACTTTTTGATAACTTTTAAAGGCGCATGCCTTCTGAACATCCTGAGCCATTTTGGTGTCAGAACGATAAAATGGCGACTTTGACCCATAATGACCAACTTCCTGTTTGTTTTTGGTAGTGACTCCAAGAGGATTTTGTGTTCGCCCGAGCATTTGGAATATGTGTAGCGAATTTCATGAAGATTGATGACAGAGTGGCGGGGCATCATAAATAGGTGGCGCTCTCATTCAATTTTGCCCGGACAGTCCCGAGCACCCCAAAATATGTAAATTTACGCATTCCTTTGGGGGGGTACGCAGAATTTGGTGAGTTTAGGGGCATGTTCAGGTCACCTCCCATGCGATTTACTTTTGGGAAGAAAAATAATAAGAATAGGGAAGAAACAGAGCAGATACAATAGGCCTTCGCACCACCTAATAATAATAATAATAGGCCACAGTGCAATGATTGTGCAGCGATGTGCTGCTATACAGAATGACATTATGCTTACATTGAGGAAAATAAGTATTTGAACACCCTGCTACTTTGCAAGTTCTCCAACTTAGAAATCTTTGAGGGATCTGAAATTTTCATCGTAGGTGCATGTCCACTGTGAGAGACATAATCAAAGAAAAAAAATTCTGAAATCACAATGTATGATTTTTTAACAATTTTTTTGTATGATAAAGCTGCAAATAAGTATTTGAACACCTGTCTATCAGCTAGAATTCTGACCCTCAAGACCTGTTAGTCCGCCTTTAAAAAGTCCACCTGCACTCCACTTATTATTCTAAATCAGAAGCACCTGTTTGAGGTTGATTGCATCATAAAGACACCTGTCCACCCCATACAATCAGTAAGACTCCAACTACTAACATGGCCAAGACCAAAGAGCTGTCCAAAGACACCAGCCTTGTAGACCTTCACAAGGCTGGAAAAGGCTATGGGGCAAAGATGCCCAAGTTTGGAATTTCCCCCAATGAGTCAAGTTCGGAAAACGCACTTGACTCATTGGGGGAAATTCAGGTTTCAGTCAGGCAGAGAAAATGCAAGTAGACTGCACAATAGCGCAGGATTTGAGGGGAAAAAACTTTGAGCCATCAGATTTGGTCCGACGACCAGCCAGGAATCGACCGGTTCGAGAGAGCGCCATGGATTCTGGAGTCGATGGTACAACTGACAAAGGGTCCTAAGTTCACCAGAAGAACAAAACAGCCGGTCCTGCGAGACGTCCTCCCCGTGTACCTCTGCATCTGGCGTCCTCCAGGGAGTAACACTGGAAAGCGGGGTAGGCAAGCTGGTACTCCTGTCAGAAGTGGAGGCACAATTGTGTCCAATTATTTTTAAACTGCACCAATAAGTCAGCAGAAAGACAAAGCTCCAAGAGCTTCTGTGAAGTGTGACTGCAGATTGGCTAGGTAGTTGTAAATGTCAAGGTAAGGTAAATCGGGTAGGAATCTCTCCATCAGTTTGGTGTTTTGGAATTTTTTAAACCAGAAATTTGGAAAAGTATATGGCTTTTTGGGACCAACAAATGCACTTTTTTTTTTTTTTTTTTTTTTTATCTCCCTGTCTGACCACATAAGTGCTGAAATGGTTTAGTAAGTGTAAAGTCACTAGACCAGTCACTATAGCGGGAACCATCTAGCTTTTTGCCACCAAACATGGCAGTGTAAACGAACAGTGTGACATCATTGACAATGATCCATATATATATATATATATATATATATATATATATAATCATGTGAGATGTGTGTTCCATATACAAGTGTTTTTTATTTCTTTCTCTAGTGTCCTATTGTTCAGCAAGCAGATGAGAGAGTAGTTCAGGGAGACATCGGGATTGAATCTAGTCTGTGCTTATGAGGCCGCTTCTTTGCCAGGTAATTAAACATCGCACTCTCAGCAACAACAAAAGTTTTTTTCCTTTTCTTTCCATCTGGTCGTTTTGTTCCTGAACTACAACATTACTTTGACGGTTTAGTAACCATAAAGCTCTGGTCTGTTGACTCCACTGTCGGGGAAAACTCCGACAAAACCAGCTGTTAAACTTCATACTGAGCTCAGGAGGCAGAGGAGAGGTTACCCCTCCTGGGTGAAGCTGCAGCTGGCTTCAGGGTTAATTCTCTTCACTTTACCCAGCAGTGGTGAAGTAGACATGGGAATCTGCTGGAACTAGCAGAGCTGTGTGGTGTTTATTGCTGCTAGCATAACATTCACCACTAAACAGGAATTTTCTCACAGCCTGTTCTGCATAATGAAAGCAGAATGATGGTCTGGCTGCCGTGTTGTGCTGAACAAATTTACTTTGCCAAGAAGAGCCTTTTGGATATGGGGCTCCCCTTGAATCGGAAATGTTATTCTTCATCCTTATTTTAAAATATGTTTTTGCTTATAACTGCTGGACCAAAGAAACAAAGAAAAAGATGGATAGAGGACAAATAGGAAGAGATAGAAAAAGGGAGGACAAAACAAAAGGTAGAAAACAAACCACAACAACTGCAATCAAAGCTAAACAGAGAAACTAAACAGCTACTACACATGCAAAGAGCCAGGAAACCAGGAAAGAGAACCAGGAAACATCCTAAAGAGAACGCAACAGACCATGTTTTGGGGCACCTGTGAGAAGAAAACTGTAAACATCACAAACAGCAACGAACACAACAGCAACATCAACAGAATGTGGACTTGGGTCCGGAGAACCTGGGTTCAAGTTCCAGTGTTGGGAACTGGGTTGAAAAGCCCCTGTGGATCCCTGGGGAAGGCCCTTAACCTACCACCCCAGGGGGGGTTTGGCCCGGGAACTTTTTTTTTTTTTTTTTTTTTTTTTATAATCTGGCATGTCAAATATTATTGGTGGCAGGCCAGTTTTGCCGACCACTGGTCTAGAGGACTATCTTGGTGTCAACGCAGCCTCAGTTTTGGAATCAGTGACATGTATGCTTTTAGTTAATATTTAGATATTTGTTTGTGCACATGCCGTGAACTGAACATGTGAATTCTTATTCCTGACTTTTGTTTACCTGCTCTTTTAAATGTTTGTCTTAACTGTGTTTGGTGTTACCCGAATTGTCCCCAGTACTCAGTACTACAGGTGTTGGGGCTTAAGATGTTAAAGGAAAAAAGCCTGAGAACGAGAATAACAGGACATATGAAGAGGATTGGGCATTGTTCTGTGAAGGAAAACAAAGGCAGTAGGAGAAATAAAAAATGGAAGTGAGAAGCCCATCATTTCTCTCCTGAGGCCTGATGCCATTTCAGCTTGTGTCACTGCAGGAGACTGCAGGCACAGGTGGCTCAAATGCCACAAACCGCAAACTGATTCCCACGCAACACATTCACAAGACCACAGATACAAGCACATACTGAATCAGACTGTGGCTTCTCTTCATGCAATATATATGTGATAATTTAATGAATCCCCTCATCTCTGAGTGTGACTTCCAGTGAAGACCTGTCACAGTTTAATCAAATTACCAAACAGGATGTGTCACACCATGTACAGTTTTCACAGATCATGTTCTGAATCAAAGTAGCAGCTTGTCTCTGTCTACACTAGATACACCTAGCATATACCTTCATGTTTCAGCTTTAATGGCCACAAGTGGTCAATAGGGATTTTTTTCTAGCTCTTATGTTCAACTGAAAGCATTTCTGATAAACCATTTACAGATATTAAACCCGAAAAAAACTGCTGTGGGTACATTTTGGATTTAAGTAAGGAATGGACAAAGTGCGTCCTATCTTTACCACAATCTCAGCATGCCAGTTCTGTAGTCTCATCTGAATCAGGAAAGACCAAACAACAAAATAATAATAAAAAAGGCAGCTAACTCTTTATTTCACAACATTCACGATATACAATATCACCGTCCTTGAAGAGCTCCATGATCTGAAGAACAAAAGTGGTTCGTAGTCCCCAGGGGTCTCATTTATCAAACTGTGCATAGCAAAGTACAGGTGGCGCAGGTAGGGGAAAAAGGGAAATGCGGCGCACAAAAACTTTACAATTTATCAAAGCGTGCGCATGCACGTCCTATGCCTGTTTCCGTTTATAAATCAGAATAAACTCTAAAGCGGGCACACGTGAGGGAACGTCTTCCTAAGTTCACATGGTGGCTATAAATGGTCAGGTGGACGCCTGTAATACATATTCATCACATCACTTGAATGATGACTCAGGAGGGAAAAAGAAGAAAGAAGCTGAATTTTTTCGGGGTGTGAGGCCAACCAAAGGTCGAATCCCACAGTGGTGAATCACTTTGGAGAAAAGTGTCTGCAAAATGACAGTGCTGGTGCTGGGTTATTTGTTTTTTTATTTATAAAATTAATATGTACAGATACATCTGAGATTGGTAGTAGTTTTATAAGTGTTAATAATATTTATTTCTATTTGCTGGGTGCTCGGGTGGGCTGTGCAGAGGGACACAATCACCGCCATTAACCAGGTGGACAAGGAGTTGCAGGAAATAAAGGCCGTCTTGACAGAAATTGGGAAAACAATAAAAATTAAAGATGCAAGCAGCGATGAAGGCCCTCGCACCTCTGGCGCCGCTCCAACCTATTGCACCGCCACATCTGCCGGCAACCTCCCTACCACAGCATGTGCGCTCTCGTCCGCAGCTGTATGCCCCTTCTTCCAGAGGCGTTCTGCATTAAAAAGTGATTTTTAAAGGAAGTTAGAGCCACTTCCTGTTTCATGGCGAATGATTGAAACATCACAAAAAGCCATTTTAATCATGATGCTGCAAGAAGTCAGTCATATTTTCAGCCATGAGTTTATGAAGGATGATATTATTGAGTTTGAATTGATTTTACTGTCACACACCTCCTGCTCTCTGGCTCTGCCTCATCAACTCAACCACTCCCACCTGTTGCAGACTCTGCCTGTTCCTGATCATCGCCTCGCAGCTCAACCCTGTCCTGGACCTGTCTGAAGTCGTCTCTGATTCCCCGCTTCCGATGACGCCTGTTTCTGACCTTGCCTTTCATCTCAGTCCTGCTCAATATCTGGATCAAATTGAACCATGTCTGGAAGGACAAAATATCGCAGCGAGTCTCACCTGCTTAAAACAGTATTCCATCATCCTCATGGACTTCTGTTCACTCACCAGTCCTGTCTTCTCACAGTCAGGCCTGTTAGTCCAAAGGAAAGCAGTTTACCTGGCAAACAGGGGTTCAAATCCCAATCCGAACCCACAGCAGTTGCAGACCAATCCACCTGACCTTATGCACAAAACATAATAAAGCTTGTTCTTCCTTTATCCCCAGCTTATTGTGTTGCATTTGGGTCCACAGCTTCCCCATTACATTTACAAGGGTTAAAGTGATGGGACTTCCTGTACTCAGGGGCAGGGCTATGACATTGCCAACATCTGGACATGAGGCTTTTTTGTATGTCCTGGCCGAATTTTATTCATGTCAGTTAAAGTGGTGGTTTGGGCTGATAGATTAACACTAGAAACCCCAGGATTTTCAGTTTCTCCTGCATTCCCCCCTCCCTCTACCATAGTTAATCAACACGCTTACTGAATCATTGTTTTTCAAATGAGGTAGACAGCAATCTCCCTCACCCAGATTACAAATGCAAGGTGCAACGAAATTCAGAGCTGTAGAGATCAAAATCAGAATCAATTTTATGGCCATTGTCAGTGATAGTTTCACAGACTGTGAAAGTTTCTTGGTGCAATGGTGCAACATGGAACGTTGGTTACGTATTGTAACTCCAGCTTCTCTGAGTATAGGCGTAGCCCTTTAAGGCTATCGCTATTGGGTATATCCTATCGCGTGCACGCGCAGTACTGAAAAATTTAGTCTACGCCCACCTGCTGGGTGGGCCCCACCTCGGCCTCAAGTATAAATTAGGACGAGACCGGACAATCGTCTCCCAAATAAACAGCTTTTTCTTCAGCCGTTCTAGGAGCCAGTGAGGCTCACAGCTTAAAGGGCTACGCCTATACTCAGAGAAGCTGGGGTTACAATCAGGGGTGAAAGTGAGCCGGTACTGCGTACCACTAAAAGATTCACTGGCGGTACTGGGAAGACTCTGGGTCAGACAATAGATCCATTAGCAACATGCAGTTTTGAAAACTACTTTGGGTGTTTAAAAATTCCTTCATTCTGAATTGGTTCTCAGCTGTCAGTGCTATGTTTTAGTCCATACTAAAACATAGATTTGGCAGCGCATCTCCCTCTTTTCCTCAAGGCTCTTGCGCACCCCCACCCCCTCGGAGAGAGCCCAGCCTTCGAAACGTGAACCAAACGTTATGTCTTTACGTTTGTTGCTGAATATTCCGATTAAAATCAGCAGAAGAGTAAGCAGTTGTGTTTCGTGTTTTTTTTTTTTATTTTATTTTAACGGTACAGAACAAAAGTGCTTAACGACCGGCGATTTCACTGCGCATGCAGCGATTGCAAAACACAGCGATTGCTATGGGGATTGGTGTGTTTGATTTACTGCACTGGGATGTTTTCCACAACACTATTAATAAACCTCTTGAAACACTAATGTTTTCATTTTACATGCAAAACACTTCATCCATAAACAAAGATACTAAAACAACAACCGCTGTTTCCCTAATTCCAGATAGAAGTATACTTACTTTTCAAATCTCTTAAACTCATTAGAAATGATTAGAAAAATATCAGGCATCATAATTTTTACGAAAGCATTTTTAATAGCACTGATTAACTCCTCTTCATAATAAGTGCTTTATCCATTTATTTTCACTTTCAATTGTATCCTCTTATATGCTTGTTTGTTTCTGAATTGAATTAAATCATATTCTGAAATATGAGTTTGTTTCTTTGTCCTGATTATTGTCCTCAATCTTGTTCATTTGTTGTATATGTATTTTATGTACTAATTTGGGGTTTAAATAAAGTTTTGTTAAAAAAGTTATAAATTACACCAACAAAGTTCCACATGCTCTTGTAGTTAACATAATTTAAATATCTATTAGTAATCTGCAGACATTTTAAAAAAAGAGAAACACTAAAGATCTTACTACAATCTTTTTTTTTCAAAGTAATAATGAATAGAAAAAAAAACTTCTTAGTTCAAAGGAAAAGACAGGGATACTAAAGATGGGTTACCACAGAAAATCAGAAAACACCATGTGATGAAGATTATGAGCAAGCTGGGAGTCAGGGTGAGGAGGCACCATGTCAGGCACAAGAAGCAGCTGCAAGAACCCCAGAAAAATTTTAAATGCAAGTAGTGAGAGTAGTGAGAGAACAGTGAGAGAAAAGTTTTGAAAATAGTACCGGTAAGAATTTAAAACTACTTTCACCCCTGGTTACAATATGTTACCAACGTTCTATTTCGTATAGGCTTCGTCCTTTACGGTTATCGCTATTGGGTTAAAGGCGAAGCAGGATGTAGTCCATGCCTCACTGGGCCCATTCAGTACCACAAGCACAAACATGCCTGCATATAATAACCCAAAAATGCACAAGTCCAGTTGATGCGCCATGCGTAATGACGCAGCATGGCAGCCCTGTATAGATGATCAGCAGAATGAGAAAGGCTCAGCATCGGGGAGATGCTGAACAATGAAACGGCTTACTGTTGTGAAAGGCCACGAAGAAGGTCCAAGCATGAGCAACATGCAAAGGAAAGCAACATTTCCAAATGCCGGATGGCAGTAAGAAAAGAGCTGCGTTCATTCCAATAAAACGCCAAGAAGAGAATGGCTCAGGGAGAAACTGGAGACATACTGCAGATAAAAGCGGATAAAAAAGCATGGAGAAGACCATGAAGCTGCACTACAGATGTCTTCCATGGACATTACTCCATGAAGGGCAGTGGAGAATGAAATCCCCCTGGTAGAGGGTGCTCTGAGAACTTCTGGAGGGTCCGCTCCAGAGGAAACATAAGCCTGTGAGATGGCATCATGCAGCCAGTGTGACAGGCACTGAGTAGACAGGGGCTGACCCAGAGAGCTTCTTCCATAATGCACAAACAGACGCTGAGAACAACAAAATGCGGTTGTGCTTTCTACGTAGAGCGTCACTAGACACAATAAGTGGAATTTCGCATCTTCCTCTGACCTGTGGGGAGTGAGATAAAACCCATTCAGCGTGATCACCCTGGGTCTGAAAGAGCTTGTGACGTTTTTAGGAGTGAACGCTGGGTTAGGAGGCAGCACAGCTGAGCTGCTGTCGCCGGATCCTGAGGCAGGAAGGAGCCACAGAGAGAGCTGATAAGTCACTGACTCTCTTGGCAGATGTAAGAGCCAGCAGCAAGATTGTCTTCATGGACAGGAGCTTTAGCAAAACTTTATTTAAAGGATTTCAAAAAATGTGCGTAGGAACAGCGTTAAATCCCACTGGGGCGCGTGTCACAGGTCTGGGTCTGCGCACTCCTTTCAGAAAGCGTTTCACCAGAGGATGACTGAAAAGAGATCTGTCACTAAACCCTTCATGACAGGACGAGATGGCTGCAGCACACGTTTTATTGGTGCTGTAAGCCAAATTCCTTTCTATTAGCATCTAGAGGAAGGAGAGAACGCAGGGTAGCGTGCTCGCTGTGGGATTAAATCCTCTCTCCAGAGACACGCGCTGAAAAGCTGACCATTTGGCCGAGTAAAGCGCTCTCGTTAAAGCGGCCTATCACCGACCGGGTAACTCCTGATTACAACCCCCCGCCTGAGAGCGCGCGTCCGTGCACGGAAGTTGCCACAGTTGA
Organism: Rhadinocentrus ornatus; assembly: GCA_037177495.1. NCBI lineage: Eukaryota > Metazoa > Chordata > Actinopteri > Atheriniformes > Melanotaeniidae > Rhadinocentrus > Rhadinocentrus ornatus. The sequence continues at coordinate 2,042,010 of JBAMHW010000025.1, read as the reverse complement.
CCGTGCTTCTCCCTGCTGTGTTTAGTCGAGATCAACACTATAATGGGTCAGTTACAAGGAGTTCCCGTTTCATGGCGTCGGACCACTATTCGCCATGGTTATGTTTGGTGAAGGAACTTGAGTTTTTATTGTGGTACCATAAAAGGGATTGACCAGTTCTGAAGAAGTTTTAAGTATGCGAGGTTTATTCCTGAGGAGAAGGACCCTGGCTTCAGGAAAAAACCTGATTGTGTCCAAAACATCAGAGAAGTGGGTCTTCGAGTAAAAACCATGACTTCCTGTCGCCAGGGGGCTTGGCCAATTCATAATCCAAATATTGATATGTAGATGTGTTTGGGATAAGACTGGCATCATACAAGGCCATTTTGGTTCAGATATCTTGTTTTATGAGGAAGTTTTTCACTTTCTTTTTCCATGGAAAGACATCAAACTTTGAGGTCCCGGCCCTGCTATGCACCTTCTCCTTTGAGAAAGTGTTTGATAACCTTTAAAGACACATGCCTTCTGACCATCCATAGATTTTAGGCGACATGAGTAAAACGCCAAAATGGCCTGTTTTATTTTAGGCCATCACTCCAAAAGGATTTTTTGTTCGCACAAGCATTAAGAATATGTGTACCGGATTTCAAGAAGATTGACGACATGCAGTGGCGGGGCATCAAAAAACAGGTGCCGCTTACGTTCAATTTTCCCCAAACAGTCCCGACCAAGTTGGAACAGGAGCAACAAAAGGCTGGAAAAGTAATTAGTACAAAACAAAAACAACTGGAGGGGTATGGGATGAGAACACTGCCATAACCTTGAAACACAGTGTTTGAACATTTAAAACTTGAAGTGGCAACACTTCAGGGGTCGTGGCAGCCTGTGGCAGGTAGTGGCAAGTGGTTGGCAAACTGTGATAGGCTGTGGGAATAAAATGTTTATTTTATTAAGTGTAGTGCAGAAGAGATTTGAGTAGCTTAAACTACAGCATAGTTTATATGATTGGGAGCAGCAAAATCCAAAACAAAAGAAAAAATGTGAGTACTAATTAAAGGTTAAGTGATTGGTTATTACACTAGCAATAATTGGAGAATTAAAGTATTCTTTATTTAATCTTATCAACACCAGCTTCCACAAACAAAATCAGCTGTAATGATGGCTGTGCCAGCTCATGGCAACAATGGCAGCTGCTCTGGAAAGTTGTGGCACTTTCACACCATATTTTAAATTATATTCCATGAAATTTCCGATGCTTCTTATGTTAAAAGAATGCTATTAATTTGCCAACATTGTGTGTTTATTAACTTAGTTTGTCAGATTCTCCAAATGGTGAACTTGATCTATTCAGTTTCTTTCAGTACTGACCGTACTCCGAGCATCAGACTGCCTCAATAATGTGCAATTGTTTTTCATGACCAGCTTTATATTAATGTTGTTTGTTGTAATGTAACTTTGTGTTGAATTTTTACTGCCTCTAGGCCAGGACTCCATTGGAAAAGAGGTTTTTAATCTCAATGGGACTTTTCTGGTTAAATAAATAAAAAATAAAATAAATAAATAAATAAATAACTTATAATGATGATATATTGGCACGAGTCTGATGCTCTCACGAAAATAAGGCTCCCCAAATTGTTTTTAAGTGACCACTGACCTACAGCATGGTCTAACAGTAGGCTATTAATAACCTTTATGCAACAATGACTATATACGTTTAAGTCGTTAAAGTCGAGGCTGTAAATAAAATGACATTAATCTTCTCATTATAGTTACCATCTGGTTCATACCTCGCTGCAGCAGGTTGCAGGCACTTATCTCTGTCCCCTGGTGAGCTCCAAAGAGCTGCAGCAGCACTGTTGTACCAGCCAACATCCGGCAACAATTTTGTGCCTGAATCAATATGCTCACGGTTATAAACGTTCAGGCTGTGGCGAGTCATGGCATCCGCTTTGGCAGGCTCTGGCAGTCTGCGGCAAGTCGTGGCTACAACTGGAAGTGGCACAGCATGTTGCCCCTGCCACGATTTGAGCTTACTCCCAGGAAAGGTAACAAGAACTGTCAGTCATTGGCGCATGACGCTGTTAAGGCGGATTTATGCTTGCGCGTTGTCTGCATCCACGTAACCGCAGTAGGCTCCGCTTAGCTACGCCGAATCTCGACACGCCCTTCATCTAGACCTGACGTGCACCCCTGCTTCGCAGACGGTTGATGCGGAAGTACCCCCTTGTGATTGGTCAGTTTGGGATCACGTGTTCCTGGATATTTGGCTCTTGTGGCTGAATTTGTGTGTTAACCTCCGTTTCTAAAACAATAACCAGTGGATCAAGTTGATGAGAAGCTAATCGAATTATTTATTAATTTTCTTCCACAAACTAATAAAGACACTTAACTATACTAGACACCATTGTTGTTTTAAAACAGAAAAATACCTACCGAATTGAACTTAATCATCAAAATAACTCCGACCTGGTGAGTTAACCGCCCGATACCACCCCTGCTGCCACCTTCATGTTAGGAGTAAGAACTGCAACACACACCAAAACGACGCGCACCCCCTAAAGAAAACTCATCGGTGTCAGCTGCGCCATAGCCAGCTGCACGCAGATGCCGCGCAAGCATAAATTCGCCTTTAGTCTCACCGGACCTTCCATGTGATTGGACTAATACTTTACCAGGGAAACGATTGGTTAGAAGAGGATGGTGTCCCTCCCACCCCGGAGCCGTTTTTGTTTCTCCAGTTTTTCAGAGTGTGAGTTTCAGAGTTTAAAACCGAAGCAGCGAGAGAACACTGCCAAAATACACCCGTTCCCAACTCGCAGCGGTGTAGACGAAACTGGATGTTGCAAAGTTACAAGTGCAAAAGTACATCCACCCAGATTTCAAAGTAAAATTTCACCCTTAGAAAAATAATGTTTGGAGAAGATTTTAACATTTGAAACTCAAGTTTCAAGGTTTCAAAACTTTTTTGCAGACATGCACACAGCAGTTTTCAGATATCATATTACAAGGTTTTAAAAAGTTTTTGGCAAACTCATGTGGTAGGAAAACAATGCCATATTTGAAACTCGAAAAATGTGAGGCTTTTCAGAGTGCAGTTACTAATATGATATAATAATAATACTAATATAATACTAAATGTAATATGCATGCTGCACTTATGAAAAAATAAAAAAATTCAAGTACAAAATTATGCTTGCAGAGATTCAAATTCTTTTTTTCAGACTTTCAAAATACTTTTTAAGGTTTCGAAACTTATTTTTAGGCTTTATTTCAAGTTTTAAATGTTCAAACACTGACTTTCAAGGTTTCAAACATTTTAATTTTTTTTTCAGATTATGGCAGTGTTTTCATCCCAAAGAGGAGCATATGACTAATCAGGTTAATTACCAACAGGTCAGTAGCATGGGTATAAAAGTAGCATTTCATAGAGGCAGAGTCTCTCAGATGGAAAGATTGAAAAGAACCAATCTGTAACAAACTGCATTTCAAAATTGTGGAATAAATGTAAAATTGTAATGCTTTGAAGATCGCACCATGTACAGTGTATAAAATCAAAAGATTTTGAAAATCAGGAGGAATCTCTGTGTTCATTGGACAATGCTGAAGGTCTCCACTGGATGCTGGTGAACTTGGGGCCTTCAGGCATTACTGGTTAAAAACAGACATGATTCACTTAGGAATAAAATTTAAGTTTTAAAAATCATTGTGTGATGTTTTGATTTACATTTTAACCAGCATCCCAACTGTTTTGGGTTTGTAAATAATATACAGTACTGGATATTGTTTCTCGTGCCTGTGTTTATGATTGTGGGGTTGAACAGGGATAATGGGCCATGTATGTAGCAACAAAGAAGGATATTTATATAGTCAGGGTGTAAAAAAAAGCCATGATGTCCCACTGGGACGAGGCCAGACATATGTGGAATTGTAACCCTGTAGACCCTCCAACTCAATCATTTATGTTATTAATTCTAATTAAAGTTGTCCCAGCTGTCCTTAAACGCTTATAAAAGCAAATTACTTATATATGAATGTGTTATTCAGCAGCATGTGCAGTTAGTAAAATCTATCTGACAAACTGAAATAAAGAGATATAAATATCCCCTAAGCAGTCTGAGATAACACAGACCAACACAGGAGCATAACTCTGTGTTGCTGTCATTTGACCAGAGTTGCTTCTGCTGGCCAGTCTTAAACAAAGATGTCATTGTTGCTGGGTAGAGCTTGGCAACAGGTGACATGCAGAGAGATACTACACAACTACAAATTTGCATTGGAGGGATTTTAAATTATTCATACAGGTAAATTAATACAGCGAGACATCCGCTCAGGACCACACTCTGGATGTCTCACAAGAGGTGTCTGAATGTTCAGAGTATTAAAAACTTAACTTTTGACCTCTAAAGCAGAAATTTAATGCCATATCCTCAATACTTTCTCAATTCTGATAAGCTAACTCTGATTATTAGCTTATTTTACGATTTCTGACCCAATTAAAATTTTATTTCTAAGGTTGTTATTCAGGCTGGGTCTGAAGGAAACACCAGAGCAAGGTGCCCTCACACATGCAAATGAAACATAGTAGAAGCGAGTCCATGAAAGTATTACTGAGGTTTAAGAAGTGGATTACGATTTCTGCCAGTCTATACATATTAAGTAACCCTAAACCCATGGACCACATTGTGAAAACCCCAACCAACTGGATGCAGACGAGTATAACAAATGGCAAAGCTGATCATGAGAAAAAGAAAAGACACAGAAGGTACAGCTACCTCTGCATCTTCCTCTACCTGCTCAGGGATCCCTGAAATACCTAGGTTATATCTCATGCTACGAGCCTGAACATCTAGGACTAATTCTTTAATTTTTGTTTTTATTTTCTACTGATAATCAGCTTACTCCTTCGGTAAGGGTTTTCACCGAGTCTCTGAGGACGTTGTTCTCCGTAGCTAGAGCTTCCACCTGCTTTT
>JBAMHW010000025.1:1984069-1995527 GCA_037177495.1 Rhadinocentrus ornatus | reverse complement strand
CATGGCCACAAACGCTTCAGATGTCATTACTGGGCCCAGTGAGGTACCAGGTGATCCTGAGAGGGAGACGATGACCATCCAAGGCAGAGAAGCCGGGGAAGAGCGAGCATACGGCTGCGGGCGAGAGCATGCTGCGGGAGGGAGGGAGGCTGCATCCTGACGGGGCGGTACAATAGGCCAGAGCGGCGCCAGAGGTGCGAGGGCCTTCATCGCCGCTTGCTGCTTTAATAGTAGTTGTACTTGCACAAGGACAAAAACCACATACTACATCCATCACAACGGCATGGCTTCACAGGAGAAGAGTCCGGCTGCTGAACCGGCCTGGTGTTGCAGCTTTTTACAGATAAGTTGCTGTCGGAATCAGATTCAAAATGAGCATACATTCAGTCAGTTCCAACCTGGCTAAAGGTAGATCATAATTTTGAAATTTAAATTAAAGTCACACAAATGTTTTTGTAAATTGACAACCTGTGTGCATGTACTAGGTAACTACACACTTTGTTTTATGCATTAATTGCAATCTGTCAATATTTTTGGGCTGCACAAAGATGACCCCTGCAAATGTGTGGACAGTGCAGATGAAGATGTTTGACAAGACAAGCCTTGCTTCATTAAGCTTTGCATCTGCAGAAGGGAGAAGCAGGGCATCACTGCTGGGATTGAAAGTTCAAGGTTTCGCTAAACCTAAACTGGATATAGCTGGAATATCTCTCCAAACTCTTGTACTGTTTTGTATTACACTTGTTGGTTACAAAATGCAATTTATGACTGCATGTGACATCCACAGGTTAAATGAAAGTTACTCTGAAACCCCATATATTATGAACCAAACTAAACACATTTCTGTCCCTTTTTGGTAAATTTTAATGTCGCAATGCCCTGAGCCTCAGAGCCCACCCCTGTCCAGCTGTTAGCAGAGCTATGAATTTCCCAAGGCCCCCCCAGTGCCCTGGCTCAGGACACCCTCCCAATGCTGCACTCCCACAGGCACGACTGCCTGCCTGCTCTTCTTGGCAACCAAACAGCCATGGGAGGATCAGGATGACCAGGCGGCTAAGATAAGGACCCATGAAGTTCCTTACATTACCTCACCCGATTAGGAAACAAACAGGGAGAGATGCAGAGGCAGAGAAAGAGAAAGAGAGCGAGAGAGAGAGAGAGAGAGAGAGAGAGAGAGAGAGAGAGAGAGAGAGAGAGAGAGAAAGAAAGTGGGAGGATTTCTCTGGCTGGACAATGATGAGCGGAGATTGAGGTTCTTAAGTTCTTAGCAGTTATTTTAAGGATCTAGAAAGAACAGAAGTCCCACAGAAATTGGTGTTTTTAGCTGTTCCTCACTGTAGTTGTTTCTTTTTAAATTTAGATACGTCAGAGATGTCAGATGAAAATAGGCTGGCTGAAAATATGAATTCAGGCTGCAGGTTTTGTTGTGCGTTCTCCAAAATTCATAGTTGCAGATTGGATCTTTTACAATAGCCGATAAAAACAGAAAAAACAAATTACACTCATAAGACTTAAAAGAGTCCACCACTCTGACAGCATCCATGGAGGTGAATCCTCTGGAGGGTCTCATGTCAGTGGCAGAGAACCAGCAGCTGGTCTCCAGCTCCACAGCAGAGGAGCAGAGCCTGCAGCCTGTTGCAGCAGCGAGCCAGGTATCCTTGCACGGAAGCAGGCGGGCCATACACGGGAACCGGGAACCCATAAAGTGGGTGAGTCTGGACTGATGCTCCACTTCTCACAACTTAAACTCTAAGACAGATTATACAGTGAAGCAACAAATCATTTTATGCAGCTCTCAGAATGTTGAAAAATTGCACTTTGAAAAACTCACAGATACAGCATCTCACAAATTAAGCTGTCTACTTAATATCAATTCTGTTCATAAAAAAGTAAAAAAATAAATAAATTGCATATTATTTGGGAATGTCCTACTGACTCATACATACTTGTGCTCAGAGTGTGTGTATTGTGTCTGGATGGCTCTGATAAAAGTATTAGGCTCTCCTTCACAAGGCCCTTTTTTCTACTTTTTGTCTGTAATAACGTCCCCAAAATAAATGTATATGTTCACAACTACGAGGGCTGTATGTATAATCTAAAGAAAGCTGAGACATGTGAGATTACTAAAGAATTGTCAGAATCAAGACGTGTTACTGTGTCAGAATAAATACACCCGGAACACAGTAGTAAATTTAAATGGTTTCTCCTCCTAAATTACTTTCAGTGTAAAGCAGAGGATAGCAGCCCAGTTAATCTAGGAATGAGTCTGGTGAACTGTCTGTAATGTCTGGTGAGAACTGAGCTACAGTAGAAGGTAAAAAAAAAATTATCTGAACATTTTCCAGATTTTTAATGAAGGTGCTATGTAGTTAAAAATTCAGGAAGCCATCGGCCGATGATAATGATGGACACCTCTATTAATGGTCAGAATCAGGAGAATCCAGGGATAGATTGAATTTAAATTTCTATCAATAAAATTATCCTGCCATCCTTCAGGAATGACTACATTATGTATTTGATTTGCTAGTGTCAAATTCCCAAATTAACAATTTTATTCATATTATAATTTTCTTTGTCACGCAATTTTTTTTTTTTTTTTTTTGGGGGGGGGGCAACTGTTTAGTCTTACTCAATACTTTATCAGTTTATTAAATTTTTTCATATTTAAAACAAAGTCAGAGTCATATTAGTCTTTTTTTGGAGCTGGAATGAAAGTTTTCAGCACAAAACATCAAAAGTAAGATATGCTTTTATTATTTTGGCTGCTAGCTCCCTAGCACTGTGTCCCACAGTGATGAGACAGACATCTTTGTGTGGTTTGTTTGAAGTAAAGGAATTATCAGAAGCTCTAAAGTGTCAACGAGTCTTTTAGCTGTTTCCCCCCCACGCTCGGCTGCGAATCGCTCCAGTGACAGCTGGAGATCACGGCCCCATGAAGCCAACAGAACCACATCAACTGCAATAAGCAGAGACCCAGTCCTGAGACCACCAAACCAGATCCCCTCAACACGTCTGCTGCGCCAAGAAATTCTGTCCCTAAAAGTAATTACAGAATCTGACAAATGGCAGCCTTGGCGGAGTCCAAGCCTCACTGGAAATGATTCAGATTTACTGCTGGAAATGCGGACCAAGCTCTGACACCGGTCGTACAGGGACCAGACTGCTCGAACAAGGGGGTCCGGCACTCCATACTCCCGGAGTACTCCCCACAGGAGTCCCCGGGGGACACGATCGAACACCTTCTCCAAGTCCACAAAGCACATGTAGACTGGTTGAGCAAACTCCCATGCCCCCTCCAAGACCCCAGAAGAGGGTATAGAGTTGGTCCACTGTTTCACAACTGGAAAAAAACCCCACACTGCTCCTCCTCAATCCGAGGTTTGACTATCCGACGGACCTCCTCTCCAGCACCCCTGAATAGACCTTCCCAGGGAGGCGGAGGAGTGTGATCCCCCTGTAGTTGGAGCACATCCTCCAGAGGGGGACCAGTCTGCCAGTTCATGGGAATTGTCCCCAATGTCCATGCGATGCTGCAGAGCCGTGTCAGCCAAGACAGCCCTACAGCATCCAGAGCCTTAAGGAACCCTGGGCAGACCTCATCCACCCCCGGGGACCTGCCACTGAGGAGCTTTTTAACCACCTCAGCGACCTCAGCCCCAGAGATGGGAGAGCCAACACCAGGGTCCCCAGGCTCTGCTCCTTAATCGGAAGACATATTGGTGGGATTGAGAAGGTCTTCAAAGTATTCCCTCCACCGCCTCACGATGTCAGCAGACCCCCATCCCCAATGTACACAGTGTTGACGGAGCACTGCTTTCCCCTCCTGAGCCGCCGGATGGTGGACCAGAATATCCTCAAAGCCATCTGGAAGTCATTCTCCATGGCCTCTCCAAACTCCTCCCATGACCGAGTTTTTGCCTCATGACCGCCAAAGCTGCGTTCCGCCTAGCCCGGCGATACCCATCAGCTTCCTCTGGTGTCCCACAGGTCAAAAAGGCCCGATAGGACTCCTTTTTCAGCTTGACGGCATCCCTCACTGTTGGTGTCCACCAACAACTTCAGGGGTTACCGCTACAACAGACTTTGAGGCCACAGCTGCGGCTGGCCGCCTCAACAATAGAGGCACGGAACACAGCCCACTTGGACCCAATGTCCCCCGCCTCACCTGGGACATGGTTGAAGCTCTGCATGGAGATGGGAGTTGAAACTCTTTCTGACAGGGGATTCCGTCAGACGTTCCCAGCAGACCCTCATAACACGCTTGGGCCTGACTGGCATCCTCCCCCACCATCTGAGCCAACTCACCACCAGGTGGTGATCAGTTGACAGCTCTGTCCCTCTCTTCACCTGAGTGTCCAAGACATGTGGCAGCAAGTCCAAAGATTAGACTACAAAGTCGATCATTGAACTGCGGCCTAGAGTGTCCTGGTGCCAAGTGCACATGTAGACACTCTTCTGCCTGAACAAGGTGTTCATTATGAACAATCCATGATGACCACAGAAGTCCAACAACAAAACAACAATCGGATTTAGATCAGGGGGGCCATTCCTCTCAATCACGCCTCTCCAGGTCTCACTTTCATTGCCCACATGGGCAATGAGGTCCCCCAGCAGAACGAGGGAGTTCACGGAAGGAGTGCTCTCCAACACCCCCTTTCAAGGACTCCAAAAAGGGTGGGTACTCTTGAACAAAAAACAGTCAGGACTCGTCCCCCCATCTGAAGGCAGAGGGAGGCTACCCTTTACTCCACCGGGGTAAACCTCAACGTACAGGTGCCAAGTCGGGGGCAAAGAGCATGCCTACACCAGCTCGGCGCCTCTCACCAGGAGCAACTCCAGAATGGAAGAGGGTCCAGCCTCTCTCAAGGACAGTGGTTCCAGAGCCCAAGCCATGCATTGCCGGAACTGCTCAACCTCGCGCATCCGCTCAGGCTCCTTCCCTGCCAGAGAGGTCCACGTCCCTAGAGCTAGCTTCTGCAGCCGAGGATCAGACCTCCAGGGTCCCGCCTCTGGCAGCCGCCCAGCTCACGCTGCACCCGACCCCTATGGCCCTTCTTGCAGGTGGTGAGCCCACGGGAGGGGGGCCCATGTCAGCCTTTCGGGCTGAGCCTGACCGAACCCCATGGGGAAAGGCCCGGCCACAAAGCGCTAGCCTCCGTGCTCCACCTCCAGGCCTGGCTCCAGAGGGGGGCCCCGGTGACCCACGTCCAGGCAAGGGAAACCTGGGTCCATGGTTTGTCGTCATCATAGGGGTGTTTTAAGCCACACTTTGTCTGGTCCCTCACCTAGACACCTGTTTGCTATGGGTGACCCTACCAGGGGCATAAAGCTCCTGACAACATAGCCACTAGTATCGTCAGGATGCACAAACTCCTCCACTACGATAAGGTGGTGGCTCAGGGAGGAGAGGGGGTTCTAATTAATATAAGATAAATACTCAGTAGATGAGCTTCATATGCTCTCTTCTCCATCCTTTTCTGTCCATTTTGACAAAGAAACAACAATAGAAATGAAAAGAATTTAACTGTAAGAATCTCAGAAAACATGCATTTTTGCACAGAAATATCAGCTTCTATGTCTGGTTTTTGCATCAGGTGCAGACTGTGTGTGGGTCCAGGTCAGTCTGTGCATCTGGTTGTGGGCCTGCAGTCGATGCCCGGGTGCTGAGGAATCAACACTCCCCAGAAAATGCAGCTCGAGAGAGGAGTCGTGTGCGAAATTTGCGGCAGGCCTTCCACAGTTTGCAGGTGCACAGAGTTGCAGTGGTTTTTTAAATAATATTATTTTAAATGCATATTTCAATCCAATTTAAACGTGCATCTGTCTGCAGGCAGCATTACCTTCAGTCCCACCTAATACGAAGCTCTCCAAGCTGGATGTTCTGGTTCTGGCTACTAACTATATAGCTTACCTGACAGAAACGCTGGACCAGGGAGAGACAGCAGCTGATCACTCTCTGCCCTCCAGGCCCGGAGGATACCTGCACCCTGTTAAGGTGAGGAGCAGACAGCTCTGTGAGCTGCTTTTTAGTTTTTAAAATACAATATTTAACTTCTTTAAGAAAAAAAAGAGAAAGGAAAAGAAAAGAAAGTTCCTTGTAGAATACTATAAATATTTCTCAAAGAGTTAAGATGCTGTGTAAAATGTGTCAAAACCAAGACATAAAACTAATTTCAAATAATTTTAAACCTGTATTCGGCTGAAAATAATAAAAAGACAAAATATAGGGTGACAGGGCCAGCGACAATTTCAATTCAGTTGGGAAAGAGACAGGTTTAAAACACTTAACTTCTGTCAAGACTTCGGTTTTCGGGGAAATTGCTTCCATTGGGCAGGGAATTCCACAAAAAAACTTCCTTTGGTTTGGTTTGCTTCACACTGCACTTTAATGACGCAATCCAGGAACGATAACAGCTTATTCACCACATGTAAACCAAACTTAATACAGTTTTCACAAAAATCTGTCAGCTGCACTTGCAAATTAATAAAGACCTCTGGTTTTCTGGTGAACCAGACTTCATTTTGTTGGTCCAAACCAAAGTTTGAATTCACTTTCACACTGTTCCAAACGAACCATACTATCCATGTGAACTGACCAGCATTCATTCAAATCAGACCAAACAGCGTCAGTGTGAAAGAGCCCTTAGTTTGGCTCAAACTATCAAGTTTTTCACTGTTCTTCATACTGAAGGCAAACTGACTGTTGTCTGATCAAGTTTGACCCAGCATATGTAAATGCAGAAACAAAGGGCATTAACAGACCAAGTTTTCTAGGGGTGTCCCTAATCTCAAACAGTAACCAAAAAGTTGTCCATTTGCAGCCTGGAGCCTGACAAATCGCAACCATTCAGTCCTTCATCCTCATATTTACCTCAGACCCCTTTTAATTTCAATGCTGCCTTAATTCTTGGTGTCATAGATTGAACACGGTGGTTGAAACCTTCCTCTGAGGTTTTGCTCCATATTAACATGACAGCATCACACAGTTGCTGCAGATTTGTCGGCTGCATCCATGATCGCAAAGCTGCTTTATTGGACTGAGATCTGGTGACTGTGGAGGCCGTTGGAGTCCAGTAAACTTGTTATGTTCTAGAAAGCAGGTGGAGATAATTTGTGACATGGTGCATTATCCTGCTGAAAGTAGCCATCAGAAGATGCTACACTGTGGTCATAAAGGGATGGACATGGGCAGCAACAATACTCAGGTAGGCTGTGGTGGTTAAACCAGACCACGTTGGTACTAAGGGGCCAAGAAAATATCCACCACCACATTACACCAGCAGCAGCCTGAAGCAGTGTCCGAAATTAACTTTGTTACTCACCAGCCAAGATGAAAACATAGCCAAACATAATTTTTACTGGCCAAAATATTAAATTATTTTACACACACATCCTCTAGGCACATGTTATTTCTATAATACTGTGTTGTGTTGTATCCAAACTGAAAGTTAAAGTCATAGCAACATTAAACAAAAGCAACAAGAAAAATGGTTTTATTTGATAAAGTGTTAATGTCTGAATTCATTAACTCATAATTAATTCATTAATTCATAATCAGACTCCTCCGTCTCTACTCTTGGTGCTTTCACACAGTCCGTGAAGTCTGGCCTCCTGCTCCTAACAGTCCTTGTGCCACAGCATTACAGCCTAAAGGCCTTAACAGACCTACTCCGAACATTTCGTCCGACTAATTTGCATGGCAATATTTTTTATCGAATCAATGAGAAGTCAATGGGAACATTCACATCAGTGACGAATTTCTATTTAACGATTTATTTTTTCGAACTGAGGTTCTAAGCTAACAGGCGCAGCACGCACCGGTGTGTTACTGCCGACAGTCGGCGAGTGAGAAGTGAGCGTTAGTGTACATGTGTGTCCTTCATACATGCAGACAGCAGATGAACATAAAGAACAAATCCACCAAAAGGAAGACTGAAAAACATGACTAATTTGGTACAAACATTTACTCGCCATTTGGCGGATAGCCCTCTGAGATTTACTCGCCAAGCGAAAAATTTACTTGCATTTGGCGCCTGGTGAGTGTTAATTTCGGACCCTGGATACAAGGCAGGATGGATCCATGTTTTCATGATGTTTCCACCAAATTCTAAGCCTAGCATCTGAATGTGGAGCCGAAATGGAGACTTATCAGACAAGCAACCTTTCTCCATCTTCTATTGTCCAGTTTTAGTGAGTCTGTGTGAATTGTAGCCTGTTTCCTTTTCTTAGCTGACCGGAGTCACCCAGTATGGTCTTCTGCTGCTGTAGCCCATCTGCTTCAATAATTGGACATGTTCAGAGATGCTATTCTGCAGACCTTGGTTGGATCTAGTGCTGATTTGACTTCCTGTTGCCTTTTAATAATCTAAAACCAGTCTGCCCATTCTCCTCTGACCTCTAACATCAACCAGACATTCTGGTCCAGACAACTGCTGCTCACTGGATATTTTCTCTTCTTCTGACCATTCTCTGGAAACCCTAGAGATGGTTGTGTTTGAAAATCCTGGTAAATACTCAGACCAACAACCATGCCACATTCAAAGTCACTTAAATCCTCTTTCTTCCTCATTTTGAACAGCAAGTCGTTTTCACCATGTTTACACGTTGAGTTGCTGCCATGTGATTGGCTGGTTAAATATTAATCTTAACAAATAATTATTAACAGGTGAACCTGATAAAGTAGACGGGGAGTGTATGTGTGTGAAGTCTAACATTGTTTTTAATGTACTGTCAGATACGTGTTCAAAATAAATCAATAAAAACGTACTAATGTATGTTTTTCAGCAGTAAGTCAACTGATAATAAAATAATATAAAAATAAATACTTCAAGAATATAATTCATCACTGGGGATAAATAAATTATGATGTCATATTTATTCAGTTTTTGATTTTTGTTCATTTGTTAGTCCAAATGAGCTGGAATTAAGTTTTTTCACCACTATTACAGTATTTTACAATAAGCTATATATTTTGACAAGAAAAATGGTGATTAATATAAAAATATGATTCCATGAACAGTGTGATGACATTATTCTGTATCTGTCCTCAGAAGTGGCCCATGCGCTCTCTGCTCTACTGTGGTACAGTAGGAGAGCTACTATCAGCCAATCAGATGCCTCCAACTGGACAGGATGGGACACGCCCTATGACCCCTCCAACAGACAAACAATGACCAGACTTGGGGAAATAAAATTCACCCTTTTTCTTAAAACAAACAAACATTAAAAAAAAGGTGATTTGTAATTATTATTTCATAAATGGTCATTGCTTAAAGAAAATTCTCAGTTATATTTAACCCAGTTTCCTTTTTTCCCATTTGTCTAGTTGTTCATTTCATTGACCACAGAATATAACACAAAAGTCTTTACATTAGTGCTTGGTGGATTTTTTATTTGTTGTAGAGAAGATTTGGGAAGTTTTTCATGTGTGTGTACTCAACTCCGCTGCTCATCCCACAAATTCATTTCCCTACAAATGTGGTTCCATTTAAAAGGAAATAAACAGACTTTCCAACACTGAAAGATTAATTACTGAAAGGCATTGTTACAACTAAGAAATAATCCACAAAACACAAGGTTATGTCCCAGTTTAAAAGAAACTAACTTTTCTTATCACCTGTACGCAGATATATGAACAGATACATACCTTTTCACTGGTGAGCACATAGATTACCATTATATTTACTTGTACGCTTAAATATGGCAAATTAAGAAAGGCTGACTACATAACATATAAAAACATGGAGGAACTTTGTGTGATTGCTTTTCAGATGTTAATTTCACATTATTGAATAGTTTAGTGAGCTGTTTGCTTTTAAAAGAAATAAAACATATCTTTGTTATAGTTTACTTCAGTTTTTTTATTTGGATATTTGTGTGTGTGTGTTGGGAGTGACTAAATGGACGGACAGATGAGCAGTGAGGGAGGGATTGTTGTGAGAACACAGCAGCTGTCTGACCACTTCGTTCTCATTACAGCTCTGCCACAGAATGTGACCTTTTCCTTCCACGAGACATCAGCGTGCACATTGTTTGTTCCTCACAGCAGGAAAACTACTGTCCAGGAAAAAATCAGTGCTCAATGTATCCTAAATGACCTCGGATGAATTTATAAAGAAAAAGACATTTTCAATGGCTAACGTTTAGAGAATTAAATAATCAATAATAAGAGGCAGACATTAACTGCACTGTCAGTTAATAAATAACTTTTGATGATTTCCATTGCAGTGAAAACAATATAGCTTCATTATCAGCATGAGTATCAAAAACAAGTGATTTCTTACAGATTCTGAACTGACTGTAGTGGTGAGTGTGAGACTTTTTTGTCTCTGTAAAGATAAAATGCCCAAACAAAAACAGCTTTTGAACAGGTTCTTCAGTTCAAATTAGTAGTGTTTAGTCCCAAGTACGAGTTCCTGTTGAGTTGTCAATATCTGGAGAGTTGTTGACCAACCTGGAGGCATCATGTGGGTCAAGGTGTAAAAAGGTGAGCTGGTGTAAAATTACAGCATAACATCAGAAAAAATAACAAAAACTCCTGTTTTTTTCACTTAATTTTAGCACCAGGATGTATCTGATCAAGATGTTTACATTTTTCTGAAATTACCATTATGTTTGTATATTTTTCTCCAACATATAATTTGGTTATGAATATATGTACAATATAGATTCATAAAAATGTTTTTATTATTTTCTAATTTTTAAATTTGAAAATTTATTTTATTTATGGCATTACTATTATTTATAGCATTTTATACATTCTTAAAACTTACAAAACTTTACATTTTTTATTTTATTTATAGTGTATTTATTTTATATGTTTACAGGAGCATTACAACTTCGAGATCACAATGGATCTTCAAAATCATCCAACATTTAATTACACATTTCTGGAACTGAAAAATCAGTACTTCACATCATAATCAAAGGAACCTTTCCAGATGTAGAAGTTATTTTACATGTACATATGTGTATATTCCACATCTGTGTAGTAATCCTGGCCAGATCCATTATGTAAGATGTGAAAGAACAAATTATCCACATGCCTTGGAAATGTTTTATATTAATTAAATGCAGCATAGTGTGTACAAATTAAGAATTGTTGTTACTTTTATTTGAAAAAAATGCAGTTAATGTCTTCTATGTTTTTTTTAAAGTCACCAAATTAATCTCATGGGCCTGTTTGGGTCCCGATGCGAGACGGTTTTAGCCGCTGGGCCGCATGCACCATGGTGCATGGTGGGAGGGTCGTGTGGGGTGTGGCTGTGTGATAGTGGGTGTGAGTGGGGGGTTGTGTGGGGTGGAGGTTGGAGTGGGTGAAGGGTGGGGGAGGGTGGTTGGTGATGCCCTGGTTCCCGGGGTGGGTGGCTGGAGCACGGGGTGGGGGCTCTGGCTGGGGCTCTCTTCTGCCACCCTCCGGGTGGGGCTTGGTTCGTATTCGGGGTGGGGTGGCTTGGGT
>JBAMHW010000025.1:1941414-1959101 GCA_037177495.1 Rhadinocentrus ornatus | reverse complement strand
ATATATGTGGATTAGTGTGACTTGTTAAGATGAATAAATGTACATACATTTTCAGTAATCCTGACCATGTAAACTGACTCACCTCATCATACAAACTTAAGATCTTTTAAGAAAGAAAAATAAAAGACATAAATTATTCCCCCGACTTTGAAATATTTTATATATATATATTTTATAATAACAATTCCTGTTGAGAAACAAGGAATTACATTTAATTTTATTAAAAACTATTAATGTCTTTTATGTCATTTTCACATTTGCCTAATTCATCCTAATTCAAACGTTTGGCCCGGGGGCCAAAACCGGCACCCAGGCCAAATGTTTGACACCTCTGGGCTGAAGTCAGGTGACAGGACATGGTCCATCAGAAGGAGCAGGAACATAACTGAACACAGCGACGTTCACACAGTGGAATGAGTGACTCAAGATGCTGAAATGGCCAAGAATTCTGATTCCAAAAACTCATGATGGTGATATGACGTTAAAAATATTCACTCATGTTCAGACAGCAACCTGAATTACATTAAAAAAAAAGAAAAAAAAAGGGCCCTTTCCAAAAAACTTTCTTCCTGAATATTAAAAACTGTCACTTTCTCTGTGATGGAGAGTTAAACCTATGATAGTCTGTGGGACTGCTCCACATCAAATGTGTAAAGTTAATGAAAACTAAAGATCTAGATTTAGTTACAGACAACATTTAGTCAGGGAGGCACTTAAACATCATAAATTCCCACACACACAACTGCTGCTTAAACGCAATGGTGGTAAAAATAATCAGGTGGGCTCCCACTGATGTTTCCACCATGTTCATCCCTGAAGTGCTCTGTGCTGTCTACACGAGTCTGCCATTCATTCAGGATGATTCAGGGGCAAAACTGCAAATATGATGCTCATCATCATTTCCTCATTAGTGTTAACACTAAGATTCAGTAATCAATAACTTTAACACATTATTTCTATGATGTAGTTCCAAAAACGTGAAATTGTTTCCATTTTCTTTGTTTTAACAACCTAAAAGGTTTGATTTGAATCTAATGAGGAATTTTTGTGGATATCCAAACATGTGTTGTATAAACTCCTCAAGAGTTCGGAAACATGTACCTAAATTATTCCTGTCATTTAATACCACCAGTTGCTGTTGTATTATACATGGCTGAAAAGCCTGGTCAGTCTCTGGTAAGGATGGTGCTTTTTGTGGAATGGGAAAACAACTAAACATGTGGGCTGATACAAAAATGTATCAAAATATCCTGTAATATTCTCCTGCTGGTGTTCAGTTGTTTTGAAATGAAAATGCTGCAGGTGTGCTTCAGTCACAGATGTATGAATGGTACCTGATTGACGGACAGACATATTGGAATAAGATTTTGGAGCAAACAGCGATTCCATATATCCAGAATCTGGTACCCAACTCCATCCTCCTCCAGGGTCTGCGCACTTCGAAGTGCAGGTTCGTCAGCCACATATGTCACAGTGGTGCCCACGACTGTCCCGTTTGGAAGGCGCCTCTGAATCCAACCTGCAAACCCGCACTTCGTTTGACCCGAAGCGAAGGCTGCTGGTGGTGCATCCATCACGGCCTCTTTTCTCCAAAAAATCATTGCACACAAGATAATGGCGAATGTGCAACAAAATTCCAAAGAGTACGTTTTTCATTTACCTCGCTTTAGTAGAAAAGTGACAAAACCAAGTACATTAAAAACAAGTTTGTTAAACGGTGGCATTAAAATTCTGTAATATTTGACATGAGAATTTTTAAGGGGTTAATGAAGACTACCTGCTGAAAAACAACAGATAAGCGCATAGTTTTTTTTGTTTGTCCTATGATACGTAAACTTAGTAATTTCAGAGGTTTAAGTGATTCAACAGCCTACATTGCTGCTATGGAAAATTCCTGTGTGCTAGGTAGACTGTCTCTTTCAAGAATGGTAAGCGGCTTTGGAATGCACAGACTATGTAGGACATTCTACGAGGACTGTGCAGAGTCTACTAAGTGTGTAGACCCTGAACTGACACACAGCTTTAATTACCTACTGAGGTTTCCACCAGTGGAAGTCTAAAAAATGCCTAATATGTCATAGTTTTCCCTTCTTACTATGGGAGACGTCCATTATCTAATTCACTAAGGAACACAGAAGCAGGATGAACACCAACATGAGAATATTACAGGTAATTCTGGCACATTCTGTAGCAGCACTTTGTCGGTAGTAAGTTTTTATTTCATACACTTTTCAAGTCTACTTATGGTGGGCTGCTCTAATTTTTTTATAAAAAAGTAAAGACAATGCGTTACTAAAATGCAGCAAACTGCAGTATTTAACGTAACGTTATTGCGCCCCGGAAGAGACACTTCACGTTAGTCTGTTGTTAACGGACATGTAATGGACATGAGGCTAATTGAGTCTTCCCTTAGGTAAAAGTGTGACAACCCGTTGTCCCCAGGTCCCCAGCCTATGTCCCGTCCATCTTCGTGTTTTATGTGAGGCAGCAAATGAACAAAATATTTCCAAGTTTCTCAGTGTTTATGCGACCGCGGTGAAACTGGTTGGATATTCTACCAATTCAACGCAGATCACATCGGTGAGGCAGTTTTCAGTGTTAATGAAAATTTGGATTAGTAGGTCATTTCTTTGTGGTCTCAATAAACTAACAGTATTAAAACAGCAATTTTTTCTCACAGGAATTGTAAAAAGACTTGTATGCTTTTAATTTTGCCCCTGAAAGGTGTGACTATCGATTGACTAGGAATTGTAAATGTCAAAGTAAGTCACATTTTTTTCAAAGTATCGCTGTCTGAACACATAAGTGCTGAACTGGTTTGGAAAGTTTCAAGTCCGCTAGACCCATCCCTGATTAGAAACAGTTAATAGTCACTATAGCGAGTCCCAGCTATCTTTATGCCGCCCAATATAGCGGTGTAAACAAACAATGTGACGTCGCCAACAATGATCCACATCACTAATTCCAAGTAGGGTCGCAGCGAAGCTTGAACCTATCCCAGCAATTAGCTAGCAAGAGGCAGGTACACAATGGACAGGTCGCCAGTTCATCGCAGGGCAAACACAGAGAGACAAACCCCCACTCACATTCACCTCTAGGGTGAATTTAAAGTAACCAATTGACCCAACTGGAGTTTCCAATCATGTACAACACAACACCAACTGGTATAATTAAAGGAGAGAAATAATCAACTTTAAAATTGTTTCCAATTTTTTGGAAGCATTTGACAAATTCAGACTGTACCTTGGTTATTATACCTAAATTGTAAATTTACTAATATCTAACAGAAATTCATTACTTTATATTTTTTTTGTAACTCGATTTGAAGTGAAGTTAAATCACCTTCAACATCATCTGAATTTGACAGTGTGTCTGCAATACTCCAGCCACATCACAAGTCAAAGCAGCCAATCATGTTTTACAACAAGAAAACAAACACACAGAGTGAAAAAGAACTTTTTTTTCCTTCTCCAACCCTAACACAGGCAGACTAGTGCTCCCAGACTGCCACAAGCCTCCACCATCCTCATCATCGCAGCTTCATGCTTGTGACAGTGTTAAACCAAGGCTGTAAGACACGACATGTCCTCCACTAAAGTTTAGTGTCAGAGTACACATATCCTCATAAATTTTGGCATTTACCAGTTATATCTCCTCTACAAAATTAAAGGTTTTACATTTTGCATCAGTTAATGACCTGATTTCTTTGTTTCAGTTAAAAGGAGGAGAGGATCCGGTCTTGGTGGGACAATCATTGTGGCTGGGAGCCGGCCGGTTTCCTCATGTTAAACTTAAACTTCTAGATAGACCCTCAACCCTGTGTGCTCTCTTTTTTTCTCCAACATTGATGTAGCAGATCACCTAAATGGTGAGTGGATAGTACAGCAGCTGGGGTCAAAGTGAATGTGTGCGTCTTGTGCGTTTTAAAAGGAGAATAAAGGATCACAAAGCTGTTTCCTGAAATGTGGTGTCCGTCAGCTGACATGATGGGAGAGACATCTTTGTGTCCAAGTTGTTGTCTTCCGTCTCTGCTCTGTCGCTCTCTGCCTCTTTGTCCTCCATGACCAGTTCTTCTTTGCAGCAAGTTGCTCTGTTAAGTTCCTTCTTGGCCATTTGATAAGGCTGCCTACCGATTTCTTTGGGCTGATCAGTGAGTAAAGAAACTATTGAAAGCACATGTGAGGAACTAAAGTGGGAAATGTACAGCTGTAGCAGGTGAAAACATGAAGTTACCTTCTGAGCCAGAGGAGTGATGCAGCAAAGCTTCTCTCTGTAACGCTCCGGCAGGAAGAAGAGTAATGTGCCCAGGACTGGGAAAACTGTGCCTGGAGTCAGCTCCTTCTCTTTCATTGGTCCTAAACATGGAGAAGACAAAATAACACGGCGGCCGTTTCACAATCAAAGTCTATAATTATATCGCACACGGATTTTAACTTTGTTTCCGGATTGTACTGGATCTGATGCATCTACACTCAGCAAGTCATTTACCAGGTTCACCAGTTCAGTTACTTGTCAACAGAAATATCTAATCAGCCACACACATATATGTGTGGGTAGGGCAGGGCAATTAATCAAATTAATCGGATTAATCACAATTACGATCTTGGTTTTCTACGATCATAAAAATAAAATAGTCTGATTATTTGCACCTTCTCAGTTTACTCTTACGGCTTACGATGCGACACAGGAAATAGAAAAATGTTCCATTTTTGTAAGTCGCAACTAAATAATCCACCAGCTCCCAGAGACAGAGAGATAACAAACTTTATAAACAAACATAACTTTTTTTCTCGCCAAAGACCAGTGCTCAGTTAACACAGTGAACAGTTTAAAAAACTCATCAACAAACGGCATCATTGCCATCTCGTCACTATTTTAATCTCGTGTCTCTCCCTGCCCTGTATGATGAGTGTCATTAGGGTGTTGTGAAGGACGTGGCTACAGTCCAATGTTTCGCCACCCATACGGACCTGTGGTCAAGCCACACCATATATATGACCCGGATTTTAACGTGAAAATGAAATGTCTCCAGTCTCATTTATTCCAGATTACACCAGGCAGAACATAGCTGCTGGTGGTCTGAGACAAACAATAGCTACTGGGACCTGGTGGAAAGAAACTAGTCTGTATTACCACAGACAACACTTTTAATGTGTGTGTTTTTTCAGGCTCCCATTGAGCAAGCAAGTGAGAGAGGAGACAGAATTTTCTCATATTTGGGCCTCATACACAGGCTATAAGGACACATATGACTGTTAGAAAACCTTTTTAAGGGTTCAGAACAAATATTAAGATTTTTTCTCTGGTCTTCTGGCTTGCAAAGAAATCTCAGAGAGAAATGATAACCATACTGATGCTGACCTGAACTGTATCATGTAAAATGCTGTTAAAGAAAAAACAACATTGTGCCAGTTCCATGTGCTTACCTGTTATCAGACTAACTAGCAGCCCAACCACCACCACAGTGGCTGAGTTGTGAGCACTGTACCACATGTAGGACAACGAGTAGAGCGCCTCCACACCTGTCGGTCTTAGTGAGGGACGAAAGAGAAACAAAAGCATAAATATTGCCTTCTTTGGAAGGAAGAGATGAGAAGATTCATGTCTCGTCTTTTCTTCATTTTTCTAAGAAATCCAGCAATTAAAAGTTTAAAGACAACAAAAGGCTGCAACAACATCAAGGCATATTTACAATTACACATAGATGTGACGGGTTACCTTGGCTTAGATGTAGCAGGGCTGACCAGTGAGGTTAGAATGGTGGTAGTCATGTTGTCAAACAGTGGCAGAGCTGTGCTATTGAGTGGTGGTAGTGGTGTTGGACCAGACATGCGTGTGATAAAGCTGCCAATGCCTACCCAGAAGGCCATGGCGAGGCCTGCTGCCAACCCGAGCACTGCACCCTTTAGAGGAGGAGAACAAGAGGTGGAAACAAGCACATGAAACCTCTAAGAAGACATAACTATACAGCATTTCCTTGTCAAAATTAGTGTTTTGAAGTCGGACTCACAACAGGGTTTGCCCAGGGAAAGAACATTCCCAGGCAGAATAGTCCCAGAAGGGGCCCCCCCACCATGCCAAAGATACTGAAGGCTGCCTGAGGACACACAATGGGGCAATGATGCAAATGTTTGCTGTATTAACACACCAACAAATAGGGAATATCTACTTTTCATTCTCTGAAACTGCCTTCACACATGCACTCAAACATTGAAATGTTCCAGAGATGTTCTGGAGCGGCATCATGTATTAGACTGTTTGTGGTGAGTGCTAACTCATGTATTCTCTAAATTGCAATTCCCTCTGGGATTAAATGACAACACTATCTGGATTTCCCCAAAAAATCCCTGGTGTTTGTGTGAAAATGTACTACTTACTACTACTTAATGCTTACTACTACTAATACTACAGCTACTGCAGTCTCTTACTAAACATGTGTTTGTCAGGCTGTTATTGTTGGGTTAGTATTACTTCACTGGAGTAGTTACCTGCAGCACTGATCCCATTACAGAGGCGATGTAGGCCATCGCCAGGCACACCAGACCATAGACCAAAGCTTAGGAGAGCACATGACAAACAAAGACACATTTTTTCATCTTCAACAAATAATGAACTAAATTAATTACCAAAGACTAAAGACTTATCTTACCAAGCCCTTTGGAGAGCAGTGTGGCTTTTGCTTCAGTCATATTAGGAAAATGGGGTTTAATCAAGTCCTCCATAGTTACTGTTGCCAAGGAGTTGAAAGCTGATGAGATGGTGCTTGAAGGGTGAAAAGAAAGAACACTGAATTATAGGGATTTAGGGAAAAAGCACAGCTGTCTACAGAGCAATAATTCAGGATTAACAATGCTATGTGTCCATATACACTCAACTGCCATTTTATCAGGACCACCTTACTAGTACTAGGTTGGATCCCTTTTTCCTTCAGAACTGCCTCAATTCTTGGTAAAATTCATAGATTGAACAAGGTGGTGGAAACCTTCCTCAGGGGTTTTGCTCCATATTGACATGACAGCATCACAAAGTTGCTGCAGATTTGTCAGCTGCATTCATGATGAGAATCTCCCGTTCCACCACATCCCAAAGCTGCTCTATTGGACTGAGATCTGGTGACTGTGGAGACCGTTGGAGTTCAGTGAACTCATTGTTATGCCCTAGAAAGCAGGTGGCGATGATTTGCTGGAAGTAGCATCAGAAGATGCTACACTGTGGTCATAAAGGGATGGACATGGTCAGCAACAATACTCAGGTAGGCTGTGCTGGTTAAACCAGGCCATGTTGGTACTAGGGGGTGGTACACATCAGGATTTTCTAAATCTGAAGAGATTTTTTTTATCTGTTAGACAGCCCAGACACGAAGATAAAAAAATCAGGCATTAAACAGTTTTGATCATACTGTGTGTGGTATGCTCTGATAATCTCAGCACAGAACATGTTCAATATTTACGATTGTCGGCCATGACCCGTTTCGTAGCGGATTATTGGGACAAATTCGCTCTTAACACACCTCAGACCAAATAATCAATTTATAGGAAAATCCTACAAGACCTAATCTGATGTTTGCCATTCTTGGTCGGGAAGGGGGAAAATCGGGTCAAAAACAGTCCAATAATCTTTGTGTGTGTGCCCAGTTTAAGGGATTTGGACCATTACACTGCCAGCAGCCTAAGGCGTTGATCCAAGGCAGGATGGATCCACGTTTTCATGATGTTTCCACCAAATTTTAAGTCTAGCATCTGAATGTGGAGCTGATATGGAGACTCATCAGACCAGCAACGTTTCTCCATCTTCTTTTGTCCAGTGTTGGTGAGTGTGTGTGAATTGTAGCCTCAGTTTCCTGTTCTTAGCTGCCAGGAGGCAGTAGCCCTTCTGCTTCAATAATTGTTCACATCAATTGTTCAATTGTTAATAATTGTTAAATTTTTAATAATTGTTCAATTGCTCAGTTTGAACTTCAGCAAGTTGTCTTCACCACGTTTACTTGACTACATGTGTTGACTTGTTGCCATGTGATTGGCTGATTAGATATTTGGATTAATACGCAGCTGAACAGGTGAACCTGGTAAAGTGGGTAGTGAGTCTCTGTGTATATATCTGGATCTTTGTCCACATTCAGTCTTCAAAACAGAATTTTTATGCCAGCTACATTTTATGCCATGCTGCTTTATCATGTGATTGGCAGATAGGCTTCTCCAAATAAGAGAAATCAATGAATTTCACTGCTCATTGCACACTGTGGGATGATGTTGATTAGAATAAAGTATCTGTTTGTAGAACACTTTTTTTTACCTGTTGGTTCTATTTTAAACAATGTTGGCAAATGTAAAATCCCAATAAAGTGCACTCATCTACTCTATTTCAGTAATAAAATATGTTGGAAAAAAATCAGATTTTATTTTTTAAAAGTATAAAAAAAGACATGTGGTGGGAAATCCCTCTGAATTGTAATCTGGAACTCTCTCTCAACCAGGCTGCTTAACTTCTACTGCGCTTGTTCCAGTATATTAGCATGGGACAGGGATGGCTTTATCAACTGGAAATCCAGGCTTCATGGTTTAAAAATTATAATTCTAGTTTGACAATGATTGAATTATCTAACCATAAAGATAGATTTTACACATATAAATAACATTACAGTTAAAATTTCATTTTAGGTTAGTCATTTGAAAACTTCCCATATGAACAGAAAAAGCCAGCATGATGCATTTCTACTTCTCACTGAGTTTCTGAGTCATTTACCTGAGCGCTCCACTGAAGAGACAAGCCACAAACAGCCCTGGAAGGCCGGGCAGATCCCTGAACACGTCCATCACAAAGTACAGCACCATCTGCACAAAGTAATTTTTCATCAGTGACCATCAACATAACATGATTGTCTTTGTAAAGCTCTAACATGAATACTACCATGAATACAGTCTATGTGCACCTGGTCGTTAGTTTGGACGTAGCCTTTGTCCAGAGGGCTGTCCTCTCCATAACGAGCGAACATGACCAGACCCATCAGACAACCTAAACACAGGACGATCTGTTGGCACGGGAAAACCACATAGCAGGACCTAAGAGGGAACAAATTCAAAGTGGTCCGTACTTATATAGCGCTTTTTTCCAAAGCGCTTTCCATTATACATCACATTCACCCATTAACACACACATTCACGCACTGATGGCAGTAGCTGCCATGCAAGGCGCTCACCACGACCCACCAGGAGCAATTAGGGGTTCGGTGTCTTGCCCAAGGACACCTTGACATGAATTCGACTTGGTCGAGGATCGAACCGGCAACCCTGGGGTTACAAGCTGACCGCTCTACCTTGCCGAGCCACACCATTATTTAACCTCTCAATGGGGGAGCCAAGAACGTATTGAGAAACTGATGATACCCACATGACGGCTTCCTTCTCAGTGCGGGAACTGAGATATCTCTGAACCTGCGCCTGGTTAACACCATAGAGAGCCAACATGAGAAAGATTCCTCCTACACCCAGCGTCCAGAAGGTGTGACGCTGCAGAGGGTCAGGGTTCAGGCTACGGTGAGGAAGTCAAGGTTACATTAACTCTCAACAAACAATTCCACAAGACAGATTCCCATTGTAACTGATGCTTTATCAACATTTCACGCTATAGCTCTGCTCAATACTTACTCTAGTCCAGCGATGCGGCTGCCATTGATGGCTTTCCTCCACACCTCTCCCATACCTCCTGCCTGACTGCCCCCCACTATGATAACAGCTAGTTGGCCTGCAAACATCACTACAGTCTGGAACACATCAGTCCAGATTACTGCCTTCAGACCCCCCTGGGAGACAGAAATGTGGTGGCTGAGCATATTATATCATATATTCATAAAAAAATAGCAAAGAACAAAAAAAACCAAAAAACACTCAAGAGATGGAAAATTTAGCAACTTACCAGAGCTGTATACACAGTACACACCAATCCCATAGCCAACACTGCTCCCCAGAGGTCAAACCCTGTCACTGCAAGTCAGAGTAAACACCACATGCTGTAAAATCTAAACAAGTCACAACTGGAGGCTCTAAAGGGTGGGAATATTAAATTCTCAACCATGAAAACCAGGAGTCCAGGATCAGAGACGAAAGTGAGGATTGCCCAAAGCTTGTCAGAGGATCCTGAATTAAATTGCTTCATACACACTAAGCCAAACTGAGGAGGAGCAACTAAGGCCTGGTACATACATAAAGATTATCGGGCTGTTTTTGTCCCGATTTTGCCCCTTCCTGACCAAGGACAGGTAACGCCCGATTATCTCGAGTCTTATAAAAATTTTCCTATACAATTATCATTTGGTCTGAGGTCTGTTCCGAGCGGATTTGTCCCGATAATTGGCTCAGAAACGGGTTGTGGCCGGGAATCGAAAAGATTAAACATGTTCAATATTTACGACCCGATATCTTCATGTGTGAGGAAAGCCGACGACTCCTGAATTTTGACAGTGAGGATGGTAACGTGGAACGGAATGTAGCCAATCAAAGAGCGAGCTGGCTGGGGAACAAGGAAGGATATAAAGTCCGTGTTGACGTTGTCTCCAGTCTGTTATTTTTTTCAGTTCTGGCTTTTTCTGTTAATAATAGTCCCAAGACCACCATCATTCCCTCGTCCCCCCCTTCCATGCTGGGTGTTTTCCGGTTGTTAATGTTTCTTCTTCTTTATCTTTTGCCGGTTGTTGCTATGGTTCTTCTTCTACGTTTTTGTTAGATCACGTTTGGTCACGTGAGATGTCCGGCTCGGAGGACTAGATGGTAGATCAGTTGCGGTACAGCCTTGTTATGTGTGTGTTGTTCTGTGATTAGATTATGGGAGCACACCACACACAGTATGATCAAAACTGTTTAATGCCTGATTTTTTATCTGCACGTGTGGGGTCTCGACCAGATAAAAAATCATTATGTGTGTACCAGGCTTTAGGCCATCCAGGAGTCAGTAAATCCTACTGAGTGCACGTTTACAGCTATTATGAGATCAGTCACAGATTACCTGATGCAGACATGTAAAAGTTGCTGTTCCTTACTTAAAAAATAAATTAAAAAGAAATAAGCTTAAAAAAACCCATATAATTTTACCTCAATGGATTACAAAGTATTCTTTTTTTAATTTTACTAGTGTGCAACTGAACTGAGGCTAAATTTGGCCAGGATAAGTAGGAAATCCTTGCTTATTTCCTTACCTAGGTTTTGTGAAACAGCTTCAGGTGTATTAATGTATTTACCTGCATTAAGTGCAAGTGCTGGCGCATACAGGACTACCCCCATATAAATGACCTGCAGAGAAAGAGAACACTGCAAATTAGGAAGATTTGAACGACTAGAAAATGAGCTCTTAGGGCAATTTTATTTCAATTAAACAAAACCTGAGCTCTGAAATGATGCAAATGCATAATTTCTGAAAAGACATCTGGATTGTTGCATTGGTAAAATAAGTACCCGAAAATTCAGACATCAGTTAATATTTTAAAAATAGAAAGAAACTGCTGTTAAAATCAGAAAACAATACAAGGGTCAATGTAACATGCAGTTACAAGGTTTCAGTCAGACTAATCCACATCCAGTCATGAATAAGCAGATAAAGGAATGTTTTGGCTTGTAAACAAACACCTATTGCACCTAAGTGATTAACTGTCTCTAGTAAAGAATAAACTTGCAATAAATTTTGATTTCGTTTTAAATAATTCAACTTCAGTCTTTGATAATGTGAACATGGAAAAAAAACCAAACGTATATAAATATATATAAAAATACATGATGCAGAACAAGATACCATCTGAAAGATGAAGGTCACAGTCCCACATATGCGAACTGTCTTGTTAAATCGCAGCTCCAGATACTGTTGGAGAGAACGTAAAAAAAAAAGAAAAAAAAAGGCAAAAATCAAAGGTGTCATCACATTTCATCTCAGAGGATTTCTGCATTAGTCAGTGCAGCAGATGTTACTCTGCCTAGTCTTTTTCTGGTCAATGATCAACGTTTGATTAATGATGTTAATTCTTATGGAAAAAAACTTCAACCTCTTAGATAATTATATTTAAAAGAAAATATAGATAAGGAGGATGAGGACGTAAGCTTTGAGATCATATTTGAGAAAGAGACAGAAGGAGATAGAGTGTGTTTTCAGTGTAAATGAAAAAAATAGAGACTAGGAAAGAGGATATTTAAAATAAGGATAAAAAAAAATGACTGCGTAAGTCCTGCCAAGCGTAACACTTTATTATGCATCATTTTTTTATCTCATGTGCAATCAAGATTCCTAAAGATAAGCTTGTATAGACATAAAGTGATGTAACACAGAGGGAAAGAATCAGATACCTCGTAGGCACTAGACAGCTGGAGTCTGTAGAAAACTGGTATAAATACATGAGCTGGGATGAGAAGACCGAAAAAATAGGAGCAGCCCAGAAACCAGTACTGAGTCCCAAAGGTGTACACTTCAGACGGAGCGCCTAGGATGGCCACAGCAGACTGAAACGTAGCCAGCAGGGACAGGGACACGGGCAGGCAGCTCATGGAACGGTCAGCCATCAGGAACTCCTGAAAAAACAATCATGTTATAACACATGGCTCACAAAAGTGTTCACCATTTTTCCTGAGTGGGGTTTTAGTTGGGAAATATTCCTTTTTGTAAAGCAAACAGCAAACTATTAAATCAAGAATTACCTTCTTCCCTTTTTACCCCCCTAGTTCTGACCAGTTTCGCAGAACCTGTCCATGGAAAAGATCTCCAGAGCATGATACCATCACCATGCTTCACCGAGGAGATGCAGTTCTTGAAGTGATAGGAGTGGGTGGGTTTACACCAGACAAGACACATTTTCTTTGATAGCAAAAAAATTCTGTTTTAGTCTCATCTGATCAGAGGACCTTCTTCCAGATGTTTTGTGAACTTCTGTAAGAAATAGAGCTGGGCCTTTCTTTTCTGTAAAGCCCAGCTCTGGGGAGCGGGCAGCTTACAGTGCCCCTTCAGAAAAGGTGTACATGTCCCGAGATATGTGACACTTACATTGCAGACAGGTGAAGCAAAAGAGCGGAATAAATATGCATGCAAGCAACCCCACCCCCATCACAAAAAAAAGGAAAAATAAAAATATAAAAAGGATATAAGTACTACAAGTATTATGCAAATCAAATCAATAAACACACAAAATAAAAATTAAAATGGAAATAAAATACATTTTTACAATTTTTTAAATTAAATGAAATTATAATGAAATTAAATCAATCAATCAAAAACCAAACTAAGCTAAACTAGTCTGTGTCTACCTGCGTTGTGCGCTGACGGCCGCCAGAGAGGGCATAAAAGAGGCCGATACCAGTTGAGGCCACCAGCAGCAGAGCAAAGATGACGTAGTCCACGGTGGTGAAGTGCATCTGGACCACCTCCCCCATGATTACATGTGATGGTGGGGGTATGTAATGGCCTTTGGGAGTGACAAAAGTTCAGGGACTGATTAGGACTTCAAAGAAAGCTGTTCAACCATGGAGACATTTGCTGAAAGCAAGAGAAAATCCAACACTGGAAAATCAATCATTTCAAAGTTAATTTCCTTCACAAACACATGTACAGCATGAAGTCAGAACCTGGATGTGAAACAGAAAGAAAAATAAAGATTTTTTTTAATTAACTTAAATGATCAAGAACATAATTCCTCTGCAACTCAATGCACATGTTCAATAAAGATTTTTTTCCAATCACTCCAGCAACTATCATTACATTGAAGGCAGCTATTTCTGAAACGAGGTTTCTGCTGACACAGCTTAAGCTGATTTACATCATTGAATGAATTCAAGAAGACATGTTTAGTTTGTTTGGCTTCCGTCTACATTGTTGTCTCTGAAACTACAGCAGAACAAGTTCTAAAAGCAGAATCCTTCCCTGGGTCTCACATCCACAAGCTCTTCTTTGGGAAGCTGTTAATTGTAATTTTAATTTTAGTAAATAGCACAACAGAAAATATACCAAAAAGAAATGACAGCTCTGTATTGGATAAAACAGATAAACAGTAAGGGACTTTTACTACCTGCTGGAATCCAGTCACTGCTGCTTCTGCTGGATTTTCACTGACCACACATAGACTGTTGGCTGGCTGGAGGGAAAATCCTGCCTGGTCACAGCCTCCTAAAGCATGTGAGAAAAGGACCACTTTATTATTACAAATTACTTGATATGGGTTGTTTCTTTTGATTTCTGGTCATTTTAAATAAAATACATTATTATGTTTAAACATGAGACATAGTATCCTGTTCATCTTTAGAATTCACTTCAGGGGATATATTTTTGTTAACAATCACGATAGCTTTGGATCCCCTACTCCATGCTGTGCTCTGCTGAAACAACCTTTATATTCTCTGCAAAATAAACTATCCTCTATTTCACGTCTAGCTCTCAATGACTTGTATTCTCTCAAGTTGTATTCTTTATGACACAGATTAGCCGAGTGGCTGCAGACTGCAGAGAGGTGAGAAATAAGAGCCCTCAGACTCATTCTTGTTTTTGTTTTTTTAAATAAATCATTACGTGTAAATACGTTTTAAAATAGGGAAATTCCCACAACAAGTACAATAATCTCTTTCCCACTATCTGTAGTTACTTGTTTATCTTTTGTGTATGAAGGTCTACAAACCGAACTGGAGTAATGCTCGGTCATGACCATCACTCCCAGACTACATGTTAATGAAGGTTGTATGCTTAAACAATATGAGGATTAAAATCAGAATTTTTGATTAGCATGACTTTCTGAGATACAACCCCACTTCCAAAAATGGAAGGATTTAGTGTAAAATATAAACAAGTTTTTAATGCTTTGATCAGTTTATTTACTCAATTAAAATAGTTTTGTTTTTTTTAATTTTGTGGCCATCATGGATTTCACGTTAATTAAACATGAAATCTAAATATTAAGGCTATCAAAAATAACGCATTAACAGCAGGAACTAATTTATATCATTAATCACGTTAGTTTTTTACCGGAATTAACGCTCTCTTATCCCCCACACTCGCACTCCTTCATTTAAACAATGAAGCTTGTTTATTATTTATCTGAGAAGGAGGAAACTAGCGGTTCCTGGTTTATCTTATATTTAACCCAAAGTACTGATTTTGAACGCACGAGCAATAGCAAAAATTTATCAGTCTCATGTCAATCAGATCCACATCACTGTCACGTGAAGCTCAAGAATGAAATAGAATTTATGGACATAGTAATAAAATAACACAAGTATCGGATCCGTATTCGGTGTCGGCAGATACCTAAACCCCAGGTAACAGTATCGGACAGAAAAAAAGTGTTATCTCAAGGTCAAGAATGAGCTCCTGCCCCAAATGAAGGAGTTCAAGTATCTTGAGGGAAGGATGGAGCGGGAGATCGTCAGGCGGATCGGTGCAGCATCTGCAGTGATGTAGACGCTGCATCGGTCTGTCATGGTGAAGGAGTAGCTGAGCCAAAAGGCAAAGCTCTCGATTTACCCGCTGATCTACGTACGTACCCTCACCTATGGTCACGAGCTGTGGGTAGTGACGAAAGAACGATATTACGAATTCAAGCGGCCAAAATTACTTTTTGCCACAGGGTTGCTCGGTGATCCGGGAGGGGCTCAGAGTAGAGTCACTGCTTCTCCACATTGAGAAGAGCCAGGTGAGGTGGCTCGGGTCAGGTGGCTCGGTGAGGATACCTCCTGCACGCCTTCCTGATGAGGGTTTCTGGGCACGTCCCACCAAGAGAAGGACCTGAGGAAGACCCAGGACACGCTGGAGGGATCCCCCCAAATGAGCTGGTGAATGTGGCCAGGGAGAGGGAAGACTGGGCTTCCTTGCTTAGGCAGCTGCCCCCGCAAGCCGACCCCAAACAACTGCTCTACATATGCGTTTTGTGTCAAATCTGTTGAACATTTGCATGAGTTTGAAGGATAAGCATTCAATAAGATCTGACCTTTTCATGACAGGAAATTCAAAGCATCACAAAAACCCACAAAACAACCTGCTTAACGTAAGCAACAACTTTGTTAGCAAAGCACTTGCACAGAGAGGCCATAATATGCATATAAAAAAAGCACTAATTATTTACCAGTGGCGGGTGTCTGTGAGAAACTTACTGTTTAACTTTGTGCCACTATCTGCTCAGATGTGTGAACTTTGCTACATGTGGTGCAGACAGTCCTGAGAAGATTACAAACAATGGACTCTGAGCAGAGCTAAAAAAAAAAAAAAAAAACAGGAGAAAAAAAAAAAGGGGGGGAAACTGAGGCTGGCTGAAATAATAAACTAAGAAAATCTGTGCAGGAATATGCACTGAGCTCACATAAGTACAACTTTCACATGAACAACTGTTGAGCTGTGCCTCAGAACAGTGTTGCCACATACTGTAAAGGGCAGCTGTTTTAAATAACTAGGAGTTAATGAGCTCTTTAAAACACAGCTCAAGAACTTTGTGCTATTCGCCATATCCAGCCTATAAGAAAACAGCCTCTGTACTCATCAAAAACAGATCTGTAAAGAAGTCTTTATCTGAGCTCATCAAACACTGGTAGTGCACTGTTCTGACATGTCTGACATCTGTAATATTCTGTTAGTTTGATCAGTCCCTTCACATAAAGATGTACCACTCTGTAAACCCCAGACTTGTGGCTTTGTCTCATTATTTCTAATCTACATGAAAAAGTCTGGCTGGGAAAGCAAGCAGAAGACTCTGTTAAAGGCTGGTCTCTAAGCCGATTACAGACATGCAAAACTAGCTTGTTTCTGACATAAACACAGATGTACTGGCACTATGCAAACAGCTAAATATGTACAACAGTTTATATACTGTTTAAAGCAAAAAAAAAATAAATAAAAAAATAGATACACATAAAACAGGATGTGTGAAAACAGCATCTATAGCCTTGTCATGAACACATTTATCAAGCTGAGCATCACTGGCTTGCACAGACAGAGCCTTTTTGGTGCTAAAGCACTTGCCCTTGCGTCGTGGCTGAAAAAGGGCCCTTTTTATTAGAATTATTTTTTTATTTACTGTGTATTGTATGTGCCCCACTATGTTGACGTGAAACACACGTTTCTTTTGCACGTGATCACGCAAAGCGGGTGCCAACGAGGCACATTGTAAGCATGTGTATTGCAGCAGCTGGACCGTCCACGGAGTTACCTCCCACCGCTCCACCTGACGCTACTATACTACTACACTAACTATTTCAAAGGCACCTTTTGTTCCTAAACTAAGCCTGATACCAAACTATTCGTCGCTGTTGTGAAGTAGCTTGTCTGCCTCATCACAGCCTATACTACAGCCTAGAGTCTAAATTAGCCAACTGCCTGCTTAGCGAGCTTGGCACTAGCCATAATCAGTGATAGCTTGCCAGATGTTAGGCTAAGTGGTCACTACAAACGTTGGTATATTTGGCTTTTTCTTACGTGAAGTTTTCACAACATATTCATAAACCACATCGCAAAGCATTCTCCAGCTGCCCATCTCTTTTGTTGCAGATTGCAATAATTTGATAAATAGTTTTTTTCTTTATTCCAAGCAGCATTATTCTGATCAGTCTATAACACTGTTGGCCTCGGTTTTTATCAATTACAGCATGCCTAGAAAAGAGAGATTAGGAAAACAGACATTTAAGGAGCTACACCAGGCAGCTCAGGGAAGCAACTCTCTGCTGGCCTGGATGAAGCCATCAAGC
>JBAMHW010000025.1:1904167-1914709 GCA_037177495.1 Rhadinocentrus ornatus | reverse complement strand
CCCCCCCCCCCCCCCCCCCCCCCCCCCCGAATGACGAACACCTTTCAGCATCAATTAAGTCACATCTCTCAGTTCATAAAGACGAACATATGATATGATATCGGTAGATGTGTGAATACGCGGAGCTAAGCTGGTGTTGGTATTTTGGTTTATTCTATATTTACTCTTACTTGCGTTGTGTGTGTGCGAGTTTATCTTGCTGGTTTCTATGTGCAGGAACAATGCTAATGAGAAATAGCATTTGGCTAACGGGTCTGTAACCGGTGTGTTTATGTGGAATATCGCTGGAAATAAACTGGTGTTTCTCTCCAGCTGAACTCGTTGGTTCATAGATCTGCAGAATTAAAGATTCTTTAAAAACTCAAATTTTTTATGATTTATTTTTAACTTTCTGATGCTGCTGATAAAAGTCAAAGTTAAATGAATAAAAACAAGAACAATAAACCATCTCTGGCCCGCTGCTCTGAATTGGACCGGTTGGAAACACCAGTTCACCACGGAGGTGAATCGCTCATGGTCCCGTCCAGAACCGGTCCACACCCACCTCCGGTCCAGAACCACCCATTTAATGTCCTAAACTAGTTTCACCTTATATATTGACACGGTGGGATTGAGGTAGTCTCCTGACGGAGACGTTAGTTTTTCTGCCTTCCTCATCAGCTGAGGTTACCGCGGCGATATTATTCCTCCTTTTTCTTCGAAACAAAAATAAAAGAAGTTGATGGACCAACAATAAACGGTTTCTCTCCATCTCATCCCCTGAAACCAAGAACAGCTTTTAGCTGCAAATGAAGCTCCAACTACGGAGGATCATTTAGTTTCCTACACCAGTAAAGGCAGAAAATAAATTCATATTTGTTTTTAACTTCCATATTTTGAGCAAGCTCCACGTCCCTGTAGATTCCAGTCTAACACCCGTCCATTGCCTCGTTGCACAACTCAATAATCTGCTATTGTCCACGTCAAGCCAAGCGTTTCAGGCTTAAAACCTTCAGGCTTGAATTCCCACGCTCGGGCCGGATTCCTCCCTCATCACTGGAACAATTCCACTTTTTCTTCTTCTATGACCTGAAAATCTGTTGCAGAAGGTAAAAACAGGAGTGAAACATGAGACGAGAGCTGTAAAAAGGCGTATCGCTGCTATGCTACGATGACCGGACTAAAGCTTGCTAATGGTCCATTTGGCCCGCCTCACTTCTTCCACGTTTTCTTCAGTCTGTTGTTACAAAGAGCTCAGCTTGACCTTTGCTACTTAACTTCTTCCTCTCCTCTTCATCTCAATCCAACCTGATGGAGACAACTTTTCTCTTTTCTTTCCAAGCGTTACGTAGCTTTAGTTTGACCTCTGCCAGCTGTTGTCTGCTCTCCTTCCATTGTTTAAATAGTCTGAACAGACGGGAAGGTAAACTCTTCCTGGATTAAGGAACCCTGTGGATCACTGAAGACCTGACCCAGATGGAACAATCCATCACTCATACGACCCGAATGTCAACTAAAGTGTTGTGTAACTTGAAAACAACAAGAAACCCGGACCCCAGAACACCAGAAGCATCGGACCAGCAACCTCAGAGATCTGGAAGATATGATTTAAATCAGTGTTTCTCAACCGAGGGGCCGAGGCCAATGGTTGGGCCTCTGGTTCCACCTAAATGGCCACAGAGGTTATCATCTTCCCACCACCTAGTGGCAGTAATACGTCTGTCAGTGATTTAACAATCTCCAATCAGCAGAAGACAGCGTTCAGCTAGCCGCTAGCCCGTAGCCAAAGTTATGGAGAAGATTTAAAACAAAAAAATTCAGATAAAAGTTTCCCAAACTAAATAAAAGGTAAAATTGTTACAGAACTAAAATCTGACTAAGGTTGAGTCCAGTTTTATAAACTAAGGTAAGAGTTGGGAGTCCAGGGTGGAGTTAGCTAAAGCTATCCAATGTTAGCTAACGCTATCCAGTGTTAGCTAACGCTATCCAGTGTTAGCTAACGCTATCCAGTGTTAGCTAAAGCTCACCAGATCCACCCAACTCTGGTCCAACTCTGGCCAAGTCAGGGCTGGAGTTTGGCCCATCCACATGTATACAACTCTGCTCCAACTCTGGCCCAACTCCACCCATCTTCAGACAACTTTGGCCCAACTCCACCTATATTCGTCCAAATTCTCGCTCAACTCCACCTATATTCGTCCAACTGTGCCTGATCCCATCCATCCCGACTCAGCCCCTACTCAGTCCAGCCCCTCTTCATCCCCACGGGACTCACCCTCGTCCCACCCGACACAGCTTCCTACAGCTTATTGAAGTTTACCGAAACTTTTAAGTTCAACTTTGGGTTATTCTAATGGTGGAAATAAAGGATTGCATAACTCTTGTATGGGGTGAAAAGGCTGTTATACACTTGATCTGCATCAAATTAACACAAAATACTAAACGATACACAGAGTTATGTACAAACGTACATGAGTGATGTAACGAGAAACACCTTGAATAACAACTTGGAGCAGCAGGGTTGGAGGGCAATTTATGAAGCGCCAGATGTGGACAGCGCTTACAATAAATTTATTGATATGTTTACCTCCTTGTATAATAGACATTGTCCAGTCAGAGAACTCTGTTTAAAGGCGAAACATAACAAAAACCATTGGCTTACCAAAGGAATTATTAAGGCTTTAAAAGAAAAATAATCTCTATAAACAGTTTATCAAGGTAAGAGCAAAGGAAGTGGAACTAAAGTATAAGACCTATAATAATAAATGAACAGCTGTGATAAGAACAAGTAAGCAGCTTTATTATAAAAGTAAGTTATATAAAAATAATACTAAAGGAACTTGGGACGTTCTAAATACCTTAATTAAACAAAGATCCTCCGAATAACTTATCCTGACTATTTATTGATGGAGATAGGGAGATTTATAATATGGATAATATAGTAAATAGTTTTAATGACTTTTTTGTAAAAGTCGGCCCTGATTTGGCTGCGAAAATAAATAAAGTAAACTATCTACCGACTGTCATGATATTAGCATAGCACTGGTTAAAAAAGTTAACCTAAACATTGTTAAGCCCCTAACACATCTATAATCAATCATTTCAGTCAGTTTTTTCCAAAAAAAATGAAACTCGCAAAAGTAATACCTTCATTTAAAAATGATAATAAACACAGATTCTCAAATTACAGACCGATATCTATATTGCCTCAATTTGCAAAAGTTCTGGAGAAGCTTTACAATTCTCGACTTGAAAGGTTTCTGGAGAAACACAAATTATTACATGAAGGCCAATTTGGTTTTAGACCTCAGGGAACTACCTCAATGGCTATAACTGAAGCAATCGAAGACGTCACTACTGCCCTAGATAATAGAAAGTATGCTGGGGGTATTTTTGTTGATCTTAAAAAGCTTTTGACACCATCAATCATTTAGTCTCACTCAAACTGGAAAAATATGGATTTCGGGTGATAGCCAGAGACTGGCTGGAATGTTACCTAACAGAAAGAGAGCAGTACGTAAGAATGGGGCAGTTAACATCTAATAAGCTTGCCATTGTTTGTGGTGTCCCCCAAGGCTCTGTATTAGGGCCTAAACTGTTTAATATTTATATAAATGATATTTTCAATGTGTCCAAGGTACTTAAACTGGTTCTCTTTGCAGATGATACTAAAATCGTAGTAGTGGCAATTATAATAAGCTTATAGAAAACTGATTATTGAACAGACAATAAAATAAAAAAGTGGATGGATATGAATAAATTATTTATAAATATAGATAAAACTAAAGCAATAATATTTAACAGTCAATATAAGATGTCTGAATCATCTATTACCATTGATGGTATTCATATTGAGTATGTAAATGAGAGTACATCTTTGGGAATTATAATTGACAATAAGTTATCATGGAAGCCACACTTGGGACACATACAAAGAAAAATCTCTAAAAACCTCTCAGTCTTAAGCAAAGTTAAGCAATATCTTGATAAGAACTCACTCCGTATCTTATATTGCACCTTGATCCTCCCATATCCGACATATTGTGTTGAAGTGTGGGGAAATACTTACAACATTGGCTCCACTGGTCGTATTACAGAAAATGCAATGAGGATTACACATAAGGTCGGATTTTTGGACCACACTTTGTTTTTGCAGTCCAAATTGTTTAAGTTTTCACATATTGTAAATTATAAGACATCTTTTAAAAGCATTCAATAAAATATTGCCAATAAACCTACAATAGCTTTTCATAGGTGATTATAACTTGAGAGGATTTGGAGACTTTATCTTACCTAAGTTTTTGTGTGTCTATACGTGGGGTGAAACTCTGAAACAGTCTGAGCTTACAACAGAAACAATGTGAAGATATTCACAGATTTAAACTGTTATATAAGCACCTGATCTGGTCTCAATACAAGGAAAGTTACCTTAATGTGCATAAGTTCGCTGTCCTGCCAGGTTATCGTGGGACTGCCATGTGATCATATTTGTTTCCCTTTCTCACCATTGTTGGTTAAATGGCTGTGCAGTGTAATGACAACTGTATTCTACTGGACCTACTCAACACTTGTCTGAGTGTAGCACACAAGTTGTGGTTGCAATTAGGAATGCGAAGTCGGGAGGGAGCTCGTAAGTTTTCTTCCTTCCGCTCCCTTTCAGGCAATATACTGCTATTATATCTCTTGTTTTTTTTCTATTTTTGGTTTGTTTGACCATCGACAGACTTGTATGTCTCTCTTGTTTCGCTTGTGTTTCTTACTGTGAATGCAACTGCCTCAAATAAATAAATAAATAATAAATCAAATTAAATTTAAACAAATAATAATGAATTAGAAAAATCCAGATTTGATGAGGATGTCGCAGAACAATTCCCGAGAAAGCCTAAAGGTTTTCCCAGCAGGCTCTCAGCGTGCATTAACTCTTGACCTCAGGGTGTAAATTCCACAAAGACCCATATCTGGATAACAGCCTGTATATTTCTAAACATGCCAAGCAGCTGTGTACATACAGTCAGACCATCAACACAAACAGCAGATGATGCTCTCTGATTGGTTGAGGCTCAGGTGTTCAACAGAGATGGAAATATATACGCTATTTCCAGACCTGAAAAATAATTACAGCAGAAGTTGGGATGATACAATTAATGCTAAAACCACACA
The DNA here is from genome assembly GCA_037177495.1 of Rhadinocentrus ornatus. NCBI lineage: Eukaryota > Metazoa > Chordata > Actinopteri > Atheriniformes > Melanotaeniidae > Rhadinocentrus > Rhadinocentrus ornatus. Next base: position 1,909,570 of record JBAMHW010000025.1, on the reverse strand, counting down.
GACTATATATATATATACACACTTCTCCCTGAAACCGCCACCTCACCGTGGTGGAGGTCTTTGTGCATCCCGACGATCCTAGTGGCTATGTTGTCGGGGGCTTCATGCCCCTGGTAGAGTCACCCATGGCAAAAAGGTGTCTAGGGGAGGGACCAGACGAAGTGCGGCTCAAATCACCCCTATGATGATGAGATAGCAAGGACCAGGGTTTCCCTTGCCCGGACGTGGGTCACCGGGTCCCCCCTCTGGAGCCAGGCCTGGAGGTGGGACACGGAGGCGAGCGCTTGGTGGCCGGGCCTCTCCCTATGGGGCTCGGTCAGGCTCAGCCCGAAAGGATGACATGGGCATCCCCTCCCGTGGGCTCACCACCTGCAGGAGGGGCCATAGGGGTCGGGTGCAGTATGAGCTGGGCAGCTGCCAGAGGCGGGGACCCTGGTGGTCTGATCCTCGGCTGCAGAAGCTAGCTCTAGGGACGTGGACCTCTCTGGCGGGGAAGGAGCCTGAGCGGATGTGCGAGGTTGAGCGGTTCCGGCTAGATATAGTTAGACTCACCTCAACGCATGGCTTGGGCTCTGGAACCACTGTTCTTAAGTGGGGCTGGACCCTCTTCCATTCTGGAGTTGCTCCCGGTGAGAGGCGCCGAGCGGGTGTGGGCATGCTCATTGCCCCCCGGCTTGGCGCCTGTACGTTAGGATTTACCCCGGTGGACGAAAGGGTAGCCTCCCTCCGCCTTCAGGTGGGGGGACATGTCCCGACTGTTGTTTGTGCTTATACACCAAGCAGCAGTTCAGAGTACCCGACCAGCTTCGGCGGTTGCTAAGGCAAAAACTCGGGCATGGGAGGAGTTTGGAGAGGCCATGGAGAATGACTTCCAGACGGCTTCGAGGAGATTCTGGTCCACCTTCCGGCGGCTCAGGAGGGGAAAGCAGTGCTCCGTCACCACTGTGTACAGTGGGGATGGGGGGCTGCTGACGTCGACTCGGGACGTTGTTAGGCGGTGGGGGGAGACCTTCTCAATCCCACCAACATGTCTTCCAATGAGGAAGCAGAGTCGGGGGTAGCTGGTGCTGGCTCTCCCATCTCTGGGGCTGACGTCGCTGAGGTGGTTAAAAAGCTCCTCAGTGGCAGGGCCAGCATTTTCAGTTTGTTCTGCAGTCCCCACCTTCTTCTGCCACAGTTACCCCCATTGTTTTATAAATGTTGTTGCTCCCCTACCCAGATTACAAATGCAAGATGTACCTACAGGGCTCCTGTAGGTACATCGCAAATGGACCAAATGGTCGCATTTTGCGACTAAAATATGGGACAGTGTGAGTGAATTTTTCATCTTCTCACGCAATGGAGACTGATACACTTGCCAGTCTTTTTATTGTAGTAATTATATTTGAATTTATTTGGTCGCTAACAAACTTCTGCTCCCCTCTTCAGCCCAGTACTTCACAGTAATGTGCAAATTAGCTGCTGGTTTGCCGACTCCAACTAACTTCAGTACGAGAATAGGAGACGAACACCAACAAAGAAGACGACAGCCAATGTGCGTGGGGACCAACGACCACTGTTACTGGCTTATGTGTGAAAAGAGACGGGTCTTGGAGGAATTTATTATTCCTCGGTGTTGTCAACTTAGCAACTTTGTCGCTATATTTAGCGAGTTTTCAGACCCCTCTAGCCACTTAAAAAAAAAAAAAAAAAAAAAACCCCAACAAATCTAGCGACTTTTTCTGGTATTATTGGAGACTTTCGTAGACTGACGTGAATGAACGTAGTTTACTCTTTCCAATAAGGAGTGGGTGCTACGCAGACCGCTCCCCCGTCCAAAAGCACTCATACGATGTTTTCTTGCAGCAGCTCCCAGCTGTATTCAGAGCAGACGGCGTTCACCTCTTTTCATGACCAGGCTGGAAATGAAACGTACAAAGCTGCTGCTGGATTACCGTCAGATTAATGAAGAGTGTGGACATCAATATTTAAAAAAGTGTTGTGACATGTTCCAGACTCCTAGTTAAAAAATACACTTAAAAAAGTAAACCAAAAAATATAGAAAATATTGACAGAATTATTATTTTCTTTATTTTCTTTTTTTGCTGTTCTAAACATTTTTAGGTTGTCTTTTTATTAATTTTTGCCTTTCCCACGACATACCTCTTTATGGCAGCATCCATTACAACTATATGTACTAGGCTGATTATGATAATTAGCGACTTCTAGCAACTAGCTACTTTTCTTACCGAGCAGTTGGCAACAGTGGCTGGAGAGAAGTATCAGTCCCTGAAGCTGTTAATTGCCAGGAACTACATGGACAAGTCATACCATGCCCTATAGGGGATGATGGTGACATGGTTGCCGTTCTGCTTCCACAACAAAGTGAATATCTAATCTGATTTGATTTGACAAGTACTATGTCTACTTGTTTTGTATTAGTGCGGCCAATAAGATGGGTTTTTTTCTTTAATGTTACATCAACTGCAAAAAAAATGTGAATTGTAAACATTGTAATTTATTAATTTATTGTTCAAGTATTTATCACTAATACATTGAAAATGAGAGTAAATCTGAATATTTGCTATGCAAGGCGATTTCCCTGCACACACACGCGCGCACACACACAACTGGTTTCCCGCCTTCAAAAATCAGCTTCTCTTTCCGAGATTATGTCAAATTCAGATGTTTTCCTTCAGTGTGGATTACATTCACCTATAATTTCTTTTGCAGTGTATTACCGCTCACATTAGCAGCCAATGCTAAGAATACGGGCACTCACATTAGCGGCTAATGCTAACAGGACTTACATGTCGAAGTGTCCTTGGGCAAGACACCTAACCCTAGGTTGCCTCCCGATATGCTTATCGGGGTATGAATGTGTGTTAAAGTACTGTAAAGTGCTTTGAGTGGTCAAGCTGACTGGAAAAGCGCTATATAAGTACAAGTCCATTTACCATTTACTTTAAAATACATCTGATATGGTCATTTGAAGTCATATTTCCTCTCTAGAACTCTGATGCTATTTATCTGGTTTACATGACGCCATGTCATAGCTGCTCTCTGTGGCTACGGCAGTGAGCACACACACACGTGTGCACACACAGATTTCTCTCAGAGGACAGAGCACACGTGTCGGAAAACACATCAACCAGCTGAAAGTCAGACAAAAATTTGAGTTTTCTATATTCTTCTAGGCAGGTGGAGATAGAAGCATCTTACTCCAGTCAGGAGCAGATGGAGTATTTCTCCTTCTCTGTTGTTAAATTATATTCCTTTATATTCTACTATATTCTTTGTAGGTTACACATTATCTGAGATCTAAACTTGAAGAATATTTAGAGCGACTCAAGAGCAGTTTATTTTTAACAGAGCTCTTATCAAGTGGAAGGAGATGATTATGAAAGAACCACCAAAAGAGCTGACGAATGACAGCAATGTTGATTTTGATAGTTGATTTTGATTCCAAGTCAGCAAAGACTGTATTGTGAACAGTAGCAGTAATCTGAGGTAAGACTAAAGCATTATGTTTATCACAAACGTGGTACAATTTCTTCCTAAACAGCTTTCCACCCTGACATTTTCTTAATTTAGCCCGTGTTATTAAGTGGATAGAGGTGAAGCAGAAAGATCAAAACAGGGAAAGAGAGCATGGACAGAAGAAAAGGGGAAATTAATTACATTAAAATCATTTAGCTGCACTTTTATCCAAAGTGACTTACAATGGTAGGCAGTAGCGTTAAGGGTCTTGCCTAAGGACCCAAGTGGAAGGTGTTAATGTCCTTCCCCTGGGGGATTCGAACCCTGGTCTCCCACATGGGAGACTGATGCTCTACCAATTGAGCTAACAAGCCGCAGCAAGTCAGAGCTACGCATTCATTTGAGGTATGAGTAGGTCAACACAAGACCTGTAGTCAACCTTACAAGTAATATCTCCCCAGAGTATAAATCCACCTATGTGAAGCATGTAAGGGGGGAATTCCCCCGTTTTAAAAAGTGAATTTCAGCAGCTCATAAGCATGATAATTAGGAGAGCTTCCAACATGCAGATGACCTTGCCGTTCTATCCAAATATACATATTTTGTGATTTCTTGAGAAAACCAATGTCTGAGAGACAGTACTTACTCTCTGATCCGAACAGCGAAAGCCAACTTGTTCTCAGCAGGAGGCAGAGGGGCGGGTGGCCTGTGTTCACCTCTACGAATACGGGTTTCATCACGGTGTTTCTTGTGGCTGTCTTTTAAAAAGTCCTCCAAACGCTTAAATCTTACAGGTTTGCCTCTTGATATCTGCAATAATTACGAAATACACATGTGACTGTTTATCTAAGATAAGACTTATTTTGATATCACAATGGGGTCATCTACACGCCACAGTAACAACAACAAAACATGAAAAGAAGAGCACGAAAAAAACATGACAACATATGGAGTTTGTGTATGTATGGAATGGGATATGGAAGAGGTAGTTGATTAAGTGGGCTTACATGACTTGGCATTGTCCTTATAACTGACAATTTAACGTTACACGATGAGAACACCATCATCACTTACCTTTCTCTTCTCGAGTAAAGCAAGCTTGGCTTGTGTAGCTTTAATGGCCTGGTAAGCTTTCCTCTTTTTCAACAGATACTCGGGAACTAATTTGATCACCTTTTTTGACCTGATATCAGGAGGACACACAAAGATCAGCAAGAAAATAATCGTAAAATTATTCTCTAAATCAACGGACTCAACACTCTCCACATATATACAACATGGCAGGGGCACATTGTGCTTTTCCAGACGGTCAACCCCAGAGCACACGTTTAGTGACGAAAACTTTAAATAAAAATTGTTGCTAGCATGCTAAAGCTTTCTTTCTGTGAAATACATAAGAAATTAAGCTCACTGTTGCTGCTTTTGGCCATCAAACCTATAAATATTAAGTTAGACAGACTTGGTAACAATTAAATTTGTTATATAGCCTCAAAGCAACACAACAACGTCGAAAGAGTACAGGATGGGGTTAGATAAAAATATTTATTTTAAAAAACGATACATACTCAGCTTCTGCCATGATGAAGTTTTGGCTGTCGCACTGTTGTTACGTCACAAATCTCCGAAATAGTGGCACGTGCTATAAGAATTTTTAACCAACCCCCGCGGGTAATGTACCTAATTTTGACAAATGTGCCAAATTCTGTCTGTAAATTAAATAACTGTTTTTTTAAAAAAAAATGAATATACACGTTTAGCTAATCAGGCAATCAACAAAAATATGTCGTACTGTAAACCAATCAAAAGACCAGACCAATGTCACGTGACTTACGTTTGCCCAATAGTCGCCGTCCCCAGCAGGAAGTTAACGTTATTATTATTATTATTATTATTATTATTATTATTATTATTATTATTATTATTATTATTATTATTATTATTATT
>JBAMHW010000025.1:1840042-1856974 GCA_037177495.1 Rhadinocentrus ornatus | reverse complement strand
CTTTGTTTACTGGGTGACTTAAGTGACATCAATATGGACACTAACAAAGCACACATGGTCCTCACGGCCTTATGTATTGCAAAGAAAACTATTCTAGTGAACTGGAAGTGTAAAAACAATCTCAATATTAACCAGTACAGAAATCTGTTGGATCACATCAGGCGAGAGACTGCATAGGCATCCATTAAACACCAATTAGTTAACCCTCAGTCTCCCTGGACCCCACTGATCAGTCACATCACGTAGTGGGAAGGAGTGCTGGGGTCTTGTCGTTCCTTGAGGGTCGAGGTGGGGCTGGGTGGGGGACCTTGGGAGTCTATCGGCCCTGGCTGTATCTCTGGGTTGGTGGTCGGGTGGGTCATTGTGTGGACTGTGTTTTTGGCTGTCGGGGGGCTGGCCTGGGTTGGAGGTGTTCCAGGAACAGTCGCTTCATCAGATGGAACATGAGTGCCACTGGCCTGTAGCTGCTGAGTTTTCTGGTGTTCAGTGTCTTTGGCACCACATAGGATGTCAACCAGAGCTGTTGTAGTAGTGGATACGCCAGCTTCTGGAAAAGAAGCTGAGCCTACCCTCTAAAATCACAGAGTCGGAGCCAACGAAAGCTGGATCCTCTTCCAGTGAGGGACATGAAGTAGGCATGGACAGGCACCAATCATGAACATTTAAAGATTCAGACACATAAATGGCCCATTTTCAGTAAAGCTCACAAGAGCCACATTTGAAATGGCTGAAATTAAGGACCCAGACTAAATTCTCTAACACCCAATATGAAATTGTTGTGTGTGTGTGTGAATAAAATGGGACCTTTAAGGCTCATGTTGAAGACATGCTCCAAAAATCCACACAAGAGCCTGGAACTGATGCTGTTTGTCTCATGATGCAGGGAAGGTGACGGACCCAAGGAGCAGACAAAACCACCGTAATTGCAAAATAAACATAAAATTTATTAATTGACCAGCTGGCAGGCACAGCAGAAAAAAGGAGGAAGTCTTCACTGTGCGGTGTGGGTTATGCCAGAAAGGAGAGTCACAGTTTATATGGAGCCAACAATTTCATCATGGGTCAGACCTTGAAATAGTACTGAACCATTCTTACTTTGTCTTTCTAGATCCAGGGCAGGGAGGTGAACCACCAGCTGACAGATTGCAGACAATGGTCTCATCCAGGAAATGGCAGCAGGCAGGGCAGACCAAGGGGTGGGTTTACGCAGGCGTAGACTGCAGACAAGGTGGGCAAAGGACAGGCAAAAATGGGCATAGGCTGGTGAGGTCCAGCAGGTCAGGCAGAATATTTTCGGAAGCAGTCTCAGGCTGAGCAGGCGAGAAAACGATCTGGCAAAGGACTCCTGCAGCCAGCAGCTACAGTATATATACCCAGCCTCCTAATTACCTGATGCATGTCAGGAGTGTGGGAGGTGATCCAACCAAGCTTGTTCTCCACCTGCTGCTGAAAGCAATTTGAACAGGTCAATTCAGAACAATTCCTGGCTTTGTCAACCACCCCCTGACAGTTTGGTCCAGCAGCTTTTTTTGCCTTGATCCTCCTCAGCGCCTTTCTCACCTGGGCTGCTGTAAAGGAAAGGGGAGGGCATGGGGCTTTGTGCTGGCAGGCTGGCTGAGTCCAAAGAGATGTGGAGTGCTTTGATGGCAGAATGAGCCAGAAATGTGAAGGGCTGTGGAGATTAGCAAAACTTAGATAATATCGATATCGAAAACTACTGCCAGTTGGTATGCACATGATTTTAGTGTTCGACCTACCACCTTACCTGGATCCGCAGCCTTGTTGATGTTGATCCTCCTCACGGTTGAGGTTATTTGTTGCAGCTGCAAGGTAAGAGGCTGATGTTGAAGAAGCTGTTCAAGGTGTCAGGCAGAGTGGGGTCATGGCTTACCTGCTGGTCTCTGTGATGTTTTTGATGCCTTTCTACATGTTACATGTGTTGTTGTCATTGAAGTGCTCCTCCTGCTTGTACCAGAGTTTAGCCAGCTGGATATCTTTTTCAATTCTTTGCGGGACCTGCCAGTTTGTCTCCTGCTCTGTAGGCTGCATCCCGGGCTATTAGCAGGGACCAAACTTTGCTGTCCACCCATGGCTTTTGATTAAGAAAAAACATGATTGTCTTTGTGGGTAGGACAGTGTCAGTGCAGAAGTGAACATAGGACAACACAGTATTCCTCTAGATCAGCGTCCTCTTTTAACACACTCCAGCCTGTAACGCTGAGGAAGCCTCCTCAGTCCAAACCTGAAAACCTGGTTCTGGTGGTGGGTTTGGTCCTGCAGACCAGAAGTCTGTGGTCAGGGATCAATGCCACAGATCCCTGCCTACATAAAACTAAGATGTACTCAGTGACTTTGGGGTTTATGGGATTAATGACAGGATATCTCTTACACTGCAGTTTAATTACCTGCTAAATTTCTTCACACGCTGCAAGTTAAAGCAAAATTATTTTAAACTCAATTTATTACGTAAATTATATTGGATGGAATAACAGCAATCACCTTAGGAGCAAGGTCAGGAAATGATACTCATATAATTTCTCCTTCATGCACACATAAACCATGCATAAATACCCAATAGAAATAACACACACTGTATCAACTGGACAATAAGAAAGTTAATTTCCATCCTCAAGGCAATCATGAGCAAGCCTTGACCCATACTGGGGCTCTGCGCAGAAAACATTCAGCATAAGTTTAACACTTAATTCATTCTGACATTACACTTTGATTGGATTAGAATATTCTGTTTCAGTGCAGCTATGTGTTTTGATCTGTGCGTTGAGCTGCTCTTCCAGAATGTAGCTACAGGTCATTTGAATGATCCTAAGATTTCAATGTTCACCTCTTATGATTAATACACTAATGTGCAAATGGTAATCTCTGGATGATGTATGGAACTGAGCTACTCGAAGATTATTCCATATGGCTGTATCTAAAGATATCAACATCATATTAATTAGTGGTTTTGTGCATAGACAGAAGACATGCAACAATACGGACATAGGCACTCTGTGTTCCACATAATGTATGGATGATAGGCATTTCAAATGATCCTGTTATACCTTGGTTGCACTTGAGCCCAAAGTATACAAGGATGTTGTTTTCTTTTTATCTTTGACTGAACTACATGGATTATTCTGTACATGTTTCTGAGTATTATTTATTTAATTATTAAGTTAGATTAAAATAATTCCCCAATAGAAAATAAACATCAAGTGTTGAAACTGAGACATTTAATAATTTCATCTGTAAAAGTTAGAAAGGGTCAACAAACATTCCTTAACATTTCTTCATGTCCTAAACTTTGTTTACTGGGTCACTTAAGTGACATCAATATGGACACGGCGTCTATGGCACTGCTGCCTTGGATTCTTGGCCAGGCTGGGCCCTTGCCCTTCTGCCCTCGGGTGGTTCTGGGGAAGCAGGGGCACGTACAGTGGCCACCTGAGGAATTGGTCGCCGGCCCGCGTTGCTGCACCCGGTGCCCGCTGGGCCTGCTCACCATCGCCCTGGGCTGCTCAGTGCCCCTGCCCCGTCGCACCGGGGGGCTCTGGTCTGGGGCCCCTCTGCTCTAGGCTGAGGGTGGGCGCTGCTCTCTCTGCTTTGGCTGTCCTGGGCTCTGCTCTGTGGACCTGCCGGGCCTTTGGGGCCTCGGGCTCCCATCTGTCTCCCCCTGATGCTTTGGGGTGCGGTGTGGTCACGTCCCCCTTGCAAGCACAAATTTCATCCTTGTTGCATGGTCACACATGCACAGTTACATTCACACATGCATGCTCACAAACAAGCTTGTCTCTCTATCCGCTTTCAACTAGATGTTGCTGATGTTTGTGTGTTGGTACGTCTCTCTACAGGTACGTTTTGATGACTGTACTTTGTACTTTTTCATCATTATCCTATTTTCTTTATTTATCATGTAGCACTGTGTTAGTTTATATTGTTTTTGTGAATACTGATGTGATTCAGGCAGCATTTTATTTCTATATTTCAATTCTGTCCCTTTCTCTTTCTCTCTTCGTCTATCTCCCTGTCAGGTTCGGCACTGACATATCAAGACTAAAGAAAATAAGATTATAATAAAAAATATTCCAAACATCATCAGCCATTTATATAACATGTCTCCCTTGGAAGAGCAAATCTGTCCGGCAAAATATGGCACACAGACCACCGTTCTGTATGTTAGGATGCTGGACAGGACGGTAAAAAAACAACTGGAGGAGCATTTCACAACTAATTAGATTAATTGACAACAGTTTAGTAACATTACTGGGTATAAAAGGAACGTTTCAGAGACCGAGTCTCTCAGACGTAAAGATGGACAAAGGTTCACAAATTTGAGACAAATTGGGTCTAAAAATAGCAGCAAATGTTTTTTATGTCAACATAAAAGTGTGAAGACTTAGACGATCCCACCATCTACAGTGTATAATATCAACAATTTCAGAGAAACAAGAGAAACCTCTGTACGCATGGGATACAGCTGAAGGTTGCTTGTTATCTTCAGGTCCTCAGGCAGCACTGCAATAAAACCAGACGTGATTCTCTACTGAAAATCCCTGCATGGGTTTAGGAACACTTCCAGAGATCACTTGCCAGGTTTACATGGAGACAAGTATTCAGAATTAAAGCCTGATTAAAAAAAAATGCTTCATGTTGTTTTCTGTCCGATCTTATACATGAAGACCAGACAGGATTTATTAAATGACGCCAAACACAGGACAACATTAGGCACACTATCCATATTATAGAGCATATTATAAACATCATTTATAAACAAAATGCTGCCCTGATCAGTTTGGATGTTGAAAAAGTATTTGACAGGTTCAGTTGGGCTTTCTTGTATAAAGTGTCAGAGGATGGGATTGAATGATAGATTCATCAATTGCATGAGGACTTATACTGACCCTGTAGGCAGAAGAAAAATTAATGGACACCTGCTTGAGGCTTTTCAACTGTATAGACAACAAGGTTGTTATGCTAGCCCTGCCCTCTTCTCAGTTTTTGATCAACCACTTGCTCCTAAATGATTAGACAAGATGTTGAGATGACTGGAGTTATGATAGTAAGAGCAGAACACAAGATAGGACTGTTTGCTGACAATATAATTGCCTTCTTCCAAGACCCAAAGGCAACGTTTACCAAATTACAAAAAATAATGAAAGAATATGGATTTATGTTGGGCTACAAAGTGAATTTATCAAAAACCCAGATATTAACCTTTAATTACAAGCCGAATAAAGAAATCAGGAAGAGATGTAATTTAAAAGGGAAATGTAATTAGAATAAATACCAAGGAGTCAGAATAACTCAAAATTTCAACAGAATTTATGAGGCAAACTACTACAACAGTTTATGTTGTGTATGAGGCGCCATAATGTAGTTGTTAAGACGTTGTTTCTGGGTGCTGATGTCAGTGAAAAGCCTTGACATACATTGTTCTAATGAGTTCATCAAAAGAGCTTACATGATGTCTGTTTAATGACTATGTGTTATTTATAAACCCATTTCCTCTATTACTAAACACATGACATTACATGTAGGAACACCCTGGGGTGAAATAGCAAATATGGGGATTGCAATAATTGTGACTCTACCTTCTGAGCTACAATCAAATGCCTGAAATTCATTTGCTAATTTCCAAGCATAAATCCTTGAAAAAACAGTCCTTTTGGACACCCTTAAAATTTTGCACATCTCAAATATCACCATGAAATATGTTCAAATTGAAAATGTTAAGTTTTTAATGGCTTTTTTAGGATTTGTTTAGTATTTCAGCTATAAGTGTACTAAAAGACCTACCTAAAGCCATAGAATCAATAAAAGAATGAAAACTTTATTGTCATTGCAACAGGTGCAATAAAATTCTTTTTCCAGTATAAACCCGTCCAAGAGTAGACAACAACAATATATAAACATAAACAGGATCAGGCAGACTGAGGCAGCAGCCATTTTCACAGATGAAAAAGATAACATGAGGGAGAGTGAATGTGTGAGGGAAAAAAAAGAGGCATCTCAACACTGCGCCTGAAGGGTGCAGTGTAAAGATACAAAAAAAAAAACTCCTCAGTACACAAATGCACATATTTAAACAGTCACAACACAAGAGAACACATGGTAGGAGGGGAGTGGGGATCTCCCAGCGCGGCCAAGTATGGACGCAGCTGACTTGAGCACGTCCAATCCACCCACCGCCGGGGAGTGGAGGAAGGGGGGAAGGGTCGAACCAAGGCGGTGAAATCATGGAGAAGGGTGTGTCTGTAATAGTGTGTGTGAGTGTAAGTATAAGAGAGCCTGTGAACTTTCACCAGTTCATCTGACCTTAGTTTAAGCCACTGTCCTTGTTGACAGAGCCAGGGCCATGTCCCCAAAGCAAGGCTCCTTCAGATAGTGAAGGGAATTGTTTAAGGGACAAAAAACAGGATACTTTAGTTTATTGAAAATGTATTTGCAATCAGAGGTGTAATAATGTGATTTAAGTAGTTAGGCACCATAGCTCAAAAATCAGAGACTAATAATAAAACTAATTATACATCATTTACATAATACTACTACTACATTCTAAAGAAGAAAACAAATTGGGTGCATTACATCAGGCACAGTCAAGAACAGTGAAAAAAATCATAATTCACAGACATTAAAAAAAGTGGCAACAATCCTTGGGTAGAGGGGCCCTTGCCGATATTCTTTCTGGGGGCTTAGAATTCCTAGCAACTGCCCTGAACATGACGGCTAGTAAGGAAGAGCTCATTCTCAAAAAGGTACCATCTATCATTTATCAGGAACTGGGTCAGTTCTGTGACCTCAGATTTAGAACATGTAAAGACACATTGCCATCTACCAAAAGTGGGGAAGCAACCAATTTATTTCAGTCCCTCGACTTCACCATCAATTCATTTCCGGACCCAATTTACAAGTTCTTTTAAAGGCCTCTCCTGTTGGTCCTGGTAAAAACAAAATCTGGTTCACTAAAAAGTGCCAATGGTTCTAAAACTCTAGAGCGGTACTGGCTTCAGACAGTGTTGGGTGTAACGCATTACAAAGTAATGATATTACTTTTTTGGGTAACGTAGTAAAGTAGGGCGTTACACTTAAAATATTGGTAACGAAATTACTTTACTGGACTAGAGCAATGCGTTTTTGTGCGTTACTCGAACCGCGTTTGCCTATGTGTGAAGTTCTCATCGTTTTAAGCGGTGTGCGCATGCTGCTGCCTGTGTGTGTGCTTGCCTGGGCACATTGCCATAGAGATCGATTTGCGTGACGTAGCTGATTGTGCGCCAACTAAGAAGAAGGGAAAATGCAGCTGAAGTCAGAGATAAGGGCTTTTGGTCAGTGGCCATGTTTGCATTATTTTTAGTTCAGTCCAGTTTCAGTTCAATCTTGTGATGAAAGATCCTGCTCGCCAGTCAGTGGAAGGAGTCCTTCAGCAGCCGACCCCTCCTAAACAAGCTAAGCTTTTTTCAACATTTCCTGGAGCGCAGCAGCCGGTAACACAGGCAGAAATTAACAAGCTAGTTTCTGTACCCTTTATACACTCTCAAAAACCTACATATATTTAACAACGTGAATTTATTAATGATTACTCACCCCCTAAAATATACTACAGCTTCTCTGCTGGAGCTGCGTCCCCACCCCCATCTTAAACGTTGTACAATCAAGAAACAAAGCACAGTGGGCTGATTCCTACTGTAAAATTTGGACATAGAATGATTGAAATAGGATTTACATATACTTTAATATGCAGCGTATACAAAATAAATCCGCAAAACTGCAGAAGATGAACCGTGATATGGCGAGGGACCACTGTACAATAAACAGGCAGTGATGATTGTCTACACGGTGAATTATGGTCAAGTAAAGTAATAAGTAGTGCCGTTACTTTTCAAATGCGGTAACGAGTAAAGTAATTTCATCACAATTTACAGAAGTAATGAGTAACTAGTAGCAAATTACTTTTTTAGAGTAACTACCCCAACATTGGCTGCAGAACCGTTCTGGGTCTCTGTCTGAAAGCTCTAACTGATACATTGTCAAGTGAGCCATCATTCTCGGCTGGAATTTCGCTACGCATTAAACTATACTGAAAAAGGCTGCTCTGTATGAAACTAACAAGACAGCAGCCGCCCACAAAAAAAGCTTCTCTTTTTTTTTCAAAGCTGGGCACTAAGTTAATAAACAGCATACTATACAATATTCTAAAACATATATCTATTGTCAAAAATAAATAATAAAAAGCTACTTAGTAGGCCATACCTTGTGCATCCAATGTTTTTAGTTCATGTGCTGTGTAGTTTAAAGGGATCAGTAAGCTGGTGGAGCTACAGTAGTGGAATAGTTGATAGTAATCTTTGGTTTTATCAAAGAATTGTACAGGACTCAACCAGAATGCATCACTGGTCTTGAGCAAGCCAGCAGTGATGCATGGGAGGGTCACACCTTTTTGATGGTTACGTTAAGGGGGTCTTCGAGAAAAATAAGTTGGATACTGCCAGAAGGAGGCTCATCGGAAAGTGATCACAGATGCATTCTCTTTGTATATTATGGAAAATGTAAAAAGTTGATGCAACACTGATATTATATCATGAATGTAGAATCATACAAAAGTAATTCATTCGTCTCAAAAAATATTCTAACAGTGATTGATAAACCACAAAAAAAAAAAAAAAAATCAACCTCTTAATTACTTGTCATGTGTTCAGCGTGGTCTGATGATGTCTAAATGTAAACAGGATGATGAAGAGGACTGTTAAGATAGAAGTTGTCATTAGACCAGAATATTTAGTGGCCAATTTATTCGTTAGAGAGCAGCATGCCGTGCAATTAATGTAATACTTGAGATCATACAAAAAGCCAAATATCTCTAACTTCTGGTACTCTTCTCGGCTCTTCTACTCATGTTGACCACTCAAAGCTCTTTAACACTACATATCTCATTCACACACACAGCACTTCTATGGTATACACTAAGTGCTTTTTTTTTCCTTTCTCACACATTCATAAGTGACTTGCCCAAGCATAGCATGTAGTCAGGAAACGCCAGGAATCGGTCTACCAACTCTAAGGTTGGTAGACAACTGCTCTTCCTCTGAAGCTACAGCTGTCATTGTGATAGGCTGTTAGTTCCATTTAATTTGATTTTTGATTCTTGAAAACCTGCTGGATAGAGGCCCCCGTAGAACCGAATTCAATAGCCCTGACTTCAAAACTTGGTAAAAATCCGATGGTAAAAAAAACAACTCAGGGGTACTTAGATGCACCTTATGGTGCCCCTGGACACACCATCAGTGATGTAACCTGGGATCACAGGGGGTTTCGGGTCTTTCAAAAATCAGACCCCCTCCTTCAGGCGACCCAGCCAGGGTTGATCAGGCCCTAGCTTGTGTCCAGGTAGCGCTACCCTACTTGCCACGCCTCTCCCCTCTTGATCCAAAACCACCTTGACGCAACTTCTGTTGCGTTGGTGGCCAACTTAACAGCCCTTTGCTGACTGGCTCCTGTGATGCTCAGCATTTTGTAGGCCCTGCAGAGGGATTGGCCCACAAATCCTTGGCATCCCACTTTGATGGGATCCGCCAACCATGGTTCCAGCACTCCTCCACTTGCTCTGAGTACTTTGACCTCTTTCTCTCATGGGCCTCCTCCATTTGGTACCTCCACGACACAGTGAGCTCCAACAGAATTACCTGCTTGGTTGCTACTGAGGTGAGGACAATGCAATGTCTGGCCTTAATGTTGTCTTGGCGACCACTTCTGGGAACTTCAACTGCTTCCCCAGGTCAACTTTAAGCTCCCAATCGCCGCTACAGGCTTCTCCCCAGCTCTAACAAAAGTGATGGTGTTCCTAACCGGGCAAAGGCTCTTGCTGTGGCTGATTCCACTGCAGATTTCATCCGCTAAAGCCTTCAGGACTTGGTCATGTCTCCAGCGGTAGCGCCCTTCACCCAGGACTCTCGGGCAGCAACTGAGGATGTGCTGCAGGGTTCCTCTTTTCTGGCAAGGGGGCAAGCTGGTGTCTCCACCCTCCCCCAGGTAAAGAGGTTAGATTGACTAGGCAGCACGTCGTAGACTGCCTGAATCAAGAATTTTATGCGATGGGGTTCCGCTTTTCACAGCTCGGTCCACGTGACCTTGCGTTCCACAGCTTGCTCCCATCTTGTCCCTGCTGCCTCATTCCCACCATCTGGCTGACCCGCTTCTCCTCTACTCCAGCTTGCACCTCCTCAAGGATCAGTGACCTCCCCTCTTTCCTCTTTGCCCTACCATAGCGAGGTGTTCTACCACAACCCAAACCAGCTCTTCCTTGTGCTACTGTGCCCACCAACACCCTCTGCTGTAGCCTTGACTCTGCAATACCCACAGCCTCGGACGCTCTCCACTTACGTCCCGTCCTAACCTCAATCCCAGCCTGGGCGACCTTTGGGTCACTGGACTGCCGGTATTGAAGCAGCTCCCTCGACCGGGAGACCATGAACTCCTGGCTCAGGCTGCTCATAGGGAGCTTCAGCTTGTCGGTCTGCCCGTACAGGGGAATACTGCTCAGGCTTTGTGGCAACCCCAGCCACCTGCAGAGAAACTTGCTGACCCTCATCTCGAAACCTTCTACCGTTGATGTGGATGGGGACTTCATAGACCAAGAGGGGCCAAAGGATCCGGGGAAGGATACCATGCTGGTAAATCGAGGCTTTGAACTTGCCAGGGAGGCCAGACTTGTCCACCACAGCTAGCCACATCTCCAGCTCTTGGTTGGTTGCTGGTGTGGAGGCTGTGTCTCTCAGGCTGCACTTAAACACCTTTCCCAGGCTTTTCACCAGTTCCTCTGTGAGTGATGGTATATTTATTTGGAAAGTAAAAACCTTTCGACAAATACAATGTGACTCAAGGGATTGAGACTAAATAGATGTGTAGCCATAAGAAAACTACTTTTTAGTGATGATAATCAGGAAAAGAAAAGGCTTAAATTTCCCAAGGAGTATGAAAATTGGACTGTGGAGCAACGGAAGAAGGTCATGTGGTCTGATGAGTCCAGATTTACCCTGTTCCATAGGTATTGGAGGATTAAGGTAAGAAGAGAAGCAGATGAAGTAATGCAGCCATCATGCATATAGTTCCTACTGTACAAGCCTGTGGGGGCAGTCTATGATATGGGGTTGCGGCCGTTGCTCAGGTCTAGGTTCAACAACATTATGTAACTAAAGAATGAGGTCAGCAGAGTACCTGAATATGCTAAAGGAGCAGGTTATTCCATCTTCCCAGATGCTACGGCCATATTCCAAAATGGCACTGCCAGGATTCATGGGGCTAAGATTGCGAAAGAGTAGTTTAGGAAGCATCAAACATATTTTTCACCGATGGATTGGCCACCACAGAGTCCAGACCTGAATCCCATTGAGAAGCTTTGGGATGTAATGGAGAACAATTTGCGCAATGGTCGGTTCCATCATCAATACAACATCTTGGTAAAAAATTAATGCAAATCTGGATTGACTGTCTGTGTATATATGAACAATTACATTTACTTATAAAGTCTTTGCAGCGTATTACTGCTCACATAATCAGCTAACACTTAAACTGCAGCACTCATATTAGTAGCCAATGCTAACGGGGCTGTCGCTTCAGCAACAGGAAGTGATGTCACCACACACATAGTTTAAAATAAATCCGATATGGTCATTTAAAATGTACGTTTAATTTCATCTATAAAAAATTCTGGACACAATATAATAAAATTTAGAAAGTTTACAAAGAAAGATGATATGCAGATTTTATTAAATCCTAAAATATAAACATTATTTTAAAAAAAACATTGACTCAAATCTATCTTGCTTAAAAACCTTATAAACTAAAATATTTTAGAAAAATATTTTGTGCAGGGGAAAAATAAACAAAACAAAAGTAAATTAAAATTAAAATTTTAGTGGCAAGAAAATTTGGGACAGTTGAGTTATTAATACATAGTTTGAAAATTCTAAATTAAAATTGAGTGTTCTTTTACTAAATATGTATCCCTTAGATATAGTGGATTAGATATATGGATATATACTTTCAGACCACACCTCTGTGTTCCAGTACCCGGTGTACAGACAAAGACTCAAACAACCAAATGCAGTCACCAAAAAGGTTAAGCTCTGGACACCTGAGACTGAGGACACACTGTAGGACTGTTTTGCTATTACAGACTGGGAGGTGTTTAAAGCTGCAGCCACTCTGAAGGACTCTTCTGTAGGTGTACAGGACTATGCTGACTATAGGGGCTTTCAAACTAAAGGAACCTTTTGAAGTTCCAATAACCATTTCAGGAACCAGGCCATTTTGTCATGCATTCGGACAGATAGGAACTAGGGGTAAAGGCTCCCAGTTCCTATAACCATTTTAGCTCCTACACGAGGCAGGGTCTTTTCAGGTTTCATAGAAACCCTCATGACGTAAGTGTTTGGTGACTGGTAGCTACGTCCCATGCCAAATTTCCACTTCTTGTGTCCCTGCTATATTTAAAAAAAAACAAAGAGCATGCGATAAATAGACCGACAAGGAGGTCAAAGCTCTTCTGACCGTCTACGCCACAGAGTATGTTCAGGGAGGTTTTAAAGTGGAGCATAAAAAAATTAGCTACTATCAGTACTCAGTTAGAGAAGCGGGGATTATCACAACGCGAAGCAGTACATGGAGAAAACTCAAACAAAACTACAAATAAATTAATAACCAGAGTGGGACAAACCGAAAAACCAGTAAATGGTTTAACACCTTGGGCCACCGACCTGCCTACTCGGGCAACGCCGCAGCAAAGGACTGCTGCGTGCAGCTTCTGGAGGAGATCATCCACAGTGAAAACACTGTACCCTCAGAGGAGTTTGAAGGTTGGTAAACAGGACAAGAAGCGTTAAAGCTTCTGTATAGACCTAAGAGTTGTTCTCAAATACCACCCAAATAGCTGAGCTGATCTTATTCACCTGTTTTGCATCTTTTTTTTGTATATAATATGGTTCTGATCCATGTTTACTTCATCTATGAAATATTAAATAATCCATCTTTGCTCACTAAAGTTTAAGTCTTTATCGTCGGGTGTGTATTACATTACACTTTTATCAACTTTTTAAAATGCAGCATATCACAGGATGAAGTTTATCATGTTTAACAAAGGTTTGGCTTAAAATACTTATAAAAGTACAAACCTGTAAACATCTCAACACCCTTTCTACCTTCTACCCTTTTAACTCTCATATACTGCTAATTTGGTGTGACTGTATCTCCTCATAATTCCATAAGTCAGTCACAAATAACCCCTTCAGTGACGGATTACTCCTTCACCTTTGCTACTGATAGGTTCCATAATGCACACAAAGCTTAAAAGCAGGTGATGAGATCTTTATTTTGCGCATAAACAAATGAACAAATGATGCATTTTCTATGCAACATTTTCTCTTAAAATGTGTACATCATGTATACGTGTATTTTCTGTCTGTCGAACTTCCAAAACATGCTTATTATGAAAAGGTGTGTTGTTACAATAAATCTGCAGTCTGAAATATTCACTTATTGTAATATGCTCAACGCAGACAGTAAAAAAACATCTGAAATGTTTACACATACGTCACACAAACAATCGCCGCATGTTTATTAAGTTAAACTTACATGCTGTCTCCTTTGTCTGCAGTGCTCTGCTCCCCTTTCTTCCTCAGTGAAAAGAAAAAGTATCACCTGCTGCTGGATTTTTCATGTCCTGACTGTGTGTTCTTCCAGCCTCTATGTTAGACGCCTGATTTGATTGTCCATCATTAATATTCCTGTCATACAGAGCATGAACACGGCAGCCTCTTCGCACTCCATATTAGCTTCTTGGTGGTATTGCTTTCCTCTCTCTTTATTTTTCGTGGGTTTTCTTCTGTTGTGTGACACTAAAGTCACACGTCACTGTCGCAGACGGTTGCGTCACATCGGTCTGCCTACCTCCCCCTAACTCATGTGCGAATGCACGTGAAACAGTTCCCCTGGGGAAGGGCAGTTCATAGAACTAGGGCAGTTCTTAGAACTGCATTTTTAGAACTTTTTTGTTCGAATGCCCCATATGCGACACCTTATGGATAACATTGTCCCCACCATACAAGTCAGGAAGTTCCCCAACCATAAGCTGTAGATAAACAGTCAGGTACGTCACAAGCTGCAAGCTCTGGCAATGAGACTGAGTACAAAGCTGCAAAGTACGGACTGAGGAAGGCCATTAGAGCACCCAAGAGGGAGTACAGAGAGAAGCTGGACAGCTTCTACTCCACTGCTGAGCCCAGGAGCATGTGGCAGGGTCTGCAGCACATCACAGACTGCAGGAGCAGCTCCAGTACCATCCGCACCACAGACAATCTGCCTTATGTTACCTCAACACATTTTACACCCGCTTTAACACCTCTACCCCTCACACAGAGAGGAAGCTCTGGACAACAAACACCTCCCCCCCACCAGTCGTCTCATCAGCCCAGGTGAACAAAGCACTGAGGAGGATCAACCCCCACAAAGCGGCAGGGCCAGACAACATCCCTGGACGAGCCCTCGGAGCATTCTCACCTCCATACGCAATCTCTCCCTCAACCAGAGAATTGTTCCATCTTGCTTTAAAGTAGATAATTGCCGATTATTGATGTTGGACCAAAGTGTTAACTTCCCTGAAAGCTGCAGGAAAACAACGGTTATCATTAAAATAGATCATGTACTGTATGGCCAGTAAAGGGAAACGGATACTGTATGGATTCAAATGCAATAAAAACTAACGGCTACTGTGAGACAAAGAATGGCCCTTTGGCAAGGCCATATATAGTAAAATTTTTTCAATTATGATGTCCCTGTCTAAGTTTCTAAGTCAGCATGACTAGTGTGGCAGTGGGTCAGTGATGGTCTGGGGAAGCATATCCTTCAAGGGCCACACAGACCTCCATGAGCTAGATAAGAAGTACCAAGATGAGATCCTCAGACCCACCGTCAGAGCATATTCTGCTTCAGTGGGACGTGCATTCCTTCTGATACATGACCATGCACAGCCTCATGCGGCTGGAGCGTGTCAGCAGTTCCTGCATGACAAAGGCACTGATGCAATGGACTGGCCTGCCCATTTACCAGACTTGAATCCAATCCAGCACCTCTGGGACATCATGTTTCGTTCTATCCACCACCACCACCACGTTGCATCACATACTGTCCAGGGATTGGCTGATGCTCTGACCCAGGTCTAGGAGGAGATCACTCAGTAAAACATCTGTCATCTCATCAGAAGCTGGCCCAGATGTTGCAGGGACGTCATACAGGCATGTAGAGGCCACACACACTACTGAACCTTAATTTGAAGTCCTGGGGAATTTCCACAGAATTTGTGTCAGCCCATATTCTGATCAATCTACTTTAATTTTGAGTAGGACTTTGATTTCTATTTATTGTTTTTATGCTATTTTGTTCTCAACACTATTTTCAGCTGGAATTTATTAAGATCTAAGATGTGTTTTTTATGTGCTCCCTTTATTGTTTTGAGCAGTGTGCGGAGACAAAATGTAACCAAACACCAATTGAAAGCAAAAAAAATTATTAATGAGAATGGAAAGATGTTCAAATTTTAAAATTTAAATAGTTGTGGTTTTGATTGGAGGCAATCTGAGTTCTCCTGTATAAGTTTTTTATTTTACCACCTCCTTTTCCTCATCCTCCCCTTCTCTTGTCCATAACCCCAAAACAACAAATAAACTGTTATGTTACAGTTTCATAAAATGCCATAAAAATCAAACTGAAACCACGATAAACAGATTTCAAAATCACAAAATCTATATATTCCAAGAGTCACCTCAAATTTGGGCCTGCATATGATGTTTACCTGCTTTGATGCTCCTACTAACATACAAACATTGTCTAACTATGTTTAAATTACTTTGGAAGCAACTGAGCTCCACTCCAATTATTTGCTAGCGACAAGCAGAGTGATAGGCTAGTGAACTAATCTAATGAGGCTTTTTGCTCAGTGACTCAGACAAGTTAATGGAACAATCTGCCTGAAGAGCACCTGGCTTATCTAAATTCGCACAATTCTGAATCCTCTTCTTCACTTCATAAATCTCACATTTTGTTAACACAAAAATACCGCAATTATCTATATAAGTGGGACTTAACCCAATGTTTTGATCTAGAGCCATCAATAGGCAGTCTCCACAGAGATGTCAAAGCCTTTCTGACCTTAGGCAGATAAAAGGAAGGTTATAGTGGCTCTTCAGAAGATGGGATGAACAAAACAGTGGGTTTACTATTTCATCCAAAAACAATTTACCCAATGTGTTATGAAATGATAATAACAATTTGTCACACTTTGCTCTGCTCCTCCTGCTTTCCAGCCCAACCACTCCCCCTCATCAGTGCAACTGCTTTCACCTGCTGACGACATCTGTTCTCAATCTCCTGTTAAGCGAGTATAAAGACAGGCCTGTTTAATTTATTCTCTGCCAGATTGTCTTTGCTTTCATGGCCAACTTTCCAGCATTTGTTCCCAAACTGATTCCCTGGTTCCGACCCTCCCTGTTTCTGAACACTGCCTTACGTCTCAGCCCTGTTCTGGATCTGTGTTAGGTTTGTCTGAACCACGTTCTGGAAGGACTAACTGTCCTGCACAATGTTATACTCCCAAATTTTAGATATTAAAAAATTAATAAAACCTACCATGAACACTTTTAAAGGTGCATTTTTCACTTATCCTGACTCTATAACATTACAATTTGGAATAAAATATAATTAATAAAATCTGAAATCTATAGCTTTTTTTGCATTTTTGAGTATTTCCATATTTCATCTATTTAAAAAAAAATAAATAAAAATTCTAAACTATCCATCCATCCATTTTCTGCCGCTTATCCGGAGTCGGGTTGCGGGGGCAGCTGCCTAAGCAGGGAAACCCAGACTTTCCTCTCCCCGGCCACA
>JBAMHW010000025.1:1808824-1823053 GCA_037177495.1 Rhadinocentrus ornatus | reverse complement strand
GGATATTTTCACCTCCTTGTAAAATAGACATTGTCCAGTCAGAGAACTCTTTTTAAAGGCGAAACATGTCAAAAACCCTTAGCTTACCAAAGGAATTATTAATGTTTACAAAAAGAAAAATAATCTCTATAAACAGTTTATCAAGGTAAGAACATTGGAAGTGGAACAAAAGTATAAGACCTATAAAAATAAATTAACAGACGTGATAAGAACAAGTGAGCAGCTTTATTATAATAGTAAGTTATATAAAAATAAAAATAATATTAAAGGAACTTGGGACGTTCTAAATACCTAAATTAAACAAAGATCCTCCGAATTAACTTATCCTGAGATTTATAATATGGATAATATAGTAAATAGTTTTAATGAGTTTTTTGTAAAAGTCGGCCCTGAAATGGCAGCGGAAATCTCAGATCATGATATTGATATAAGTAATGAAACTATCACAAAGTGTCATTTTTCCTCTCACCCACATATGACATGGAAGTGATTAATACTGTGCTGAAATGTAAGAGTAAACTAAGTACTAAGTTATCATAAACATTCTTAAGCCCCTAACACATATCTATAATCAATCATTTCAGTCTGGTTGTTTTCCCAAAAAAATGAAAATCACAAAAGGAATACCTTTATTCAAAAATGATAATAAACCTAGAGTCACAAATTACAGACCAATATCTATATTGCCTCAATTTGCAAAAATTCTGAAAAAGCTATTCAATTCTATTGACTTGAAAGGTTTCTCGAGAAACACCAAATATTACATTAAGGCCAATATGGTTTTAGACCTCAGAGAACTACCTCAATTGGCTGTAACTGAAGCAATCGAAGAAATCACTACAGCCCTAGATAATAGAAAGTATGCTGTGGGTATTTTTGATACTTAAGCTTTTGATACCATTAATCATTCAATCTTACTCAATAAACTGGAAAAATATGGATTTCAGGGGATAGCCAGAGACTGGCTGGAATGTTACCTAACAGAAAGAGAACAGTACGTAAAAATGGGGCAGTTAACATCTAAGCTTGGCATTGTTTTTGGTGTCCCCCAGGGCTCTGTATTAGGGCTTATACTGTTTAATATTTATATAAATTATATTTTTCAATGTATCCAAGGTACTTAAACTGGTTCTCTTTGCAGATGATATAATGAGCTTATAAAAACTGTTAATATTGAACTGAAAAAAAAGTGGATGGATATGAATAAAATATCTATAAAAATAGATAAAACTAAAGCAATAATATTCAATAGTCAACATAAGAATTATCTATTGGAGTTAATGTAAGTGTGGCGAAACACACTTCAAGCATTTTCATTTCAATGGTAAATTTAGCTTTAAATCAACTTTGGTCTGCTTCTAAGATACCCTGGTTTATTTGAAGTTGTCTGAACATGTATTTGCACTCTTGTGAGGACCAAAAAATCAAAGTCTGGTCTGCTTGAAAACCAGCGGTCTCATTTCATTTGTGTTTTTCTTTAGAGAACAGAAAATCTGATTTGCATTTGTTAAATGGCTGTTGACTCTCTTTAGTAGTCTGGAAAGGAGATGTAATGAATATGTAAAAAATAATAAAAATCGCTTGCAGATGTAATTGTTTCAAATATATTAACACAATAAAAATTTAATTTAAGTCAATTCAACAGTTTACCAAGCCCACTTTGTTTATAAAATTTAATATAGTCTGTATAAAAAATCTATTAGAAGTGTAAAAAAGCATATATACAGATTGAATTCATATTATTGCACAAGTAATGATATTGCACATCTGTGTACGTTATTAGTTGTCTGTTGTGTTGTGTGGCTACTGGGAGCAGTGCAGATTGTTGAGTCAGACTGCTTCACCTGCACACCATAGGTGAAGCAGTCTGTCACTAAATGAGCTGCTCAGTGTTGTTAAAAAGTCCTGCATGGGTTGGGCCATTTTCTCCATCAGAGACAAAAGCTTAGCCATCATTCTCCTCTCCATCACCAACTCCACCGGATCGAGGGGGCATCCCAGAACAGAGCTGGCCTTCTTAACCTGTTTGTTCAGTCTCTTCCTGTCAGCAGTCGAGATGCTGCTGCCCCAGAAGACCACACCATAATAGATGGCTGACAGATTGTGATGCACTATATTAATTAAATAAATAAATTAAAAAACTGAAAAAAAAAAAAAAAATAGATGGCTAATGTCACCACAGAGTCAAAGCACTTTACTGAACAAAAATGCTGAACATGAAATTGTTAGCATATTAAAAGACATAATGGACTTAAATCCAAAATACATAAAACAGAAAGAAGCACAATAAGAAAAATATTAAAAAGAAAAAACAATAAAAGCAAAACAAAACAACAAACTGGTTGAAACACCAATGAAAATAAAAAAAGTTTTTTTTTTTTTTTTAAAGGATTTGATCTGACTTAATCATTTGATCATTCCTAATGTAAAATGCTGGACTTGTCATCACCAGTGTCTTTTGGAGATTTAGTCTCTACCCTCCACCAGTGTAAGTTGGGCAAGACTACTGTCTAGACACATAACTGTATCCATGATGAACAATGTCCCAGTTTATTAAGCAGTGACACAATGTATGATGATGTTAAATGTCTAACAGTCAAACCTAAGCACAAAGACTTAGGTGTCTGCTTATGAACCCTGGAGGCAAGATACAAAATGTCTTGACAAATAGACAATACTTTCAAATGCAAATCACCTGCAACATCAATATAATGATCTAGAGTGGGCATGTCATTGGCCCCTATAATCCAGCTAACTAGATTATATAGTTCAGGGGGAACAACACTTTGAGCTTTAGTGATATTTAAATCTTCTGAAGTGGGAGGCCATACGTATGACATACCAGGAAAGTCACCCTAGCAGTCTTTTATAAGAACAATTCTGCTGTATAGAGTGTCCTTGTGTCCTCTGGTGTTTTCCTTCCCTCTGTTCGTCTTGATGTTTTTTTCCGTCTCGCTGTCTCTCTGGCTTACCTCACTGGACTGTGTGGTTTCTACATCTGATGGATAAGGTAGCATTCCCATGATTTTATCTGTTGACAAAGTCTCAGGAAAAACCAACTCGCAGATGTTGCGCTTGGTGGGAGGATGAACACCAGCTGAGGGAAATCATGGGTCAACTTCCTCTTCAATACTTCCAGCCTGCAACACAAAAAATACAGTTAAACAGTTACAGGACCAACATGGAGACCTCAATGACGGGCTGCTTTACTGTTGTGTAGCTGCTCTGCCTATTCAATAAATCATCTTAGAGTTATTGAGGTGACACAACATATTACAGGCCATAAAGTCATTTAGTATATTCATCCCTGAAAACAGGCACACATCATCATGATCAAGGACATACACTGCACATCAACAGTTCTCCCTGATGCCAACCGGCAGATGATACATGAGCCTGACAGTGCAGACCACAGCAAACAAACAGTTTTTTATTTCAGCCCGGTCACACACACATTTCAGGTGAAGCTAGCAGTTTTCTGTAGACCTTCATGTGTTTTCACCTGCTCAGTAAAGGTCCTTCTCAGCTGGATCGTTCTGAGCACCTCTTGGTTGACAAGTATTCTTTGGCAGATGATTCTCTCAAAGAATATTTTGTAGCTGACATCAAATGTCAGTTCAATGCTGAAAACATACGAATCATGAGAAGAAAATAAAAATTAAGTTACTGTGTAAGAAGATGTACAGCAATTTTTTCACTCATAATAAGCAAAAGTAATGTTTATTACTGGCGTGATGAACATTAAATACTTTTAGACATAAAATTTGAAAAAAAAACAATAAAATAACTCACTCAAAACCTGGTGTACTGTTTGTCTTTAATGTGCATAAGAATACTATGGTCTTCCTTCAACTCTGCAGCGTTCAGCAACTGACCTTGAAATAAAAACAAAGGATACCTTAGTGAGTGTCTGAATATTGTATGGCAAATGTTTGCCATATCTTTTCTATGTCAATAATTTGATCACTGTGGTAGGAGGCACTAGCTCCCTCCTGCACTTTGTTACCCCTTATGTGCACAGGCGAATCAGGGGCACCTAACATACACTGGGTTTTCTTCTTATTTGTGAATTGTCAATCATTCTCCGTGTTTTCTTCTTTTAAAAAAGAATATGTCATTGTTCAATTACGAGGCCTGTTGAAGAATGAAAACCCTCCAAAAGTACTTCTTTCCTACATTAAGAACGCGTACTAATATCCCACACACCCTAGACAAGCGGCTACTAACTTCCCACACACTTAAATCGAGTGGGTACTCCTTTCCTACAAACTTAAGAGTACTGATACCTTCTGACTCCGTGGGTTTCTTCTTCTCCTATCAGAGTGGACTGTAGGCCAGTGACGACAAACTACTTCTCTCCTATTTCAATTATTTATTCAAATACAGAATATTAGAAATGTGCATACAGAGCTCTGGATCCAATTTCCTCTCCCTAATTAATTATGAGTCTGACCTCCTGCTACAGCCAAGACTCTCTTCTAACTCTCCACTCGCCCCTTTAAATAGAGGACAGAGTTTTTTGCTGAGTCATGCTTGCTGGAGTGAATCCCAAGGGCCATCTGGTAACTCCCACTGTGTCCTCACCCGGCGCTGACCTCTCATAGAAATAGATAAGGACGCCCACGCAAATGCCCCAAGCATTCAAATAGAACAATAAACAACTAAATTCTTCTCCTCAGAAACACAACACCTAATCAATCCCACAGAGCCCCACTGTCCCACAAAGATCCACAGCACACCTGAGTAATTCCTGGATTAATATCCTACACTGTCTACCATGAAGATTTCTTGTAGATTGTCTGCGTGGGCATCCATTTTAATTGGATAATTGAATTGATTGATTGAATGAATAATTTATGAATCTATGATTCTGTTTGAATTATTAGTTTATATACTGCAGAAATGATCTCATGAGCACGAGGATGTTTCCGTGTCATGATGTTTTGTTTATCATCTTAACTTATTTTTTTTAGAGGTTTAATGGAATATACCTGTTGAAATTGAAAGGCCTCGGGCTATATATAGGAAGTGCTGACAGGCAGACTGGTTGTTGGCCTGTTTAGAGGGACGTGTAATGTTTGGTGTGCAGAATGTCCTAATAAATCTTGGTTGTATACTACCCCTCGCCTGGGAGCGGAGTTATTCTACCTATCCTCACACATCGTCTTGCCACACGCTGCATATGTGTATGTCTGTGTGTAGGGGGTTGGTACAAATATTTACCAACCTGCTGTCAATGTATCTGCCAGTGACAGGTAGACTCGTTGGCGTTTGTCCGTTTTCTTGCAAATTATGCAAATGGAAGGAAGGATAGGTCCAGCATAAGGGACAGGCAGGCCTGATCTTGAGCGAAGTCTGTTTGTCGGACTGCTGCTCCACGTAGATGGGACACCCTCGCATGTACTTGTACTTCTTTGACACCTTCCCTCTCATGTAAGAGCTGTCTCTTGACAGAGTCCATCGCATTTCTATCAATAAACCTCCAACAAGTGGGGTGGAAGGCAGCGTCTTCAGGAATGTTTTTAAGCTTGATATCCACACAATGTTTGTAGGTGTCAGCCACATCATCAAAAGAACCCTTCAACCTGAGCCATCATTTCACGCTTTTCCTGTACGTATTCCATCGTATACTGGTGAAATCAAGAAGTTTTTTTCCGCTTTACAGATGTAGTATGCATATACGTAGCATTGCTTATTTTTTGACAATGTACTTTTCTAACAACTTACAAATGTATTTTCTTCTTCATCAGTTCTGCTCGGTGAATCCGAGGAGGCAGCCATTTTTCTTTTCTGCTTACCAGAAGCTGGCCTCTGATTCGTGTAGAGTGGTCACGTGACAGCCATCCCACTACATTCGAAGTAAAATGTTGTAACGCTGAAAAGCAGCTAGTGCCGATTTACAGCGGTGATTATGGGACTTGTGCAGGATAATCAGCTCCGAACTTTCGGAGTTAAGCTAAAGGCAAACCGGTGTTTTATTTCGAGAAAAAATTGTGTGGTCCCCAGACTGTGGAGCAAGATGAAACGATAACAGGGTTCACCTTATAGCCTTTTAGAAAGTGCTCCGTGGTTTATTCATCAGACGACATTATTGGAAGGAGGGAGGGAGGAAGGAAGGAGAAATTTCACTGGCTGTCTTGTATCCCGCCTCTGATAGAAGAGACAGGGTTATGGCTGTCATTAAGGGGTGCCTCAGAAAAAAATAAAAATCTGCCAAAGTTAGTTTACCTTGGATAAAGTGACTTTTGTTAAACATAACTTTGTCTTGGCATTCCTCCTGCATGAATAAATATGTTGAAACTGGATGGCATTATCTTACAATGAGAAACTTTGGAGTCATATTAGGTCCAGATTTGTCCTTTCACTTACTCAGTTTCTCACAGTAACAACCCCTTACATCTGAGTGTTGTTTAGAACATAATCTCTTCATTATATTAGAGCTGGGGTGGAACAGGGATTTGTTGTTTTTATTGTTTCCATTCATCTTTGGCATTTGAACTTTTTACCGCACTTTGTGCTAAATCTGTTTTTGTATGAATGATGCAATGCAGACTAATTGATTAAAAAAATATCTGATAACCTTGATTTTAAAATACTTTATTTCATAAACAATATCTAAATTCAACTTGATTGGTCACTTACACACACAATTAAGTTAGAAAATGCTCATGTTTGAATAAAAGAAAACAACAATGTGGCATTCCTTACTAGTTTATGAGCTGGAGCTTACAAAGTGGCACTAGTCGAATAACAATGGTGGTGAATGTTTAAAGAGAGGCCTGCCGTTTAGAAAATTGTGCTACACATCATGACTGCAGGTTCAGCTACCTGCCCTGCTAAAGTGTCGGAGTTCATCCAGCTGCAATGATGATTATCTGAAACTTTATCTGTGGGAATCATGAATGTATGTTCTTGCCCTTTACTTGCTACAGATGCTTTTATATAACTCAGGGAGGAAAGGCAGGAATCTCTAATTTTTTGCGTTATTCACTCCTTCTTCCTGGCATGGTTCCATTAGAAAATCATGTTTAAGATAAAGCATGGAAGTGAGACGTTGGTATCTCATAAATAGATATGAATCACTTAGTTTGGATGGTGAAAAAACAACATTTTGGTCCATAGTTTAAAGAGAGCTAGAAAATATTCACATTGTTTCCCTATCTTCAAACAGGGCTGGGTATTTCTTTACATGTTGGAAGACCTTCACAAGGGTGGCTGGACTATCATAAATCATTTCTAATATTTAGCCAAATATTGCGAACATTGTGCAAGAGCAAG
The DNA here is from genome assembly GCA_037177495.1 of Rhadinocentrus ornatus. NCBI lineage: Eukaryota > Metazoa > Chordata > Actinopteri > Atheriniformes > Melanotaeniidae > Rhadinocentrus > Rhadinocentrus ornatus. The sequence goes on along the minus strand of JBAMHW010000025.1, from coordinate 1,815,775 downwards.
GACCATATTTGTGCAAAAAACAAGTGTTCCTTTTCTACAAAAGCTTTTGACAGTTTTCAGTTTTTAGTTTAGAGTTTTTTCAAAACGTTTTCCACAGCAGAACAACACTAGGACGACACTTAGCAGGCATTTTCTGTATAGAATACCTTTTGCTGGGGTTCCATAAGAAATGCCTTTTGATTTAAGAATACACCAAAATGCACACATCACAAAAAGCCATTCACATAATGTCAGAAAGAAATTTCTTGCAGTCCTTGGACTGGGGCGGTGTTTTCAGGAAAAATATGGAGAAATCTTTGCTCTGGGTGCTTTGCCCCAGAACTGGTTTCTCTTCTCTGTACAGTATAGTTTCTTTGCCCGCTTGTCCACCTATCCCTCGCTGCCGACTCACCAGTGAAGCTACAGTTGGTGAGGCATGAGGAGATATGTGCTGTGCTGGACAGTGCTTCACTGTGCTGTGCCTGAGACTAACTGTGCAAACGCTACTGTGCTCTTCATCCTCCAGGCTACCGCTACTGCTGCTGTATATACAGCAAGTACAGCAGCACCCCCAGAGGAAGGTGTGAATGCATGTTTGTGTGTCTTTTTTTGTGTGTATGTATGCGTTTGAGTGTTCAAATGTTGGCCAGGCAGTGAGTAACTCGGGTTCCATTAAGAGCAAACTGTAAACAGTAGATTTAGTCTTTAGTTTTTATATACAGTTGAGGATAAAATGTGTTCTTTTTATTCTTTGTAGGGTGAAGCAGCGGAAAAGCTTCAACCCCAGCTGAGTTCATTGTTTGGCTTCACAGCAAAAAAATATTGTTTAACACTCATCATCATTCTCAACTAGGCTTGCAGTTTGTTGCATCAAATGTCTCTTTTTTCTCCCTGGTTGCTGATAAAGCCGTTGTTATGAGGTAACCAAGGAGTAGATCATACTGAAACACAAGAAAAAAAAAAGAAAAAGAGAAAAGTAGTGAGTTCAAAATTCTCAGAGTAAAAAGCAGTGAGAAAGCATTTAGGAATTCAAGCGAGTGTTCCTTGGTCCTACTGAGTTTTTGCATTACACAAAGTAATGCTCTGCTCATGCATGTCATTACATCACAGGCTTTAATTTTTTTTCAGAACAGAAAAGCTGATACAAACTGATTTTACAATTGTTAAAAACCAAAAAATGCTCAGCTTTAGAATAGCTACTTTTTTTAGAAATCCTCTCTACACATATATTACATATATTCTATTAAATGAACTTTTACATTTTTTAGGTTTTTATCATGAGATTACAATCATTTAAAATAAAAAAAACAATCCTTCCTGGCAAGTTTTGTGTTTTTTCCTAAAAGTTTGCAGAAAATTTGCAAAATAAAAAGTGAAAGCTGATGAGCATCATGTAATGCGACGAGCATGTGCAAAATAAGCTGTCAACACACACATTTGCAAAGTTTTGTTTCTGTGAGTCAACACATGATCCAGTGCAATGGATATGCAATACTAGTTGGTCAATTAGGCCCAGAAAAGATTTGTTGTGCTTACCTGGAAAAACGACAGATAATGATAGACTGCGTAAAACAACAACTGCACATGTCACAGATTGGGGATTTGACACTTGTCTGGTTAAGCTGTCACAAGAACAGATCAGCACCTCTCCAACAGTTACTGAGCATTCTGAACTTTTCTGCCAGCTCTTGTCACCACGACTAATCTCTACTGGTAAAAATGAAAGTTCTCTCTGTTTAGTTATGAATATCTATGGGAAATACAGAGGGAAGGGTAGAACATGTGATGTAGAGAGACAGAAAATCACAACTGAACTGTTAGGTTTACCCCTCAGGGATTCCACCTCCTCCCAATTAAACACCAGAGAACTAGCATCATCATTATTAGGTTGGCATGTTGGCTTCTAAAATTTTATCCTCGTTACTTTCAAAGCAACTTAATAAAACTAAACTAATGAATGCAAAAGCACGGGTTGTTACACAAGATGCTTTGGCAAAGAGAAATTTTCACAGATAAGGCTTTGTTAAATTTGATATCAAAGATAACTCTGAGAAAAGTAGAAAAACTGACTCAGTACTGCGCTAGCTGACATTAGCTAACAGTGCTGGACTGGCCACCGGTGGGCTGACGCTGATTTTGGGCTGGGCCTTTTCTTTTTTCTTTTGGCTACTAATGGTACTAGTTATAAAAGGTTTGATACAATTGGTACACAAATGTGACATATCAACCCACTAGTCATGATTAATTCTGGGCTGGACCAATTACAGCTGAGGGCCGATGCCCCCTTCCTCTTGGGCCACGGTTGCCATGTCCGTCAATCACACAGCGAGAGACAGAGAACACGACAAAAAAACAGAAAATATAAAGGAGGTGCCGAAAAGCACCGAGACAGAAAGAGGCAAGATTCCTCAGCAGCATCAGAATCAGCCGCAGGTGATGGAAGTAGGCATAAGGGGAGGAAGGAGAAGAAACCGGCGGTTGGAGACTAAACTTCTGGTAAGTGATGAGTATACACTGGGTCAGATATAAATCAAGTTTGGGTGAAGTTTATTTTCGTTTTGCTTGATAGCTCTTAAGACAGTCAGGAGTTATGAGTAGGCCATTTAACAATGTAGCTAGCTATACATGCTATTTAGCTAGCATGATGGTTGTTTTTGCCTTTTACTATTTCTTAATATCTGTTATGTTTTTGTTTTATGTAAAGCACTTTGAATTGTCCTGTACATGAAATGTGTTATACAAATAAACTGCCTTACCTTGCCTTATGGATGCATGTAACTAAAACCAGGCCAATTAGGTTTTACTACTTTATTACGTTATATAGAGAAAACGTTTAAACTGCAGGAATTTAATAGAAGTATTTTTTTTTGGTCATCTTGTTATCTGTGACCTCTTCAAAAAATCAACCAATTGTAACAATTGTCTTAATATGTTGCACCAGGTTGATCCACCATCCCCAGTGGAGGAATGTGAGAGAGAGGATATGGAAGAATAGGAGAGAAAGATGGAAGAGCAAGAGAGACGAACAGGAGAGAGAAAGCCGGGGCAGAGACTACTTTGTTCGCCCTGAGCCGCCATGTTACAGGCATTCTTAGACCACCACCCACAGCAGAACACCAGCAGGGCAGTTGAGGAGGCTAAGCTGCCTTATTTATATATTTGCTCCAGTGTAAAGACATTTTATTTGGTAATTCTATTTCTTTTGATTACCTGTCAGACCATATACTGTACCTATTATTACTTAATATTTTTGTGTGTGGGTTCTTTTCTATATTATCTGCGTGCTTCTGCTACTGCACCTGTACTGTTGCAACAAAGCAATTTCCCCACTGAGGGACTAATAAAGGTTTCTTAATGTTACTTTTATTATTATTATTATTATTATTATTATTATTATTATTATTATTATTATTATTATTATTATTATTATTATTATTAGTTTCGCTTTAAGCGGTATTCCTAACATGATATTTTAAGTAATCTCCAGGTTTCGCATAAGTACTGTATAGAATAATGAGACAGGAGGATGGTGGTGGTTGAAGTTTAAGACAAGTACATATAAATCAACAAGGCCTTGCATAAGCAGTCTCATAAGACTGGTCATCCTTCCATCAATACCTGGTGGGCCAGTCTCGGCTCAAAATGCCCGGCCCAATTTTTTGTCCCAGTCCAGCCCTGTTAGCTAACAGTTTTATTTGGGTTTAAGGGCCTTTTCATGTGTTTCCAGAAATTAGTGCTTAACTTTAAAATTCTTAAATTAAGTTTAATGATCAGCAGAACAAATGGTTAAAACATGCTATTAAGATGCCACCCACCAAACGGGAACAATTGATGCTAATGAGACAACATTCCATTTATTGCAATCCTGATACGACTATGGCGCAACTTTTGTGCAGCAAGCAGGGTCAATTAAACATGAAAAAACAACTTTACATGTTTCATAATGTCTAGAGAATATCTTTATTGTTGAATTCTGGGAGTAAGGTGCAAATTTTGCAGTCAAAACTGGGCTGCAGGCTACAGGTGAGACAGCATAATTGTGCGTTTTGGGTCAACACTAATGACACTTAGCTATTTATCACTTCTTAACCTTACCAACCATTCCAATGACGGCTGGATTAGCCAGTCAGGGAATGTCTTTGCATGAAATCTGCACAGTAACTTTTTAACTTAGTTAGCTTTTAATCATTTAATGTAATTTATGATTTTATTGTGATTCTTGCTATTTCTTGCTGCGTTTTACTATTTCTTAATATCTGTAATTCTTTTAATGTTTTATGTAAAGCAGTTACAATCGTCCTGTACATGAAATGTGCTAAACAAATAAACCGCCTTGCCGTGCCTTGCCTTTTTATTCCATGGGGAAAAATAAATAAATAAATCCTCATTGCTGCACTTGCTATTTGTTCAACTGTGTTATTCCCATTAATCCTATCCTAGTTGAAACACATGCATTTTCTTTACATAGTCTAAAAATAATGTCAATTTACAGCAGGCTCTCTTCTGTAGCGACAGACAACACTCATTTTGTGTCCCATTAGCTTTAAACAGCTGCAGCAGTTAATGATACCAACTTAACCTCATATTTGTGTGAGCAAGCAAGTGGAAAGGCCATATTTCCATGCTCTGGGAAGATAAGAAGTTAGAAAAAAGGATTAGACTTCACAGCACACATGTAGTTAAATTTCACAATATGCTTAGAACTGAGCAAAAAAAAACTCAATATTTTTCTTGCAAGGAGGGAAAGTAATTGTTACAGAAGTGCAGTACATTCCACACAGCATCCCTGTGACATGAACAACAGGAGGAGAGAAGGAGGGTGAGAGGTTGGTGGGTCGGTGGTGGCACTCTGTCAGGCAGGGCATCGGTATCATCCGGTGTAAAAAGGAAGTGCAGCTGAGGAGGGAAACAACACGGAGCTCACCAGGGGCCAAGGCAGAACAGAAGCTGAGCAGGCATGTTCACACCAGCCAGAAAGTTCTAGTTTACAATCCCATTTTCCAAAAAAGTTGGGACGCAGTGGAAAATGTAATACAGAAACCAATTACCAATTATAAATCTCAGCAACACATGTTTTATTCTCAAAACACCATGGGGAACATATCAGATGTTGAAACAGACATTTTACTATTTCATAGAAAATATGAGCTTATTGTGAATCTGATGGCAGCAAGACGTCTGTAAAAAGTAGTTCCAGGGTGATGTTTAGCATCGTGTAGCATCCCCTCTACTTTAAACATCCCCAACACAAACTCCAGCAACTTTTCTCCTCACTTCCCAGATGTTTACAGCATCTGTCTGTAAACATCTGGGAAGTGAGGAGAACAGTGCTGGAGTTTTAGGAGAGGAATGTTATCCCATTCTGGTCTGATGCAGGATTCTAGCTGCTCTGCAGTCCTGGACCTTGGTTGCTTCATGATGCTCTAGATGTTTGTATTGTATTTTTTTGTGGAACCTATGTCCATCTTTACATCTGAGAGACTCTGCCTCTCTCATATGGTCCTTTTATAACCAGTAATGTTACTGACCTGTTGCTAATTAATCTAATTAGTTGTCAAATGATTCTCCAGTTACTTTTTCAGCTCTTATCCTTGTTCCAACTTTTTACAGATGTGTCACTGCCATCAGATTCAAAATGATCTCATACAATTAAATGGAAAATATTGGTGTTATGCTTTTATTTACAGTGTTGGATAGTTACAAAGTGTCCCAACTTTTTTCGAATTATCATTGTACAAAGTTGTTACATATTTTTTTCTTCTATTAATTCATTAACTAATTTATCTCAACAAGGACATGCCTGTTGTGGCCAGACAATAATCATAAATTACAGAGTAACTGTGATGATTTATTTGCACCAAATAAGTAACCATTAAATATTCACTTAGTTGTGGAGGCAAGTGCTGTATTAGAGCTGTGTTCAGCTACGTCTGTGAGAGCATACACAATTTTATTATGTGCTCATAGTATGCGGGTGTTGTTTATCGTACCAGTAAGATTTTGTGACGGTTTGAAGGATTTGTGGGTCAAAAATGCAGGAAAAACATTTGAATATGCAGACACAAGCCCCACAGAGTATTTTTCAGGTTGCTTCACTTCCAATTCAATCACATTTGTTTATGTTTAATACTTGTTGTTCCATCAGGCTGTATATAAATCCCATTTGTAAAATGATCATCTTAATATTAAGAAAGAAAGAAAGAAAGAAAGAAAGAAAGAAAGAAAGAAAGAAAGAAAGAAAGAAAGAAAGAAAGAAAGAAAGAAAATAAAAAGTGAGGGAAAAAAAAACAACTTTCATGAAGCTGAAGGTGTGATTTTTGCAGGTCATTAATCATAATTAAATGTGTCTATTCCCAAGAAACAAATTACTGACTTCCAGGTTTGATGCAACAATTTATTTAGTTTGCTGTTGATATGAGTTTGTGAAATTTAATTCTTTGGTGATTCTGAAGTAAAATGTAGTGTAATTATCCTAAAATGAAACAAAATTAATCAAACAAATTGTCTGAATGAATGTAGTAAAACTCATACATTATTAATTAGTTTATCGAATAATTATTGAGTATTCAATCATTCAAAAATTAACTATTCAGTTTATTCTATTTTTTGAAGGTAGAGCACTTCTGTAACTTACACACAGTTACTTTGAATCCTATGGAAAAAATTTGTTTAGATAGATAATCTAAAAGGAAATGAAAAAAAAAAAATACATAAACAAGCAGATCTAAAATGCACAAATAAACAATCATTGGCCACTTTATGAATTCAACCTTGCTAGTACTGGGTTGGGCCCTGTTTTTCTTCAAAACTACCTTATTCTTGGTGTCATAGATGGAAGCAGGTGGTGGAAACAGTCCACAGAGGTTTTGCTCCACAGTGACATAGCATCACACAATTGCTGCAGGTTTGTCGGCTGCATCCATGATGAGAATCTCCCGTTCCACCACATCCCAAAGCTGCTCTACTGGACTG
>JBAMHW010000025.1:1789015-1802336 GCA_037177495.1 Rhadinocentrus ornatus | reverse complement strand
CCTCTTTCTGTAAAGTCCTCTGAGACAACTTTGTTGTGATATAGGGCTATACAAATAAACTTGATTTGATTTAAAAGGAGATGGCTTTTACCTTTTCCTCTGGAAGTTCTGATTAATTTTTTTTGTTTGGGAGGTTGTCGCCGCAGCTTTGTTGGATTTACCCATTACGATCCGCTAGAAGCTTTCTTCGATGAAATCCGTCGGGCTGGGGAGATCTTCTTTACTATGATCCAGAATGACCGGGTTGGTGTGGTTTGGAATATCAAACTTTTTATCCTCCGTTAGTGTAGGGCGTTTGTTTGTTTTAGTGGCACGCCATGTTGATCCTGCCAGGTCTTGCCGAGTCTCGCGGTACAGCATTCTCTCTGTCTCAGCCTCCCTCTCCCAAATTTGTCCTCTGCTTTTTAACCCATCACTAGTTACACTAGGAGCAGTGGGCTGCTTCTAGTGTAACTGGGTTTGTGATGTGACAAACATAGAATATAGATTTAAATCTGCTTTACCTTTTGATTTGATTTTTTATTTTATTTGAATAAAGGACCTAAAGATGGCACAAAGAATGCACTTTTTGCAAAGGAGTAAAATGTTCAATCACAGCAATATCACAGGCCTACAAGAGCAACTCAAGCTGCTGTTACAGTTGCCATCCTTTTTACGTTGTCATGAAATATTTTAATACTAACATCTTGGGTTCAGAAATATGAAATTACTCACATAAGTTTATCAAGATGCCTTAACAAAAATACGTTTTTAAATTGATTATAGGATCATGTTTTTCCTCTGAAAATAAGGTGCTTCCTACATTTATTACCACAGAAAAATATAGCAAAGGAAAAAAGTTAGGATTGTACCTTTAAGAGATCCCACTGATAACACCTATCAGAGGGATATTTCCAGGTTCCACACACTGCAGGACCCACATGACACATGGAACAAGAATCCAGAGTGAGTAATAACATTTTCAGACATGAACTGAAAAAAAAACTCATCATTATAACAGGTAGACATCAGGAAACATTGGACACATATGGGCATTGTTTCTTTTTCAGATTATGTAAAATGCATTCATTGAAACAGCAAGCTTGTTATGTATTAAATACAGAATAATAAAACACTCTAACAAGTCTAACGTTGTCATCTATCTGCTTCCCACCTTAGCATCATGGGGGTGCTTTTCAAAGAATTAAAGAATCATATCCTCTTAACATCACATGCATTAGCTGTGAAGGGGCTGAAAGCAAATACCACAACCCTGAAAAAAACTGCCATACATTAGAATGAAGAATTAGCATGTGATTGCCAGAGAAATGGTTGCTTTATTCAGTGATTTGCACACACTTTTTCTTCAGAGCCACGAAATGACACCAGTTTCTCAACAGGGTTTATGTGAGTCATCAAACCATGATTATTCAAAAACCTGTTTAAAGCAACTGTAGTGTCAGTTCATTGAAAATATCTTATGTATCTGTATGTGTTATAAACAGATTATCAAGGTTTCTAATATTCCCCAAAACCACCTGCCCTTTGCTCACCAGTAGAGATAGTAGAAGAAGGAGAGAACGAAGAAGGACAGCTTGCACCAGGCCTCTTTCAAGCAGAACTTGAGCGTGTCACCATTCATCACAGATGCAGGGTCATAGAGAAGCTCCTTAGTGTCCGTTGGGGAATGGAAGTACCTACCACAGAGGGCAAAGACCACACCCCGGGTAGTTGACCCATTCCAGACAATAGTGAAAGGGGGGTAGGTAAAGAAGATGAATGGAAGAAAGGGGGGGGGTAGTATGGAAAAAATGGCATGATGAATTTGGTGAGATACCATCATGCAGAAGACATGGAAGTTTGTAGAACTGACCTTTTGATAAAACTGCCTCCTGAACAATAGCGGTTTAGGATATTAATGTCCTGTCAGGCTTCAGTTTTTAAACATTAAAGGTTGGGATTACAAAAGTAGATTCTTTATAATTATCTTATTCAACTGCTATTTAGCTTGCTAGTGACATAAAACTGCCACTGGCAGGTGACATTTGACGTGACAAAAACTCCTGTTCGTCAGCTTAAAATACAACCTATTTTCCACAACGTTGGGACGTTGTATAAATGGTAAGTAAAAACAGAATGAGTTTTAATAGCTTTAACAGATGTTGTAACTGAGACATTTTACCAAGTTAAGAAAAATATTTATATTTTTTACATTTCTTATTTTAAATATGATGCTAGAAAATATCTGTAAAAAGTTGGAAAGGGGCAACAAATGGCTGGAAAAGTAAAAACTCACAACTGGAGGAGCATTTGACAACTTCTTCTGTTAACTGGAAACAGGTCAGTAACATAACTGGGTATAAAAGGAGCATTTCAGAGAGGCAGAGTCACTCAGATGCAAAGATGGACAGAGGTTCATCAATCTGAGACAAACTGGGTCCAAACATGTGAAACAATTTTGACTTATGAGGTCCAACCATCTACAGTGTGTAAAATCCTCAAAATATTCAGAGAATTAGGAGGGATCTCATGGTCTTAGAGGAAAACTGGATGCTGGTGATCTTCGGGTCCTCAGGCAGCATTTTGATTCTCTACTGGAAATCACTGCATGGGCTTAGGAACACTTTCAGAAAATGTCTTCTTTGGACCAAAGCCCATTTAAAATCTTCTAAGGCAAAGTAACTATTTTGTGGCGAGATGGATAAATTCTAAAAATGTGAACTAGTTTCTGAAAAGCGTGGACTGCATGTCCTGCAGACTGAAGAGGAGAGTGAGCATCCAGCTTGTTATCAGTGGACAGGTGAAAAGCTGCATCTCTGATGGTATGGGGCTGTATTAGTGCCTATGGCGTGGGCAGCTTCCACATCTGTGAAGCTCCATCAATGCTGAAAAGTACCTGGAGGTTTTAGAGCAACATCTGTTCTCATCCAGACAACGTCTCTTTCAGGGAAAACCTGAGTTGGAGGGTGCTGAACTGGTGGAAGAATGGGACAACATTCCTCTTATAAAACTCCGGCAACTGGTCTCCTCACTTCCCAGATGTTTACAGACAGATGTTAAAAGCAGAGGGGATGCTACACAATGCTGAACATCACCCTGGAACTACTTTTTCCAGACGTGTTGCTGCCATCAGATTCCCAATGAGCTCATATTTTTCATGAAATGATAAATGTCTGAGATTCAGCATCTGATCTGTTATTTATCTTTTACTTTAAAGAAAATATGGGCTGATGAGATTTACAAATCATAGCATTTTATTTACATTTTACACAGCATCCCAACTTATTTGGAATTGGGGCTGTAAAATATTACATTTGCCATATAGTTTTAAATATCACTGAGAGTATTTTAGTCGTTATTCGTGCAAACTAAATTAATGTAGATTTTAAAAAGGAGGCAAGGGTTAGCCAAAGGTCAACTGATGAAATATCTAAATGGCTTTAAAATAATGTGTCTTGTGGTTCAGGACTTTAAAATCCCAACAGGTTAATCACAAGTTTCATCAATATTTGAATAAATGTTCAAATATTATTTTCCCAGGATTGTTATGCAATTCCCAGGGCTGGGACTAAGTCCATATTTCCGAATCCAGTTGGATGAGCAAAACAGTTACAATTTTGACTCATGGGTCTAACAACTGTGCTTGTGGCAGGACTTCAGTGATTGTTACCAAAATACAAACCCTACAGTAAATAATAGCAAAGCTGGGTTTGGGGACTGTAGTAATGTTCTACAGAGCTTTTATAGTCCACTGAGACCTATTTCAGCACAGATGTTAGAATTGTTACACTGAAACTATGCCACACAGGAAATGAGATATGGAAAAATAATTGCTACTACTGCCTGTTGCTTAGCAAGTTTGAAGGATTGAAACAGAATTATCTTTTATGCTTTAATAGCAGGATCTTTGCCTTTGACACAAATGGTCTGGATGCTGTATATATATATATATATATATATATATGTGTGTGTGTAATGTAATAGACCAGTTGTATTAAGATAGCTGGCCTTTGGTTATTTTTCAGTCTTGAATCGTTTTTTCTTTCCAGCATTTCAAGGCAATGAAGTCTAGTCAGGAAGCTGTCACAATTATGGATGATCTGTGTAGTCATAACTCACACTTTGTGGGTTATGGGATGATTTTGCATGTTTATATGTTAGTTTATGTACATTCACAACTGAAAAATGGTTGCATTATATCATAATGATGTACCTATTTACATTTTTGTGTCTGTTGATGTCTCATGAATGCACGAAGCATTACAATGCACCTGAAAATGCATCTTCACTGATGTGTTGTTCAGTGTAAGCCACATGTATTTTAACAAAGGATACATGTTCAAATGACAGATAAAGAGGTAAAAGATGTATGCTCGTAATTAACAATCTACTACAATCTACTTAAATTAGAAAGTCAAATTTTATTTATCATTGCAAAACACAGCCAACATATTTGTTAGACAAGTCTCCCAAAGAAAAGATTTTAACAGACATGCAACATAGAGACGCTAAATGTAAAGAAATGCTTTCATAACAAACAAAAATTAAGCTTCTCTGAATTAAAAAAAGGAAATAAAACCTTCTGTTATGAATCATGGCTGTTGCTCATACAGTCCTTAACTATTAGAGAAATGCAGATGTCTGGCAAAACAAGATACTTTAACCAACATTCCTTTAACAAGAACAAGAATTGACAAGAAACTGTCTTATTTAAAGGTAATTTCACCCAAATTAAACTTTAAACTCTGGTCTTGCATGCTCACAGTCCTGCAGATTTTGTTTTTCCTGCTCCATCACACCTGATTCAAATTTAAAGGATCCAACAGCTTGTCTTATTTCAATCAGAAGTTAGCTTGTCCTCTATTAAAAATTCTATTCAGTTAATTGTGCCGTGATAAAAGGTTACTCTTTATGGTTAATCTGCACAGGTACCCTTCCTCCTCTCAAAGCTAACTTGCCACAATTTGGTCATGTTAAAAACTGACTGCCAGAAACAAGAAATAAAAAAGTTTAATTATGAATTTTCTCTTGTGAATAGTCTGGTAAGAGTTGATTGGCTGATACGATAATCAGTGTTGTTTAATATATGCCAAAGTGAAACTCCTATTTTACAACATTTAAAAAAAATCACATAATGATAAAAGGGGAAGGATATGTTTTCAAACTGTAGCAGTGATAACAAAAAAAGGAAAGTAAAAGTGCTTGTATAACTGACTGTCCACCTCATGGTCTCTCAAAACTCACACACTAACCACGAATTGTGAGGAGATTCCCTGAAATTTAGACACTTCACTAAACACTTCCTGGATTTCTTGCTACATGCTGTGTACATGTGTACGATCAGCACAGTACATCCTATCACTAACTTTTGAGTCCCTAATTTGAGATGAGACTAATGATGAGACGATGTAACTACTGATCTATCTATGTAAACTACTATCTATATATCAACCCAATAAACATTTGTATATTATTTCCATATTGTAAAATATGCCACATCAGCTGCACAGATCATGCCAATGGAAGTACCAACGTCCTGTGAATAAGTCTGATATTAAATAAAACATTTACAAAAAACAGGAGTCAATTAAAACTAAACTTTTTCAGGATTGACGGGCCACGGAGGTTGGAACAAAACCGCGGCGCAGCCGTAATGTGGAATGCACAGTGGAAATTAGGGTTAAGATCTGTGAAGCTTGGGTTTGGCTTGGTTTTTTGTCATGTTATTGGCTTTTGGTATTTAGAGTCATGTTAAGTTCTGTGTAGCTTTTTGGTTCGGTGACCTTACATCCGGTCAAATTGGTAGTGACACTGCCCCTAGTGGTTACTTGCATATTGCAACATGTGATGTGTCGCCTTAATTTCTTAGGACAAGAACAAAAGGTGCTTCAAACAAACACAAAACAGGCAAGGCAGCTATGATAATCAGGCATGCAACTAATCAAAAGAGTATATTTTTGGCATAAAGCTTAATATTGGTCAGAGGAACAACCTTCTAGGACTTTAAAGCAGCTTGTACATCCTTCCACTGTTTAGCTATACATTTATTAGGTGTCACCAGCGCTATTCTAATAAATCTAAGTTTGTATTTATCTATGATATTGTGTATCACCAACAGAGCGATCTTTGATAATGTTGGGGTCATTATTCCTGAAACAATGATTAATAGTATTTATAACAGTGGACATTACCAGAACATATGTGTGCGGTGTTCCTATTTCAATTTTACATGTCTGAAAAAATTGAGAGTATTGATTATTTAAGCTGGCACCTTACCGTCCCAACAATCCTAGTGGCTATGTTTATGCCCCTGGTAGGGTCACCCATGGCAAACAGGTGTCTAGGGGATGGACCAGATGAAGCGCGGCTTAAAACACCCCTATAATGACGACAAACCATGGACCCAGGTTTCCCTTCCCCGGACGTGGGTCACCGTGGTCCCCCTCTGGAGCCAGGCCTGGAGGTGGGGCACGGAGGGGTGACCGGGCTTTTGCCCATTGCGCTTGGTCGGGCTCTGCTTGGAAGGGTGACATGGGCCCCCCTTTCCGTGGGCAAAAAACCTGCAGGAGGGGCCATAGGGGTCGGGTGCAGTGTGAGCTGGGCGGCTGCCAGAGGCGGGGACGCTCACCTCAATGCAAGGCTTGGGCTCTGGAACCACTGTCTATGAGAGGGGCCACACTCTCGTCCATTGTGGAGCTGCTCCCGGTCAGAGGCGCCGAGCTGGTATGGGCATGCTCGTTGCCCCCCAACTTCACACTTGTACGTTGGGGTTTACCACGGTGGACGAAAGGGCAGCCTCCCTCTGCCTTCAGATGGGTTGGACGGGTCCTGACTGTTGTTTGTGCTTATGCTCCAAACGGCAGTTCAGAGTACCCACCCTTTTTGGAGTCCTTGGAGGGGGTGTTGAAGAGCACTCCTTCAGGGGACTTCCTTGTTCTGCTGGGGGACTTCAATGCCCATGTGGGCAATGACAGTGTGATTGTGAGGAATGGCTCCCCTGAGCTAAAGAGTGGTGTTTCATTGTTGGATTTCTGTGCTCATCATGGATTATCCATAACAAACACATTGTTCAGGCATAAGAGTGTCCACATGTGCACTTGGAACCAGGACACTCTAGGCCGCAGTTTGATGATCAACTTTGGAGTAGTATCGTCGGACTTGGGGCTGCATGTCTTGGACACTTAGGTGAAGAGAGGGGCGGAGCTGTCAACTGATCACCACCTGGTGGTGAGTTGTCTCGGATGGTGGGAGGGGATGCCGGTCAGGCCTGGCAGACCTAAGCGTGTTGTGAGGGTCTGCTGAACATCTTGCGAAGTCCCCTGTCAGAAAGAGTTTCAACTCCTATCTCTGGCAGAGCTTCAACCATGTCCCAGGTGAGGCAGGGGATATTGAGTCTTCGGTTTCGAGAAGATTCTGGTCCACAGCCCGGCAGCTCAGGAGGGGGAAGCAGTGCTCCATTAACACTATGTACAGTGGGGATGGGGGTGCTGTTGACCTTGACTCGGGATGATGTGTGGCGGTGGAGGAAATACTTCGAAGACCTCCTCAATCGCACCAACATGTCCTCCGATGAGGAAACAGAGTCTAAGGACCCTGGCATTGGCTCTCTTAACTCTGGGGCTGAGGTGGCTGAAGTGGTTAAAAAACTCCTTAGTGGCAGGGCCCCAGGGGTGGATGAGTTCCTCAAGACACTGGATGCTGTAGGGCTGTCTTGGCTGACACGCCTCTGCAGCATCACGTGCACATTGTGGACAGTTCCCCTGAACTGGCAGACTGGGGTGGTGGTCCTCCACTCCAAAGAGAGGGGACGAAAGGTGCGCTCCAACTACAGGGGGATCACACTCCTCAGCCTCCCTTGTAAGGTCTAGAGAGGAGGGTCTGTCAGATAGTCGAACCTCGGACTGAGAAGGAGCAGTGTCGTTTTCGTCCCTGTCTTGGAACAGTGGACCAGCTCTACACCGTCTTCAGGGTCTTGGAGGGGGCATGGGAGTTTGCTCAACAAGTCTACATGATGAGGTTCTGTTGGCTTCATCGGGCCATGATCATTAGCTCTCGCTGGAACGATTCGTTCTGTAAAGCGGCTGGGGTGGGAATCAGCACCTCCAAATCCGAGACCATGGTCCTCAAACGGAAAAGGTGGAGTACCTTCTCCAGGTCAGGAATGAGGTCCTTCCCCAAGTGGAGGAGTTCACGGATTTTGTGGTCTTGTTCACGAGTGAGTGAAGGATGGAGTTGGAGATCTGCAGACAGATTGGTGTCCACACACACAAACAGCCAGGTACCATCTATCTCCTTTGAAACACCATGGCAGTATTACATCTCTTACCCATCAACTCTTCTGTTCTTTCCTGCATATTACACCATCTGCTATCCGTCTTCCATTCTCCAGCTTTCTTTTTCTTTTCTTTTTGTAGTCAGCTGCTGCATCTTTAGCCAATGGGCATCTGGTGCAACTTGCAGTTAATAAGAGTAAGATGTTTTCCTTCCCTCTTCTTTTCTCTCCGCTAAGTTTTATCCTGCTGAGTATATGACCTTATCAGGCTACAGGACTCCACATCTAATCTGCTTACCAGCAGGGAGACACAGCAACAGAAAAAGAAAGACCAGTGGAAGACATCTGTTGTGTGTTACCATGAGCACACATGCTGTAGCTTAATTTGACTCTGTACTCATGGATAGGAGTTAAATTAAATGTCATCAGAGGGATTTACAAGCAATGTGATTCTAAGTTGCCCCATGGTTTATGAAGGTAGCCTGAATGTAGCATGTAATCATGACTTATTAGTTTATTCATACTAGGGCTGTCAAATGATTAAAATTTTTAATCAAATTAATCACAGCTTTCAAATTAATCACAAATTTCATTTTACTTTATTGTATCAACTGAAAGAGTTGATGCTACAAATATTTAGGCTGTGTCCGAATGTCCACCCTACTCCCTAACCCCTCGTTCACTTCATAGGGTTGCACTATACAGCACACTACATAGTACACTCATTCTCTTGGCGATTCGGACACAAAGCTGCCTATTTTTCTCTCGCTGCAGACCACGTGACTACCAGCCGTCATCACGGCAACCACAACGCGCGTCAAGATGTCATTCCAAATCCAATCCAAAGTTGTTTGTAAATATTTTTATTTTTATTCCTTATGTTGTATATTATTCTTTGTTGCATATCTATTCAATAAAAAATGTTTTTCCGCCTCCTTGTGCCCTGTTGAGGTTCTGCCAGCAATGCATTGTGGTCTATATTGACCCATCTAGTGACCATCGATGCTCACTACTTTTCAAGATGCATTGTGGGTAATTTTGAGTGCCCTACTTTTTTCTCTCTGGACATTCGGACACCCCTACAAAATGGCGTGATCCCTATGTAGGGCACTATGTAGGGAGCAGGGTGCACATTCGGACACAGCCTTATTGTTAAGTGACCTTTCCTTGGGTAAACATCAGATGCCCAATAGTCAGTAAATGCAGCATGTACTTCTATATGTTGTTCTAAATAATCTCTACCATGTTCTAGATCATAATGCAGAATTCATTTATCATCATCTCACCAACCACCTCCATGGTGATAATATCTGTAATAAAAACAGCAGATGTGACGACTGAAGTTAAACAGTCAACATGATGAAGAAACTCTAATAAAACTGATGATGTGGATAAAAACAGTTTTTTTTCTTTTATAATTGAAGTGTGAGTGCAGTGATAAAAGTCCTACAGCGGCATCACCCAAAGAAACACCTGTTGATAAAATAGATCATTGGCTCTTTGTTTTACGAGTTTGTCTTCACTTTTTTTTACCTGGTCAGTGCTCCTGCCTGGCCCTCATCAGAACTTTTCTAGACCGCCCCTGCATAGCTGAAGTATAAACCCTGTCTACCACCAGCCAACCACTGTGTTAGAGAAGGTCCTGCCAAAAACAATACTTTGGGGTAAATATGTTTCTCAGCTGAAACATAAACAAATGCAATGAGAGAAAAGCTGATCAGCTGATCACCAACAGACGTTAAGATGACATGAACATGACAGGAGAAGAAGCAGCTGCACTCCACAAACAGATGACCAGAGAGCTGTTAGAGCAGACATGTTGGTAGCATGATAAGTTTAAAAAAGAATATGCAGGAAAAATGTGGATGTGGAACCCTCTCAAGAGTGTGTGTTAAAACACCCCATTCTGCACGGAGGCGGCGTCCATGGGTTGCTCCATTAGTGCTGTTTATTCTCAAGTCCAGAGCCACCCAGCCGATCTTCTTCATCATTCTTTTCCATGTCTAGCCGTCAGAGAAATGACGGGTGTTTGGGGCTTGTCATGTGTCATTGTCAAAAATTTTAACACAATTATTTACATAAATTTATTAACCGTGAAAGCTATATTTTTGACAGCCCTAATTTAAACTCATTTGAGAAGGTTTGGTTTCTTGCTTTAAAAAAAGGTTTTAGCAGCAACCTAAATTTGCTTCACCATAACCCTTTGCAGTTGCCGATTAAAAGTAACCATGTCATGAGCCAAACTGAAAGATAAGAATGAATTATTAAAATCTATCAAATGGTTTCAAAACTCAAGTCTCTAGCTTCTTGGTCTGCGACTGTTGTTCACCTCTCCATCAGCCACTCATGACCTTGTCAATTGTAAATCAGTAAACACAATAAGTTTAGCATTTTCTGTTGGGCCTCATTCACCAATCTCTTCGTCAATTTGTTCATTAGTTGTACTTAAGAAGTGTCTTAGGAAAACGCTTTTAGATTTATGAATTTGTTTGTAGGCCGCAAAATTGTTTGTATCTTGCCTCTAAGACTGATGAATATCACCTCTGAAGTTACCAAAAATAGTAACGTTATGGCCATGAGTAAACAGGATTTTCATGCGTTATTTTTTAGCTTCTTGTCAGTTAATTCAATTAATATATTATTGTATACAGTATATATATAAAAATCTTTGAAAGCAAAAAAACTGTAAGTTTGTCTCTCCGGACACACTATTCCCAGTGTGATTCAGGCCTTTTAAAAAAGAATAAATACACCTGTGTCTTGAAGATGTCCAGATATTATCTCATTTCATCTTTGTTGATTATGACCAAGATATTTAGTACATAAAAAACAAAATAAAAAGGTTTTCTGGCCTCAGGGATATGTACAATCCATGAACTGCAAACATATAGATGTGTTCCAGTACTTTATGCCATTTCATCAGATGTATTCCTTACTTCCTAAATCAGAATTCCCATTACTGCGATGGACTGGTGACCCATCTGTACCCCTGCTTACAAGGAACACACAATGGCATGCAGAAAAACGTGGGATTCAATGTCTTGCATGAAAATAAATTATTGTAAACAAGGCTGTCCTTAAAGTGCACTTAATGTAAAAAGGAAAGTGGAAAAATCACTAGAAAATCTTCAAAGAAAGTGATCTAGTGCCTCTATTTAGGTTTCTGTCCCATCAGATTCCAACAACAAAAACCTGATCAGCATCAGCCTTCTATCAGGTTGGAATTTTTTTTTTCCACTTTATACCTATGAAATTATCATGTTGCCTAACTGTTCTCTCCTCTTATCGTAATCTTAAACATATATGGTATAAAAAGGGACCCTAACTGTTAACACTCACACACATGTAAGTACTTTAGAAACAACATGATTAAGACTCAATAGTTACCTCCATGTGTTGTAGAAGAGCAAAGGAATGTTGAGTCCCACAGTCAGCCACTCTTGGGCACACAGGAACATGATGCAAAACAGCCCATGGATGGAATACTCTGGCAGCACCAACTACAGGACAGGGAAAAATGACAGAGTGTTGGATCATTTAAGAAAAATTAACTCTGATTATTTCAGGTTGGTGTCATTTAACCTCAGCTTTGATCGATGGATTGATGAATCAACATGTTTCCACTTTTTGAAGGAATGTGATCAAGTATCTTAATTATGGAACAGTATAGCATTTTGGAAAGTGCACCCCAATAAGGTTCATTTATATTACTTTACATCACCTGATACTAATAATAAAGGATTTTCATCATTATATTTGTTTTCTTTCTAGAATAGCAATGTATATTTGTATTGGATCTTAAAAATCTCATAATTCCAGATTTTCCCCAGAGGGGACTTTTCTCTCAGACTGCAGCTTTACTTGTGGTTCCAAGAGGTTCTAAAAGTAGAATGGGAGGCAGAACCTTCAGTTATTAGACTGTAGTGACCTTCTTTCTGGTTCGTAAAAGGTTTGTAAGTGCTACATATTTATTCAGTTAAAGAGAATTTAGTTGTCTGGTCTGCTTATGGAAGATTGCATTATAATATTCAAGGAATTTAAAATCTGTACTCACTCTTTATCTACCAGTACCGATCTTTATCTTTTAACTGACAACTGCTCTGTCCCTCTCCACTGAACAATCTATTTGCTTTACTGAATTCAGAAAACCTGTAGACGAACAAGGAAATGTATTCATATTATTTTGTAAGGTTTTTAACATAACTTTTCCAGAAGCTTTTATTGTGTAAAAAAATCCATCTGGACCCACAGAGAAATCTACAAAACTAATACATTTCATAGCATTTTTTTCCTGAATGTAGAGAGGAGGGCCAGCATGCTGCACTTTAGTGCAGGATCACTGAAGATGCAGTCTTGTCTCTCAACATTTGGACACAACAAAAAAACTTGTGCTGTTTATCGACTTCTTCTCTGTCTTCAATACAGTCAAACCAGATTTACTTCTCTCCAAAATGCAGTAGTTGGAGATTAAGCCCCATTTCATTCACTGGTATCACTCCTTCTTTACCAAGAGACTGCAGTTGGTAAGAGTCAGTAGCATAGATATCTACAATAAAGGCTAGATGCTTTATGGCGGAGCTTTGAACATCCTCACCGGTTTGCTCTCTCACAGGATCTGTAGAATCTGAGGAAAAGTGAGTGATTTACAAAAACGCAAATACTCTTACTTTGCTAAAATCTTGACGGATTTACAAACGGTTTGGTTCCTTATAAAAGTTATTAACGTGGCTACAATTCTGTATAGTTGAACATGTTGAAATTGCAGGTTGTGTCTTTGAAAAATGTGCAGCATAGTTGTTTTCTCCATCACAAGGCACAGTAAGGCTCATCAGAGCAGCAGAGCGGCTCATTTGCCGCTCAGCAAGTTCCAGACAATCACAGCCCATTAGACTGCTGGAGGTCCTGTGCGTTGTACGGAAGAGCATCGGGTTGGAGGATGTGTTTTTGCTGGAGGAGCACGTCGACTGCATACAGTATGGTGTAGACAGTCACCACCATATGCTGCTGACATTAGTTGCGTCCTTGTTTTTAAGCTAAGGCTGCACCACATTGCCAAGATGACGACACTTA
>JBAMHW010000025.1:1732987-1756996 GCA_037177495.1 Rhadinocentrus ornatus | reverse complement strand
ATTTATATTTATATATATATATATATATATATATAAATGTGTTGGGCATTTATTAGCAGAAAAGGTGTACTTTTACTATTATTTTTTTTAACATTATTATACAAACTTAACAACTGTCTGCCATAACTTGTTGTGTTTACATGCTGGATAATTTTAAATCTGCATGCGTGATGTTTATGTTTAAGACTTCATTGAACCACTTTTGGTGGACATATTGTCTTCTCTGAGAGCCTTTGTGATCTACAGCTGTTATATAATGCTAAATTCTGTTGTTCGGAGTCCAGGCTGCATAGTGGGGTGGTGATTAGCATTGTTCCAGTGATTAGCGGTGGTGATTTTATCCAGCTCCCTATCACAGTCAAAGAGCATGCATGATAGGTTTAATGGTCATTCGAAATCAACCCTTGTCTGTCTCACTATTGGCCTAGTGATGGACTGCTGACATGTCCAGAATGTAAGGCTTGATAACCATTCATTTGCACAGGCTGGCTAAGTTTTGGGTGTAATTGCTCAAATACTTGCTTGTGTAGCCTATTACGCGTGTTACTAAGGATTGATTGATACATTGGCCAGTCGATCATGAAACTAAATTACTAACAAATCACAAAAAATGTAGAAACATATATATCCCATATGCAGCTTTCCAAACATTAAGGTAACAAAATTACAGACATAGAATGCAGAACAATATATCAAAGTAACAAAGTGCAAAGACATTTTAGTGTGTGCTGTTTCTCTTTACAGCTAGGACACACAATGCTAATAATTTTAGCATAGGTCTTTGGGATTCAAAATGGCAGAAGCTAGCATAGCGGCTAGCAGATATACAATGCAGGTCGATTTATTGCCAAAATCCGATTTTTTGCATGTTCTTTCACATTATCATTTCAATGCGACCTTCCTCACACTTAAGCGTGAACGGTATGTGGCCCTGAAATGACACACATGTGCAGAGGAAAATATGATGTCACATACATGGCATGCTGTTTGTATGGAGGTAAATATGGATGCTCCACTCTGTAGTATGTGAATCAGTTTTAGAGTTGTTGTGCAGTCAGAGCCGAAGAAATTATGATCTAATATTGTTCCCTCCATTGTTTACATTCCATCTTACCGTATCCCGCCTCCTCCAGCACAGATTTGTGATGTCTGTCTCACTTTAATGAAATGCAACATGACATGGCACGTGTAGGTGCCATATGCATCACTTATGTACTTTACAGCAATTTCAGTTAATAATTGATTATGTTTGAATTTGATCCTATTTCTTTACTTAGTAACATTTAAAAAGAGTTAATCTCAGTGATATTTGTTGCCGAGTTATTATTTGCACTATTGTTGTAATTCCGTATCAGATATTTGAACTGTGTTGTAATAGACAACATAAGAATTAAAAGTAGACAGAAGTATAATGAGAGCCTGTTTCTTTAAGATGGTTTATGGCAGACTGCGTCAAGGCAGTGGGGTTTTGTTTTTTGTTGGCATTGAGCTGCAGCGTGAACGCAGCCATCCACTCACCAGTGCAAAAAAAAACAAATGGGCAAAAACTTTCGGATAATCCTCTACTTTCAGACTGGAAGGACAAATGTCTGGTCTTTACCCACACTGTTGCTTAAAGTTTAACATAAAACATTCAATTAACAAAGACTGGCTTGTTATCTTACCACAAACTACGGTTCATCTGACCTTTTCCAGTGCAGCCGAACGGGACTTAATTTTACCAGATTTAACAATGAACTGTTTTGGTTTTAGCACACAAATGTCCTATTATTTCTTTATTTAAGCAATTTTTCTACTGTGGGTTAAACGTAGCATTATTTTCTGAAAAATTTTTCATTCAAAAAAAAAAAAAACAACCAACATAAGAAGTCATGATAAATGTAACTAAAATCAAGTATATTTTCATCTTAACCCACATCTAGCCAATGGCAGCTTGGACAGGCTCCATCCCTGCAATGGCCCTGAATTGGATTAAATAGCAAGAGAAAATGGATGGATGTTCAGAGTTGTCTAAAAGATTAACACCATTTTTTATAAAGGAGCTCACTTTAGGATCACACTGACTATCATTTAGGTCCCCAATTTGGTAGGAAGTGTCAGGCCTTAATGTCTGGAAACAGCCAAGTAAACGAACAAAGAGAACTAAAGAGAATTTATTTGTGAAACCAGTGAGGATAGGTAATGGCTGAGTGAGGTCAGGACTTAATCCGCCCAGGTATTTCGCCAAATGAAAAGTGGAAAAATTAGACAAAATTCCATGCAACCGATTCATTATTGATTTGCTTGATTTACAATTAAATACTGTATGGTAAATACTTTTCTATGTAATGGCAACATGAAGTCTTTATTAAACAATTCTTGAACAGCAACAGACTTTACTTTATTCTAATTGTAAGATTAAAGTAATAGCCAATGTTAAAATTGAAACTAAACTCTATTAAGCTGTCATAGCAACTAAGGAGCTGAAAAACCACAGAGGTATCCGAAACTAAGGCACACTTATAATGCAGATAATACAAACTAAAATGAAGATTAAAAATAAATAAATAAATAGAATCAAAATAAATCAAAATAAGTAAATTAAATCAATTTAAAATAAATTAAATTTAAATGAAAAATAATTAAATTAAATTAAGATTAAATAGAATTAACTGAACCGAATAATCTAAAATAAAATAAAAATGTATTTTATGATGTACAGATTTTCTTTTTTGAAAATATTTTAAGTAGCTTTTTAAACATTGTATTTATTATTTTAGTTGTAGCAGTGCTCTACTGTATCAGCATTAAAGCTGTATTAGCCAACGCAAATAATCTCAGTAGGTCACAGCTACAAGGACAGTGCACTTTATGGTGTGCATGTGT
This sequence comes from Rhadinocentrus ornatus, assembly GCA_037177495.1. NCBI lineage: Eukaryota > Metazoa > Chordata > Actinopteri > Atheriniformes > Melanotaeniidae > Rhadinocentrus > Rhadinocentrus ornatus. The sequence goes on along the minus strand of JBAMHW010000025.1, from coordinate 1,754,131 downwards.
TTGTATGTGTATATGTTCTCTGCAAATGCAGTGTAGAGAAAATGCACACCTAAAAGACCAGTGGATGGCTTGAAGGCTCCAGTTGTTCCAGCTGTTCAACCAATGAAGATCCTGCATAGTGCAGACACATACACACAAACACACGTGAATGAACCAATTCACGCAAGACTTGTGAATTTCAGATAGGTGGAGGGAGGAACAGATGTCACACTGAGGCTGGGAGGAGGGATTTTCCACATCCTCATACTGAGTCCTGAGGCAAACCCACACAGAAACAAACAACAGGGCTCTGCAGAGCGTCTGTCTCCGCTTTGATGTCAGCCCAACATGTGGCAAGATGACAAAAGAGGAATCACTGTGCAAGTCAAGACTTCGTTCAAAAACTGAGCTGTGCAAGTTCAACCTGCAGGCATATGCAGCTCTGCAAATACTAACTGCTTCTAGAGGATATTAATGTATGCCATTTGGGCTTTATGTATAACACATGCATGAGCCCTGAAACTCATGCTTTTCTGCATATATGTAATTTATCACTGGAGCTTTCATCAGGATTTCTGCTGAAGCACAGCATGAGATATGTCCCTCGCTGCTTACCTTCCTCAGCAGATTGCAGATCCGCTCGATGTTTCGCAGTCTCTCCCTCTGTAAGAACAAAGAGTGAACTTTAAAACTTTATTCGCTTCACAGACTATTTGATTTTGTAGTTCTTAATGCAGCAATATGCTGATGAACCTTTTATGAGTCAACATATGGGTGAAAAATAAATCTGCTGTAAACATGTTTGGAAAATATACCACAGAAGCAGTCAAATACTGTGTAAGGACCCTACACACCAAGTCAGCTCTCAGGCATGTCTGAAGCAAATGCCTGTCTATTATATGTTCAGTGTGTAACAAACCATTAGCACTGTCAATTTTTTGTTTTTTCTTGCATGGGTTGAATTGAAGTCGGGAATGCGGGCGAAAGAGCATTTTATTGGCGCTGTTTTTTTCACATCGCTTCTGTGTTTATAGAAATTACAGTATTTAAATATTTGAATGTTCTTCACTTTTTTATGTTAAGATGTAAAATGCTTAAATCAGCATTTGCCACAATGCTGACGCTAACAAGCACTATTCACAAGAGCTTTTAACATCATGAAATTTTAAATAATTCTTATAGATGACGCAACCTGAACTCGACTGGTGGAGCTACGTTTTCTCGTGGGACGATGTGCAACTCTGCCTGCTTATGAATCATATATTGATCTGAGCATCATTGTGTTAATGTCTGTGGACAGTATGTTTGGTTCCAACTGTGCTGCAAACAACAAAGGCTCAGCAGGACACACGAATACTATTAAAAAGCAAAATAAATTTAGCCTATGCAGAACATTAAATACTGCATGCTCAAAGTGAACTGAGGATCTAAAGTGGTAAGAAATAAAGTGATTAAAATTTGATTGGGAGTACTGTTAAAGAAAAGTTGAATAATTAGAAAATGTGGACAAAAAACTAAATGCAATTATTTGCAGGTTATGTGAACTATAATTACGACAAGATTGATTGGGAATAGAAAACATAGTGTTACCAGTTCATATAAAAAAGACGTTTTTTATTTTTATTATGATATGATTTTGTGTTACACAGCAAACACATTTAAACAGCTTAAACAACGTTGCTAACGTGCAGTGGGAAATGGATTGAGGAGGGACCTTTCTCACTGCTGTACTAGTAAACATGCAGCAGAGGAGCTGTGGTGTTGGAGATGGAGAACGTTGGAGTGGACGGAGAAAGTTCTGCACCACCTCAGCCTCAACATGCTATGGAGTGCCTGTTACGACCCAATTCAGGGGTATGAGAGGTGTAACAAAAGAAGAGAACTGCGGACAGATTTTAAAGAAGTAAGCTAACAGATTTTATTGTTACAAGTGGAAATGGAGAACACAAATGGTGTTAAATGAGAAGTGTTGGGGTTGGCGAAGCTGCTCAAAGCACAAACACAATATAACTGCTATGGTCTAACTAAAAATCCGCCAGTTGAAAGAAAAAGCCAGGAATAGCCTAGCGTAGCCTTCTATCTTGCGCTGAGCACAGACAACTGCTGATGGGCTTTTATTTATTTATTTATTTTTTATTTTTTTACTGCTACTGGGCTTGGTCAGGCTCCGTGTCTGTGGTGTACATCATCACTTACGTAGCCAGCGTGTTGCAGCTCTTTCTGTTCGGCTTGAACGCCAGTCAGTGAAATGCTGTAATCTTATACTGTATGTATATCGAAATATCGGAAATTTGTTCAAAACTCATATTACCGTTATTGAATAAAAGTATATTGTGATATATATCGATATTGAATTATTGTCCAGCCCTATTTGGACAAATGCAGATTTGTTTTCAATTGGATCATTATGAATTGTTTTGAATTGATTATTCTGTAAAGTGACTTGAGGTAGCTTTGTTGTGAATTGGTGCTACAGAAAAACAGCTGAACTGAATTGAAACTTTTAGGGTTTCTGACTTGATTCACCCTTTACTTTCATACTTGCTTAGGGTGTCAACATCTGCAACTGTTTCTGTATCTGTGCTTTGAAGACATATTTCTGTGAGTTGTTGCCACTTGCAGGTAGTCACAGAAACATGTGAGTAGTTTCAGCTGTGGGCTACTCTTGAAGGCCAGTTTTCACCAGCCTCCGGAGCTATTCATTGCTGTTTTAGTCAACGGTTTGGTTCACACCAGGCGCACCGTGGTGTGTGTCAGAAGCACCCCAACAGTGCCTCTCTGCTGAATATACGCACAAGTCTATTTTTGACAGACCACATTTCCAGAACGCATTAGGCTAGTAGTTCAGATGTAAGTGTGTAAAATAAAAGCTGGTAAATTTCAAAATAAAAGCTCCCATGCAGATTTGTACTCACTGAAGTATGTCAGGGTGTATCTGTTTTTTTTTTTACATCATCAATGATGAGACGTTTATACTGGAATGGGAGAATTACAAGATTCTCCAGTTCTCCTGTAACTTCTCTGGATCTCGCGGATCCAGCTATGTGGACTGCTTTGCAGACGCTCTGGGTCTGACATGCTCCCGGTGTGAGTTGACATGCCGCGGAGGTCAGAACAAAACAGCCGCCATGAAATAAACAGACCCGGTGAAAATTTGCCGTGACTGTTGTTAGCTTTGCTCTGCTATGGAAAACACTAAAGTCATTGTGGACAAGGATCAGCATTGTGCGAGTTAAGCTAAGGTGATTTTCACACCTGACAGTCCGTCAGATTCGGTAGAACTGGGACTCGGTTCAATATAATTTCAAACATATTTCTATTAGAACCTTCACCTCATTTTTACTGCATGTCTAACCACAAACCATTTCTCCCACCCATCATTTTATTTGCATATGATGTTTTAGTTATGTTTACCCACAATGCCTGGCGTTGTAGTGCACTTCCTACATTTAGTTCACCTAAAGTGAACATGCGTTTTGGTCACACCCAAACCAGACTGAACCAAACTGTACCAGTCAAACATTTAGATACAATTTCCCATCTAATTTATTGGGAAATTGTGTCCAAACGTTTGACTGGTCCTGTATTTCAAACAGAACAAACTACAGACCATTATTTTTATTATAAGGCTGCAAATTCAAGGAGAAAGTAAAATCTACTAAAATTAAAGTAACTCAATCTGTCTGAGATTTTCCTTCAATCACCTTCGCATTACAATCCTTCATTTCATCCTGGGTGATGTTAGTGTTTTTGAACATTGGTCTGAAAGGGGCTTGTCTGCCATTAAATATTTATATGTTGACAATATTTTTTTGCTCAGTTGGAGTCCACCACCTTACTGCAATTCACTTCTTGCATAATTTACAAGCAAGGAATTTTGAAGGATTAACAGTTTTTGCACAAACGTGCAAGTTATCAATGCCATGTGAATAATGCATCCACATGTCATCACAAACCTGATTTTTCACATAAAAATGTTCTCACTATCACTAAATATTAGATATTCTTCAAACATAATTGCAGTCCATCAGTCCCTGCATGAACAAATGAACCGTTGGCAGCAGAAGAAACCTCTTACTGGTAAAGGTTATAATAAAAATATGTTTATCTGTGTGTGTAGACAGTCAGTAGTTTTCTGTCAGTAGAAAACTGGCACTCAGTCATTTATGACACGCAATAACAATAAAATATAATTTTCTTTCAGCCCTCAGGCCTTTACTCATCAGTTTAAAGGACTTTCATCTTGATGCCAGTGGAACTTATTTTACTTCTTGGTTATTACAAAAACTTAAAAAAAAAAAAAACTGTCTCTGAAAAGACTGAACTGAAATCCTGGGGTTTCTTTATTCTTTGCAAGCTCCAACTCTAAAATCCAGTCGCAGCTTTACGGCTGGAACCTTATGGTACCTCAACGTACCTGGAGTGTAGATGTCGCCATTCCTGCTATCCAGGTTTCAGTTCTTGTCAAAGTAAAATGGGATCATATGTTATTTACCAAACGTTTAAGTGACCAAAATAAACTTTAAAAAAAAGTTTAGGCTCATTAGTGCTTTAAGGTCAAATGTAGATATGCTCTTCAAACACAGCTGGTTATAATTTTCTAAAATATTTATTGATGAGGATATAAACATAAATATTTGATAAATGTTTTTTAAAAGTACATACTGGTACAAAGTTTTTTCCTGGACAATGATTAATTAATGCTTGTGCTCTAAGCAACAAAACAAGAGGTTCCTACAAACAAGTCTGAGGCAACAGTGCTGCAACAACAGCAGGAGACTGAGACTGTAAAAATATACAGTAAAAAACACGACGACCACTATCATGAAGTCTTTATGTTTGGGACTTTAGACACAATGCTATATGTGTTCTGACATATAGTTTGTCGTTGGTAAAGCTCAGGGACAAGTTCTGAATCGAACATGTGATGTTTTCTTTATTATTGGTTTCCGGTCACATGCCCGGTCCATATTCCCGGTGTCATCTGTGTCACCCCGCTTCCTCTCCACCATAGCAGCAATACAATAAAGTCTCTGCAGCATTGTTCACAAATCAAAACTAATCTCATCTCATAGCTTTAATTTTGGATCTTTATAAAAGAGCTGCATGGGATCAGGAGAAGGAACAGCTTAAAGACCCACTCCGGTGAAAATTATGTTTTTCCATGTTGTCCATATGTCCATGTGGCATTTATCTGACACTAAAGGGCATATCTTGTGAAAAATTTGGTCAAAATAGCTTTTCTGAGTATTTCTGCATTTAAATCATTGTGAAGCAATGGCGGACAGAAAAAGGTGAGCTCAGACAGACCCTCATTTACATGTCATAACCCCGCAGCGCGGGGCAACAAGGTCCTGTCACACCCTGTTTGACCGTTCTGACTACTGATGTGCAGTAGCGGGTTAGCGGGTTAAGATTAAAGCTAATCACGTTTGCTTTCATTATTTACTGAAAAACTTTGCTGTGACAGAGCAATACATTAGGTAATCACAATATAACAAACCGCAGTGTTGTTTTCGTCAACGATGACGAACCCTTTTTAGTGACAATAACGAGACAGTGACGAGCAAAAAACAGCTCTATGACGACGAAAACATTTCGTTGACAAAAATGTTCAAGGGCTGATTGTCCGATATTAAAAATGCACAACATTTCTGCCTATTGGATCAGAATCTGTCAGTCAGCAATGCTGCTGCACCTTGGCCACGCCCACCACCAGACGTGCAGCGCACACACAGACAAGCAGTTTATTTATTCATATGTTAACCTTTCCCATTTTCCTCTTCTGACCGTGGTCGGAAGACACGGGGAGATCCGTCTTCTCAAGACCGAAGTAGCATTCGCTTCAGGGTTAACTCCCTAAGCTCCTCTCTACACTTGTTAACAGGGTGAAACACAAGGAAAGGAAGGCAGCGGTTGCGCTGAGAAACCATTACCACTGTCATTTACTGTCTCGTCTGACTCCTCGTTCATACTTTTTACACCCCACCTCCCCTCTCTTAACTCCCGTTGCACGCTTCCGCGTGCACGTTCACTCACTCTCACACAAGTACTTAGCTTGCTGAACCACACACACAGCAGTTAGACACATCGCATAACACATTGATGAATCATGGCGAGAGCGTCGACGAAGGGATTTGATGGTTGGAAGGGAGGAAACGATATATGGACATATATAACTATAATCCATCATAATTCCACTGGCAGACGAGGTCAAGCTGAGCATATGTTCCTCATCCATTGCTCATATTCTGGGCATGTATATGTTCAGGGTGGAGTATTGCACTTCAGAAAGTTCTCAGAAATAAAGCCACAGTTACAAAAGTAAGGATGTTGTTGCTTTTTGCTTTTTTGAAGATTCCACAGTTCATTTAGTAATTATTGATGAAAGTAACCAAACAACAAGCTCACAATGTGTTACTATATGTTTATCTTCTAGATCTGCAATCAGTTCATGAAAAAAAGCTGAAATATAGAAATAAATTCTGCCCAACAGCAGTTAAGTATAGGACGGCAGCATTGCATCCCTGTTGATGGGAAAGTCTCGGCTAAAGCTCTCAGTCTGGTAAAGCGTTTGGTTATTATGAAAAAGCATTAAGGTTAACTTGTTTTATGAATAGCAATACTTGTTAAAACCTGATAACCTTGATTCCACTTTTTATTACATATTATTGACCTAAATTAATTTGTTAAAAGACTAATACTTTTTTATTTGACAAAAACTAGAATAAAACCTTTTTGAGTTTTCATCGACTAAAACTGCACTAAAACTATTAAACTTAGAAATGACTAAAATGTAACTAAAAATAATAAGCATTTTCATCATGAAGACTAAAACTAAATTAATAACTTTTTTTTTTCCCCTGTCCAGTAGACAAAAATAAAGTTGGAGATCACAGACTGTCAGATTCTCCTCCTGGAGACAGATCTGCATTCCCCTCAGCGGTATAGCTGAGCTGCTTCTCCATACCTGTCAGTACTCCCGTTTTGGCCTGAAAACTACTGTTTTTTCACCCGTCTTTCCAGTGTTATTATTTTCCCGTAAATCACCCGTATTATGATATGGGGAGAAAATAAACTTTAAAAATTTCCAATGCGAGGAGACAAACCCCCTCCCCCACCGATCGACCCGAGGAGAGGAACTGACACCTCTTTCTGGTCGGCCTGCTTTATTAATGATTGAAACCATGGCACAGCAGTTGCAGCAGTACGCGGTTCATTCAGTGATCAGTACGACACGCAGTGATAACAGAGATATTTCAGGTCCTCAAACAGCAAAGGTCAATGTGTGTGTGTGTGTGTCCACAACACATAAGCCAGCACATAGCGACGGGAGGGACGGGGGAGCAGCGCTGAGTACTGAGCAGCGCTAACTCTGCCCACAACTCAGAGGCGAATTTCTAATGAGCTACTCGTCCTCTGCAGAAGTAGAGTCCTGGAAAAGGGCACAGGTTTTGTGATTTTGTGATTTTTGCCAAAAACTTCATACTCACAATTTAAAGACCACTGACAGTATTTTATATAGTTCCAAATAAGCATTGGAGTGGGTCTTTAAGTGTGAATTTAAGGTAAACACTTTGTTTGAAATGTAAACAAAAAACATAATTCAATGTTTTATCAATCTCATCAACCCATAGTTTATTCCCAGTTGAACATAAACAACATATCAGATGTTGAAACTGAGACAGTTTACCATTTCATGGAAAATATGAGTTCATTTTTAAGTTAAGAGTAACAAACAGTGGTGTTCACCATGGTGCAGCATCTCCTTTTTCTTCTAACAACTGTCTGCAAACGTCTGGGAAGTAAGGAGACCAGTTGCTGGAGTTTTAGGAGATTAATGTTGTCCAATTCTGGTCTGATGCAGGATTCTAGATGCTCCTAAACTCTTCTCCCATGAAGCCATGCTGTTGTGATGGATGCAGGATGTGGTTTAACATTGTCTTGCTGAAATCTGCAAGGCCTTCCCTGAAAGAGACGTCTGGATGGAAGCAGATGTTGCTCTAAAACCACCTGGTACTTTTCACCATTGATGGAGCTTCACAGATGTGGAAGCTGCCCACGCCATAGGCACTAATGCAGCCCCGTACCATCAGAGATGCAGGCTGTTCACCTGTCCACTGATAAGCTGGATACTCCCTCTCCTCTCTAGTCTGCAGGACAGGCCGTCCCGGCTTTCCAGGAAGAATTTCACAGTTTCATCCATCTGACCACATTACAGTTTTCCACTATGCCTCAGACCATTTTAAATAAGCTTTGGTCTAGGCCTGTTGAATTATTAGGTTTAGCTGATGGGCATAACAAAGAAGAAAGGAAAAGCCTCTCCTAATCTGGCCTGTAAGTCTGATGCTGCAGCTCCATCATAAGTCTGACCAATCATTTTACTTTTCATTTTATGGAGTTTTTCTCTTTAAGAACTGTTTCATGTCCCTCTGCAGTTCTGTCTACTAAGGAAAGGAAGAAAAAACAAGAAATCGTTCCACAGCAGAACAGTCAGTGATGTACCTGAGAACAATCACACTGACACAGACCACATCTATTTTCTCATGAGCTCGCACAGCCACAAATGCTGCTTGTGATATTTCATTGGCCAATTTCTATACATAAAAAGACAGCTTGCAGTTGAGCAAGTCATTCTGGCTGATCTTTGACATATACTTTTCAACCTGTGTGTTCGACACGTGATCAGCCATCTTAAAAGGAGAACTGATCAACAAGGTCCAGAAACACACTCCGATTGAGTGTTTTGCTCCACACACACACACTAACACAACTTGTCCTCTCACATCAAATTGTCTGTCATTGGACCAAATCAGCCAGCTGTGGGCCGCATAGATTCAACCCAAATGAGCAGCAAATGAAATATTTTCTCAACGTTACTGAAAAATCGAGGAAGGGTCAAGCCTTGTTAGACCATGTATCCCTGTTCATCTGTCAGGGCAAACCAATTTAAGAGCAAATTTGCTTGAAATGTCTAAGATGAAGTAGCGAAGGGTGTCCGTAATGTTAACTGCTATAAAATCAATTTCCCAAGTGGAACTTGAATATAAGCAGGCGAGACAGGCGAGGAGCAATGAGAGAGATGAAGGGATAAGGCAGGGGTGGAGGGGGTTATCTTTAAAGAGTGTGAAGAGGCATCAACTTTTCTGTGTCCTTAGTGAAATGCTGAAAAAACATCACAATCAAGAGGAAAGCTGTTAAAATTCCCATTTACAAAATAGTTCAATGAAAAATAAAAAATTTTTTTTCTCTGTTGCTCTGATTTCAGAATCTAAGGATTTTATCATTTGATCCTTTGTCATTATCCTTGTTCTTAAAAAAATGCATGTTTGAAAAAACATGTTCAATGAATTTGTGAAACGGATTAACAAAGGAACAGATGATATTAGCAGAAACACGTTCAAGGCAGCAATGCAGTGAAACCTGAAATATGTTTTCATTATTGGACATCTGTGGTTGTGTGTCTCCGTGGTAGGGTGTGAAATCACCACAATGAAAAGCTAGCTGTTTTTCTGTGGTGTGTATAAAAACAATATGTTAAGTCATGGCAATATCAGCAAAAATAAAAGCGTTTCTTCTTTACAGATTTGCTTCTTGTTGACGACAAAAGCATGGATATAGTATTGGGTAGAGATGTCGCTACCAATGTTCAGTGAGTCCTGAGTCCCTACACTATTTTTGTTGCACTCTACCTGCAACTTTGCTGCTGTAAGTCACACTTTATAACCTATTTGTCCATGGCAGCGCTCACTACAGCTGCGGCAAACGGCTCTCCAAGCAAATGCCTTAAAAACAGAAACAAGTACATATACAGCCAATATGAACTTCTTCAGATAGGACGAGATATTGAGCAAATTTAAAAAAAAATTGTGTTTTTTTTAACACACATAACATCACGGCGGACATGGCGAGAGCCTCTGGGTCTTCGTGGATCACCATGCCCACGGAGAGAAGGCGTCGAGAGAGAAAGCAAAAGTGGGGCCGCAGGGCCAGAGTGTTAACCCGACTCTGGAGACAACCACACAAACCACCGCTTCCTAGCATTTTCCTCGCAAATGCAGTCTCTCGCTAACAAGATGGGTGATCTGAGGCGCAAGATAGCAACTAACAAATTGATAAGGACAGTTGCATCATTCTTATCACAGAATCATGACTTCACTCATCCATTCTGGACTCTGCTATGGAGCTAGCCGGCTATACAGCCCATCGACAGGATAGAACAGAGGACTCCGGTAAGAGCAGAGGTGGAGTGTGTGCATGTACATAAACAACAGATGATAGTGGACAATCACTGCTCCGCGGACCTGGAGTTTGTGACGGTTAAATGTAGGTCTGTGTACCTTCCAAAGGAGCTAACTGTTTGTGACCATTATTGACATTCCACCTGATGCAAACGCAGCTAACTGACTACTACACAGCAGCATTAGCAAACAGCAGAACAGACACCGCGATGCAGCACACATCATAGCAGGGGATTTTAATTATGTGGACTTAAAGAAAGTGCTCCCTATGCTCCACCAGCATGTTAAATGTGCCACCAGAGGAGCTAATAAACTTCTTTACCCGATTCGAGGCAGACTCTCCGGAGGCAACTACACCACACCATGTGGTCCAGAGCAGTGTCGACCTCACATTAGAGCACGACGTCAGGCACACAACCCTGGTAGGCCACTAGATCTGATGATGTCCCTGGACGGGTGCTGAGGGACTGTGCTGACCAGCTGGCTGGAGTTCTTACTAAGATCTTCAACCAGTCCCTTTCCCAGTCCATTGTCCCACCCTGCCTGAAGTCCTCTATCATTCTATTCTATTTAATATGATTGGCTTTCCTCTTTTGTTTGCACCAGAGAGTGGTGCATGTGTCTTCAGTCAAAAATTCAGGTGCAAAGAAAAAGAAAGAGCATCAGGGGTTATTTTAGAGTGAGTCAATGTAAAAATGTATTAATTAATTTTAACCTAATCTAAACAGCCTAAGGTCTCTAACAACAACGTAAAAGTTTAAATTACAAAGAATTTATTGTGTCATCTTCTAGCAGGTCATTTTAAATGGCGATAATAAGCAAAAAATGTTTCCTTATTATGCATCATCGTGAAATATTATCAGGTGATTTAATCAAAGCTGCCAGGTAGCTCACATAGAGAAGCAGGTGCTCAGACAGGTGGGGAAGAAAGTAAGCTTTAGTAATCAAGAGTTCAAATTACGGTGCAGGGAAGGAAAGCTCGGCTCCCCTGAAACACTAAAGGAAAAAATAGTTCACTCTTAGGTTATATTTTATTTATTTTCCATGAGGTTCCTGGTGCTTCTTTTTTATTGTAACTTGTCCAGCAAGGTAGCAGCAGAATGATGGTCTGGCTGCTGTGTTGTACTGAACAAATTTCCTTTGCCAAGGGGAGCTTCATGGGTATAAGTCTCCTCTTGATAATATGATTTATTTATTTTAATCTTGTTTATTTATTTTGAATTATGGAATTCATGTAATCTTGCTGGACCAGACTGGAGGGTGGCAGAAAAGGGTTCCAGTCAGAGCCCCCTGCGATCACGGGGCACAGGCACCGGCGGGCCAAGATTGACAGCTGCCAACACTGCTAGGCATCAGCCATCTAGGGCAGCCAGAGCGCAGGTCCAGGGCCCCAACAACCCAGAAGTACTGAAGTGCCAGCTTATTATTGACCAGATCAATAGCCGCCTTCAGAAAGGACTTTCTATGTTGAAAAGAAATCCAATGTGGTTTCTTTTCTGCAAATGGCAAACAAACTAAACTGAACTGAACTAATATTTGGTTTTGATTACTGCCACTTACATGCAATTTAAAAAGCCTAAAAACCCTGGACTGCTTACTAACTTTTGCATCATACAAGTGCTATGCTAGGGTCAGTAGACTTTTTGAAAAAAATATTAATAGTTCTGTGCCTTTTTATTGCTGCTGAACTTTGTTGCTATAAATAGCCGCTTGTTTGTTGGATGATTTACACTAGAGAGTTTCATCGGGATTGAGGTCAAGTCCCTTGGGACCCACATCACAGAGCAGGCGGTAATGGTATCCAGCACGAGTGGGCAGGAAAAGAACATACAAGCTGCAGGAGAGGGCGGTAATGGTCAGAAAGGCAGCTGGTGTAGACAGGAGCATTATTAAGATAACAGTCCTGTGCAGGGCTCTGCAAAGAAGCAAGAAGCCGATAAGGAGTTTTAGTGTGCATGCATAGTAAGAGGCAAAAAGTAAGAGGATAGAGGTGAAGCTTACGCTAGTAATCACTAGCCAGTTAGAGTTTCATCAGTCTCAGACAAATTGCCATTATTTGAAATGCCTTTAGGACTGGTGTTAGCACCTTTTTAGATGTGAGATACTGTACATGACGTTAATGGCTTCATTAAAATATTTAAGTGATTTAATTCAGTCTGTTGCACAGTGGTCACTTTTCCATCAATGCTTCTCACATCTTCATTCAGACATCCTTGTAAGTAATGGAACAAATCATGGTGCTTTCAGGATATTTGTGAAATTGGATCATAAATCAAGTGAAAAACATCACTTAAGTTGTTATAGAGACACTGTTTTATCGCAACATTGTGACAACTTGCTTGATCAGTATTCACCTAGTATTCTATTGGCTGCAGGACATTTGACAGACAGCTCATTCAAGAGAGAGGAAAAAATATCCAATAGCAGAAGTTCTTTTTTTTTTTTTTTAAACCTGTCCTGTCCAGCATCATAGCAAGCAGAATGATAGTCTGGTTGCTGTATTGTGCCAAACATATTTGCTTTGCCAAAGGGGAGGCTTATGGGTATAAGGTTCCTCTTGATAGTCTGATTCCTATTAAGTTGGGTAAGTCCAATCCACCTCTATCTTTAGTCTGTTGTAAAGTTTTTAGACTGATACGTGATGGCTTGTTTTTCCATAGAAATTTGGATATATGAGAGATATAGGAGAAATTTTTATGCCTAAATATCTAATGTTTCCTGACTGTATTTTAGTATTAGGTATGTTTTGTACGTCACAATTAATGGGCATAACTATAGTCTTAGACCAGTTAATAGAGTAGTCAGATATTGATGAGAATTTGTTCATAAGTGTGATTGTCTGGGGGGAGAGATGTCGATGAATTATGTAGATTATGTAGGATTGGGTTGTTATATAATATTTTTATCTAGTCTATAAAAGATGACCCAAACCCAAATTTGTTTAATGTTGCAAATAAAAATTTTCAGTTTACTCAGTCAAATGTTCTTTCTGCTTTCTAAAGAAATGACTGTAGATTCCAGATTATGTAGAGTAGAATAATCTATGATGTTAATTAATCTGCGCAAGAGTTCTGAGAGCAGAGAATGTCTGAGTGTGAAAGAAAGAGACCAAGCAGAAGGTTTGAACCGACAACACGAAACTTGAGAAGAGGAGCAGAGTTTTGAAAGGAAGAACAATATATTTGTGAGCAAAACCTTTTGAGTGTGAGAGCAGAGTTTTGAGAGCTAGCAATATAAAACAAGAAATGCTGCTCTCAAATCAAACAATAATGCTATTGATAAAAGATAGGGAAATACCCCCTAATGGACCAGCTGGCTTTACTTCGCAGGTAAAAAGCCAAAAATACCCAGAAGAAATTAAGTCTGACGGCCAGTATTCAGAAACAGAAATAAAATAACAATAATATTAAGATGTGCACTGATATGATTTTCCTAAATTTAAAGTGATAGCTTGGTTATAAAAAGATCACACATTAATATGTATGTATGTATTCTCAAACATGTTGCCACTAAGCAGTTGTTTTGTATGGAAGTTAGTTGTAGCCTATTTAGTTTTTGCTGTGCAACAAAGTTTTTGGGTGAGGGAAAATCCAAACTAGTGATCTTTTTCAAAGCATGAGGATATAGAACCACTTTATGGAATAGTTATAATGAAAACACAAGCTAAATTAAATTAAAACCAATATTTCAGAATAATTTCCACCAACAGTGGAAGTATATTTTGGTGGGCTGTGTAAGTTTGAATTATTCTAATACAAATCTTACCTTATAATTGCTACCAGTGATTATTCCCTTCATATTAGGTACCCCGATTCAATAAAAAAAAAAAAAAAAAAAGAATGACTCCTTAAGATCTGGCTCCCTTCAAAGGGCCATAAATCCCATCTCTAGTTGACACATTACATTGTTGTTGGGTAAATTGGTGCTTCTGGAACTGGAAATTTTCACATTTCACAGCTATGAATATATAGTTTTAGAAAAACAATTATTCACATTATGATCACTGGTTAAAGAAGCCTTGCATCAGAAAACAATGCTAAACCACATTAGTGATGTGACACTAATGAACGAGCCTCTTTTTAGTTAACAGAAGACCTGACTCCCTGGAACTTTATTGTGATCGGCTCACATCTGACCAAATATTTTTTTAAGTTGTTGTGTTAAAATGCTAAAAGAATTTTTGTCCTTAAGATGAGCTGAAATGTTCAAAACAGCTGCAGATTCAGTAGAATTATAACGGCTGAATGAAGAGTGTGTTCATGAGCTGAATAATATTTAAATAACGAAGGAGAAAATTGTGCATGAAAAATGTAAATATCTGGGGTTTAGACAAATAGAGGTTTTGAAGACCAGTAAACTAATAAAGTTTAAACTACTTTACAGTTTGAAACTGAATTGAACAGAACAGAACTGAACAGAAATTTGTTTAAAAAAAATTATGCCAGAGGAGGGCATGCTTTGGCAATTCAGTTCAAGGTAAAGCAACAATTTCTTTTACAGATACATTCAAACTGTAACACATCAAGAATACAACAAAAAACAGAGTTCAAAGCTAGCAAAGCAGTTCATGTTTTAGGAACTATAAAGGCAGCTTCTCTCCACGAGCCATGGTGTGACTCTTCATTATTTCCTCCACAGTGCTCAGTAGGACTTCCTTCTGTGGATTTGAATATGTGCGCATGTGTTTCTGGTTTTATATCTTGGTGGGGACTTTTACATTTTGGGTTTGAATAAAGTTAGAGACTGACTTTATGAGTATTATAGTTAGTGTATGGAGCTAAAGAATGTCTTGTGTTAATGGAGTTTCCCCATGGGGATGCAGAGACAAGCATATGTGTAAACTTCAGCACAAATTTATGTGCACCAGGGATGAATTAGCTAAAAGGACAAGAGACTGCACCTGCAAGTCTGTGTGTGTGTGTGTGTCTGAAGTGTCTGCCCAGTGTGTGGTTCCTCCCTGAGGGAGCTGGTTGACAAACTGCTAATTAGGCTGCATGATTTCAACAAATAGAAAATCCAGAAGAAAGGAAGGAGAACTGTCTGTGGGACATAATGCAAGAAATAGACAGAGAGAGATCATTTTAGTGATTTACAGAATTTAAATGTTTTGTTTCTCTTAGGAAGAGAATCTGTGAATGGTGGCCTTAATTTTTCAAGATTATGAGGCCATCAACAGCCCCCCTGCTGGATATTTGCAGCTAATTCTACAAAAAGTTGTGCCTTGCTTTTTGTAGGATCTAGCTGCGAATAGGTAATGAGAATATGTTGCACAGTGACATTTATTATGTGCATTTCTGGAGCATTGCCCCCCAGTAGTGTTCCAAGGCTAAGAAACTGCACTGCAGAACGTTTTCTTCCAGTGAACTGTGTGACGCTGTAGCCCAGTTTCATTTTAAGCACCACATCGCAACAACAATACTAATAACTAGCGAATATAAACACATCAGCCATTTTGAACGCACATAATTGGTTGACTCAGCAAAGAAATGCAATGAGACATTATCTCTCTCTTATCGGTAGAAGAGAGAAAAAGAAAGAGAGATTGGACAGAGCAAAAGATAAGACAAGAGTCACGATAAGACTGTCTTTTACTGGCCTTAGAGATCTCACAGCACAGGTAGGATGAGGCTGGATGCTAAACTAGTGGTTGATAGGGGACACCTCACTGAGAGAATCTGCAGAAGTTCTGCAGTGTGTCTTTGACCCTAGGGGTTTTTGGAGGTGTGGTTCGCCTGAAAGTGGTGGCCACTTGGCTACCCAAACTGTGCCAAAGTGTGCCACATTGGTATTTTACTCCTTGGAAGGGAATCTGGCTACAAAATACTATGTGCATACAATTCACAATCTGGCATTTGGCCACTATATCATCAGTTTCTACCAAAATCAAAGTCATAGTTAGCATTAGCATTGCAGCTAGCTACAGAAGTGGATATAACTACATCTCTGTGTTTCCTTGAGAGCTTCTAGGAGGGTGTATTTAGTTTTTTGAGGTCATTTGTTGGACATGCTGACATGTCATAGCCTTCATTGTAAATGAATCATCTCCGCTCTATTTTCACTCTGTGTGCTGTGCGTCAAAGATCTTTCTTAATGGTGATGCTCCTGCATTTACACTTAAAGATATATACCTGATGGATAAAGTTCGAAAGCACGGGAGACATAGAATGTCAACAAACTTTATTTACACCGTGAAAAAATCAACAAGATGGGCATGAATAAAAAGCACATGAAACGCTGGCGGGTGACACATTTATTTATTTATTTTTAAAAATTCTTTATTAAATTATTATAATAAAAATTTAAATCTTTGTCTGCATGTAACCTATCCTAGGAGCAGTACGCTGCCAGATTCTGGCACTCAGGGAGCAGTCGGAGCCTTGCTCAGGGACCCACAGTGGATTTTACCTTAGTTGCCACCCCAGGGACTTGACCCCAGGTTTTCCAGACCCAAGCCACCCAAGCCAGACCTTCCTCTGTAACCACTAGGCTACCACTCCCTGCGAAATTTCACCACTATGGATGAGTATGTTGTTAATTTTGGTAGAAGAATAGTGTGGATAGACTGAAAATGACCATGAAGCGGTAAGGAAATAAAATATATTGCTCATGGTAAGAATAGTTTTGGAGTTTGGTGATGTAGTGATATATGTGATAAACATGCAATTTGATTCGCTGGCTGTGAAATGTGAAGGTTGGCTTTGTGTTTGTTTTGAGACTGACGTGAGGTGGTCGGCCAAGATAAGACTATGCTTGGTATCATCTGAAAGTGTAGCTTTTTCGGGTTTCATAAGATGCCCAATATGTTGGGGTGGAGCGAATGGATCACTTGGTCTGTAGTGTTTTGTTTCGGGTGTTGTTATTTGCTGCATACGTATTTTGAAGTTTTTATAAAACAAAGAGACGTGACACTGGCTGTACCCACAGAACAAGCTGGATCACCCAACTTCCTTATTGATAGTAGAAGAACATTTTATTTAGATGTGAAAGAAAATCATTTAAAATTAGCAGTCATGCAATTATAATATTTCATGTAACAAATTGTCTATTAAACAACAAACTAATTGTCCGTCCATCTCCTACTATGTATCTGAGGTCAGGTCGCAGGAGCAGCAGCTCAAGCAGAGAAGCCCAGAGTTCCCTTTCCTTGGCCACTTCTTCCAGCTAATCTGAGGTACTCCTAAGGCGTTCCCAGGTCAGTCATGAAATGTACTCTCTCCAGCATGCCCTCAGTCTTCCTCAAGACCTCCTCCCTGTGAGACGTACTTAGAACACATCACTAGGGAGGGGTCCAGGAGGCATCCTAACTAGATGTCTGAGCCACCTAATCATTTTTTTTTTAAACCTGTCTTGTCCAGCATCTTAGCAAGCCGAATGAAGGTCTGGTTGCTGTATTGTGCTGAATAATGAGCAACCTAATCTTGCTGCTCTTCTTGTGGAGCGGCAGCAACTCTACTCTGAGCCCAGACATGCTGCAGAGGAAACTTGTTTCAGCTGCTTGTATTTGCTATCTTCTGCTTTTGGCGACTGCCTGAAGCGCATCCACAACAATGTAGTCTGTAACTCAGTTCCTTATTCACCATAAAAGGCAGGTGCAGGGCCCACAGCACCAAATCTTCCAACACCCATCTACAAGACCCCAAGATACCTGAACTCCTTTACTTGAAGAAGGATCTCATTCCCGACCCAGGGAGGACACTGGGAGTGGGAACATCCCAGTTCCCAGTTGAAAGTGACAATCAACGTGAAAATAAAATTTCTTTCTTGATATTTGTCTCATGTAAATCAAAACACGACAGCTAGAATCCCATATAAGGCATTCTATAGAGCAAGAGAATTCAGTAGGAAACAACATAAAAATGATCTTAAATTAGACCTTCAAGAAAAGCTGCTGGAAGTTACTGTATAAATGTATATTTGAAAGATAAATCATGGAGTTCAGAGCTACATAGTAATGTGAAAATGGATTCCAGAAATCTCTTTCATCTCAGAAGCAGAGAGGGATGGAGCAAAGGAGGGCTTTCAGAAATGTTGGAGAAAGAGAAGAAAAGTAAAGGGAAAAGAAAATTTGACAGAACCGTTTCTACCCATTTCTGCTTCGAATTCTTTGATACGTTCGTTATTGCATGATGATGTGCAAATATAAGAAAATATGAAAGTGGTACTAAGTGGGAAAATCTGGTCTAAACCACTATAATAAGACACAGTAAAAGACATTTCAAGCTTCTTTTTTTTTTATTATGTGCTCCTTAAGAAATCATTTAACAACTATTTCATCCCCTACCAGCCTCAGTCCTAAACTTTTTTGTTCAGCCCGATTAGTCTTGCTTCGTCGGTTCCGTTTTTTTTCCCATCTTACTTCTGCTCATCCCCAAGAATATATAGAAGTCAATACTCCAGAGATGCTCTACAGTGCAAAGCTCTTAAGTCAAAGTCACCTTCAGTCAAACTTCTGCTGTTGTGCAGTTGCGTGATGCATTATTAAAACCCAGCCGTGTTAGTAAAAGCCCACAAAACTCAAGCTAGAAGTATTTAGAAGACTGGAATTCATCCAAAACAACTTTACCAGGGGCAGCGTTCCCAAGCAGGGCAACTCTAATGTGCCTTCTTTGTCACACCGTCTCTTGGTTACTGCCGTGGCAGTTATAAAGAGTGATGAGGCATAACATATTAGCATGTCTTCTCAGCATCTTTTTTCTTTTTTTTTAAGGCAAAACAGGAAGAGGTGACATTGGGGTAAAAGAAAGTACTTAGCAGCAGTGTTTAATGGGCAAGGCTTAAAGAGACTTGATTAGTGGGACTTCATCCCATATAAAACCGAAACTGCTACTCACACATTTGCATCTATAAATGAAATAATGCAGATCTGCAAGAAACAGTCTTTAGTCAACATTCACTGCACATCTGAATTATTCACCAGACAGCCGAGGAGTGTTGGGAATGTGTGTAATCTAGTGTATTAACTTGTGAAATATACTGAATGTTCTAGAAAACTGAAATTATCATTTTTTTCTTCCTTGAACAGCACATTGAATTCTCGGTTTTATACCTAAATCCCTGCAGTAGCAGGTAATGCTGCCTTAATTCTGTTGAAACTTTAAAAAGCAGCTTTTTATTTGTGCAGGCTTTTACATATATACAGACTTGGTCTTCCGTTTTTATTTCTTTATGGTTCATGCTATATTTTATGTTTGTCCTAATTTCCTCTCATTCTAATCTCTTATCTCCTGAGTGTATGTGACTGCTTTCATTATTGCATTCTTTATTTTATTTGACTATTGTAAATCACTTTGTGGCTTTTAACCTGTGAAAAGTATTATATAAATAAACTTTACTTACTTACTTTACTTACTATCAAATTTTGTTCAAGGGCCAAATAAAGACTTTTTAAAAACTTCTCTGCCCATTATTTCTGGGGTCAGTTTTTAAAGAGTTAAGTCTTATGAGGGTTGAAGTTGAGGAATTCTGAAAGGTACAAATAGCAACACAGATTTGGCTTTTTGTGATCAAATTGAAAAAAAACGTCAATCCACCAAGAAATTAAGCGCCACACAAACACTGTCAGTATTGACTGAATGTTCTATACTTTTATACTTTTATACTCCATTTGAGTCCAATCATGTCAGATGACACGAATCAGTTGCATCAGACCTCTTCTTGCTCTCATTTGCTCCTGTCATAGTTTTGTTACATTTTCTTTTATGCACATTTGGATTTTGGTTATTATTCCATGCACTTTTTAATTCATCATCATAGAAATTATTCCAGCAAAATTCACCAAACCAGGATCAAAGGGCTTGCTAAGGAAAACGCTTCAAAGGAAAATGGGAAAATTATTTAGAAATACTCCAACAGGCTACCATCACTGCACAATATTGAGCATTCACATGCATACACAACTAATAATCTTTATTAATTAATTAATAAATTAATGTAGGTGTTATTTTCAAAATGTTTAACCAACATAAAAATAAAATGAAACACATAAGACAAAAGGTTTGACATTAGAATAAATATTACCGCATGGAGTGGATTTCCCTGATCAATCGGCACCTTGAAGTCAGCCTGGAGCTCATCAAAAGCTGTTATCTGTTAAAGAGAGGAGGAAAAAAGTTATGACTTAAACAATCAAGATGGTGGGACAAAATGAAGAAAATATCTCACTCGGAAAATACATATGCTTTGCTAACAAAGTGCAGTTTCAAAAACTGGGCTTGGAAGGTGTCTTATACAATAATGTATAGGACACCTTATTAGCTCCACCTGTTCAGTTGTTTGGTAACAAATTAATACATTCAGTCATGTAGACATGGTGAAGACAACTTGCTGAGGTTTAACTGAGCATCAGAATAAGAAGGAAGGGGAATTTAAGTGACTTTGAACATGGCATGGTTGTTGGTGAGTTGGAGTATTTGGGAGTATTGGGGAAGTGGTAGCCTATTGGTTAGAGCGGTGGGCTTGGATCTGGAGAACCTGGGTTTAAGTCCCCAGAGTGCCAACAAAAGAGAACCACTGTGGGTCCTTAAGCAAGGCCCCTAACCTCCCACAACTGCTCCCTAGGCACCTAAACATGGCAGCCCACTGCTCTCTAGTAAGCACATCCAGAGATGGGTTAAATGCAGAGCTGAATTTCCTGGGATTAATAAAGTAAATTTACTGGGATTTTTACACAAAACCATCTCTAGTGTTTCTGAAAAACAGCGAAAATCCAGTGAGCAACAGTTGTCTGGACTAAAATGTCTTGTTGATGTCAGAGGTCGGAGGAGAATGGGCAGACTGGTTGGAGATGATAGAAAGACAACAGGAACTGAAAAAAAGCACTGTTATACAGAACAGCATCTCTGAACACGCAACACGTCCAACCTTGAAGCAGATGGGCTACAGCAGCAGAAGACCACACCGGGTGCCTCCTGTCAGCTAAGAACAG
>JBAMHW010000025.1:1701589-1729025 GCA_037177495.1 Rhadinocentrus ornatus | reverse complement strand
GTTAGTTAGTTAGTTAGTTAGTTAGTTAGTTAGTTAGTTAGTTAGTTAGTTAGTTAGTTAGTTAGTTAGTTAGTTAGAAAAAACTTGCTATGTAAAGTATCTCTAAGAAATAGAGGAAAATAAACTTAGCACAGCCATCGGTAATAATTCACTTTGGTGGACAATTTATTCGTTGTAACAATGCTTCTATGCAACAAATTTTATACTCTTAAATGTAGCCACATTTATAGGGAAAATGTGTGAGCAGGAGAGGTGAGCATTTCGAGTGTGTTCATATTCATCTTAAATATGAACCAAAGAGTATGATGGGAGTAAATTTACTCATATAATTGGCATATTGTGGTATCACGGGGCAGCAGCCCTTTTAGTAATTTGCAACATGAATACTAAATGTTTTTATAGACTAGAAAAGCAGTAGGATGTAAACAGGTTAATTGCG
The DNA here is from genome assembly GCA_037177495.1 of Rhadinocentrus ornatus. Taxonomy (NCBI): domain Eukaryota; kingdom Metazoa; phylum Chordata; class Actinopteri; order Atheriniformes; family Melanotaeniidae; genus Rhadinocentrus; species Rhadinocentrus ornatus. Next base: position 1,728,586 of record JBAMHW010000025.1, on the reverse strand, counting down.
GTAGTTCAGTAGCTTGGTATGGCAGTATCTGAGAGTGTGGTGTCTCTTAATGTGAGGCACAGCTCTACACTCACTCCTCCAGCACCGAAACTGTGTCTGACAACAAGCTTCCGGACAGGAGGACTCTGAACACGCTTCACAATCTGGAGGATCATTAGCACAACAAAGCCAGTGTCGTTTAAAGTGGCACAATGAAGACCTTTCTCTTTTTCTGCCCTCCTTCTTAAAGTGGCTCATAAGCAAACTAGTTATTATATCCTGAATGAGTGTCTTTAGTAGGAATTACGTTTGTACCATTTCCTTGATCTGTGTGGAAAATGGTTTGTTTTCATTATCTGATCAGCTGTATCAACTCCACCACTAAAGGTGTTGTAAATGTCCACGCACACATTTACCCTTGTATAAATATGTTTTTGAACATGTGAATATAATTAGATCTCAGCATATTTATACGCTTTGTGGCATTACGTACACAAGTCAGGAGTTTACTGTTTCGCATGAACACTGGGTCATCTCCTCTTCTCAGAGGCAACTGGGCTTGTTTCCGACCCTTTGGCATCCCTTTCCTGTTGCAGTTCACTGTCTTACACATCCCACTTCCATTAGCTGCTAATTCATTATCTATATATCCCTGTACAGCGACCGTCAGCTGACAAACAATAAGATGGTCTGTGCCCAAATTATCAGCCCCATTCTCAGTCTCTCTTGAGGACTGACCACTGCCACTCTGAGCTGGCCTCACTCAAGACAAATGCTTTGTAATTATATTTCTCCGGGTTTTGGGGGTTGTAAAGTTTCAAGTTTGACCTTCCCTTGAATGCAATAGTGATTTTATCCAGGACGAATTCCTTTTTGGGACCATGATCAAATCATTTAAAAGGGAAATCCACAGGCTTTCTAATAGTAAAAGATTTATTACCAAGAAGCATTTTTATGATAAAGACATAGTCCAACAAACACTAATTTATTATTTATATTTATTATTATTAATTTATTATGCCAATATTTCCTGCATATGAAGGCATTTATCAGGTCATGGTAGCTTCATCATAAATTTTGAATTTATTAGGTTGTTAAGAATATTCAGAGAACCTTAGTATTTGTAGTTATGGGTAAATGTGCAGATGTGCTTTTATACAAACTATGTCTAAATTTAACTGTGCCTTCTGTGTACAGCAATAGTTGAATTTTAATGTTGTTTTAAGGGTATAATATTTTGTGCTTGCTCATATTTCTAGGCCTGTATTGCGCAAGAGGATTGAGAATTAGTGAGTTAAGTCAAGGTTTAACATTTTGTTTCCCTGTCACAACAATGGTTCCCTATGGTAATTTCCCTGCACACCTTATTTACTCTAAAGCAGGTTATGTTCTAGATAATTGTTTAACATTTATATCAGTGCTATTTACTAATCAATTATCCTTTAAAATGTAAGCAATCTGAATGGCCAGCCCATATCTGGACTGTTTGGTTTCTGTGATAAATAGTTTTATTAAATATATTTTTTAAAGACAGACGATAAAACGTTTTGGTCAAATAAAACAGTCGCTGGTACAGAAATCATCCTGAGGGCTGCTGGCTTCCACCAGACTATGCTTCTGTGGAGTGTGTGCAAACATCACAAACCTTTCACTTTAAACTTTCAATAAGAAAAAGCGCTAACCACCACACCACCGTACAGCCAAAGGTTGCATTCTCATTTGTGTCAACCGTTTCCTGGTCAGTGCCCCCGGCCTGGCCCCCATCTAAACTTTTCTAGACCTGCCCCTGGATATCTGAAGTATAAATCTTTTCTACCACCTGCCAACTACTTTATTAGACAGCAGAGCTCCCCTGATTTGTATCTCAGAACCTGTTTATAATTTCTCTCACTGCATTTATCGCCTCTAAATAATCAGAGCTGTATCTCCAACAACGGCACATCACTAATGATTTAGTGAAGACCTTGTTCCGGTGACAGTGACATGGATCTGATGGACATGAGACTGATAAATGTTGCTTACCAGGGGCATCACTAGGTCCTAAGGACGGGGAGGTCTTAGCCCCCAGGAAATGCACAGGATGAGAGTGAACGTAGCGCCTGGTTTTCTGTCAGATATTAATTCCTATTAATGAAGACTGTGGATGAAAACATTTAAAAAGTTTAAAGGCCTGTAACATTTTGCTGGAGCTGTTAGTTAAACTATTTGAAATAGTACTGGCCTGGGATGTTTTCTATTTCTTTTTTACTGTTTTAAATGCCTTTTTCCAGAATAGAGTATACAATATTAATTTCTTTAACTATTTTATTTAAATCATTCCCTATAATCAATTTAAATTTTTTTTAAAAATGTTGCTTTTGGGGCAAATTATGTTATGTGATTAAAATGTGATTAATCAAGATTAATTACAAAGTCTGTAATTAGTTAGATAATTTTTTTAATCTTTTTTTTAAGTCCGTCCCCTAATATATAGCGGGTTTCTCCACTTTCTAATCATTTCTCTCCTACTCACTTTACTAGTAGAGGTATCTCCCCTCTCGCTTTCTGTGCTCCTCTGCCCTGACTCCTACAGATCAATATGGGTGGTGGAGTAAATAGGGGACAACGGGGTTGGTTGTCACAGTGGCTACAACTCCACCACTAGAAAGCTGTGTGGTACAGAAATTTCCATAATAGTGGTTATAGATTAACTACATGGTTATTTAGCATTTTGACTCTTGACATTGAGGTGAGAAGACATTTTATGCTCTTGACATTAAAATGTTACTTTTTCTGCATTCTTCTCCTACATCTTTTACAGATGTAGCTACAGTACAAAAATTTTTTTTTTTGTTTGTTTGTTTGGTTTTTTTTGCTAGGCTATTGTTTATGTTTGCTAGGTTAAGTTCAAACTAAAAATGCCTTTTGGGGATGTTTGTCACATTCTCTCCAGGGTTGGTTGTCACATGAAGTGCAAGAAGTGGGCACACCAGGGCAGACACTGTATATCTGTCAGAACTGGGATTCAGAAAGTGAGTGAATGAAATAGTGAAGATATGGTTGTGGGCCAATTTTTGTTCTGTTGTATTGTTATTGTCTGATTGTTCTTGATACTAATTTTCTAATTCTGATACTGAAGTACAAAAATTATTCAGCCAGTTCCTGGTATAAGTTACATAGGACTTTCTGCTGTCACCTGGGGGCTCGTGCTAATTAATTGTTACTACCAGCAGTGATGAACAGGCCTACTTAATTTCTTGAAAAACTTTCTTATATCCATTCTTTATCAATCCATTCACGTTCTTATAATGCTGTTCTATTCACCTCTCTGTGTCCTCTGTGCGCTTCAGAGGAACTGAGTGCAGGCAAGGTCACAGGGAAAATGGGGACTGGATTTTCAGTGATGTGGGTGTTCTCTATATGAACAAGTGGAATGGTTTGGATGAATGACGTACTGAAGGTGCTCTCCACCTCACGCTATTAAGTGAGGGGGAACTGACAGATTTATGTTTTAAACGGTTATATGATTATTTATTTAAACTCATATTCTAGCCAATTTATATTGAATATGTCAGCATTTAATCTAAAAAAAAATCATCTTTAAAATTAAACAACACTAAATCACTTATTAGGGGGGATTACTAAATTATTTAGAGGGGCTTAGCCTAACAACGCCACTGTTTACTGCTTACTTCAGCTAGCACTTAAAAAAACCCAAGAACAAAACTTTTAGGTTAATATGTACCAGTGTGAATCATGAACCGCTAGTTTCCTAGCGATAAAAAAGCGCAACAAGAGAGTAAAGCTGATCAGGAGAGGAGAGGGAGGGCAAAGAAGAGGCTGCCGTGCTGTGCGGACAACCAGAACAATGATGTTTATACAAACTACGTAAAAAGTTATGTTTTTTTTTTTTTGCGTGAAAAGTGTGGGTCACAATCTTACCAGTAAAAATGTGGGTGTTAAAATATCCTTACCTCCCACGGCTGTGACGCCTTCAAATTCATGCATAGAGCCAGCTTACTCATCTTTTTCTATATTGCCTCTTGACACCACCATGTCTCACCGTCATTAATGACGGATGCTGCACATGTGTTAAATGTGTTAAAAATTTTAACTCAGTAACTTAGTTATTTTTGACAGCCTTAACATTTATTGTGTAGTAGATTTTATAGAGGTACATATTTTTTTTTATTTATTTATTATTATTTATTTATAGGTACATATTTAATATATTTATTATTGACTTTCCTCTTTTAGGCTACTGAAAAGGTCATATGTTAAAAATTTTGAATGTAAGTTTATTGTAGCCTTACCTTTTTGCTAAGGGAAAACCCAAAATAGTGATCTCAACTTCATGATTAATTCCCACCAATAGAGTAGGTGGGGTGTGCATTATTCTGATCCAAATCTTACCTTGTAATTTGTACCATTTTCTTAATAAAGAAAAATTAATAAATAAATAAGAACAAGTCAGTCTTTTGAATGGCTCTTTAAGAGGAATGGCTCCTCTAGATCCAGCTCCCTTCCAAAAATTTTTGTTCAGATGTGGAACTGCAGCAGCTTTTAGACGCAAGAAACACTTAATAAACAAAAAAAGTGGTTTGATCTGCATTGTCTTTAAATTCAAAAACAAATCCTTTATTATTTGGGAATTATAGGAAACAAATAGTGGTTAAAAAAAGATTAAGAGATAAGTTAGAGCGAGTAAATAAAATTTTTTTCCTCTGTGTGATTTTGGACTACAAAATTTAGTGTAGACAATAATTTTTTTTTTTTTTTTTCATTTTTAAAATTATGTTTGGGGGAAGTTGGCACAGTGTAATGTTTTACAAAACACTTATGAACTTACAGATGCTGATTATCTCCTTTTCACCTGTTTTCTCACTTGCCTGTTTGAACATTACTAACTTCACCTACACCACCTTTCTCCTTGTATCCCAAAAACATGGGTGCAGAAGAGATAAACTATGTAATAATCTATGGAATCATGGGTTTTACTGATGCGGACACAATAAGAAAGATACATAGCGCATTTAACAGCCGTTGCACACTGAAGCTACAGGTGCAGTCGCATCGCAAATGTCTTTCATGGACCACCAATTTAAATCAGTGAATCTCTCCATCCCAACTATATAATTTATATTTAATGGATTTAATTGGATAAAAGCGTCTGCCAAATGACTGTAGAATAGAATAGAATAATGTCTATTTTTTTAATTCAAATTAAATAAATCCAATGTCGAATCATAAGGCTCCTCTTGATAATCTAATTTTTTATTTATTTATTTATTTAAAAATTATTTTTATCTTATTTATTTGGAATTATGGAATTTATGCAATCTTGATGAACCTGACGAGAGGGGACAAAAAAATCTTAGCATTTATTAACACGACTAGTTTCCTGTGTTTCCTCCAAAATCAGATTCTCTTGCTGAGATGATGTCACATTTAGATGTTTTCCTTCAGCGTGGGTTCACCTATAAAGTGTTTTGCTGCATATTGCTGCTGACATTAGCAGGCAAACACTAAGACCGTGGGCAGTCATATTAGCACCTAATGCTAACGGGCACTGCCACGTTCCACAACAGGAAGTGATGTCACCACGCACATATGTAATTTACAATAAATCCTACTTGGTCACATTTCCTCTAGAACAGGTTTACATTTTGTGCTTATATCAAACAACAGTCTGATGCTCTTTATCTGGTTTACATGACGACATGTCATAGCTGCTCTCTGTGTCCACGGCAGTGAGCACACACACATAAGACACGTGCGTGCACACACAGATTTCGTCAGAGCAAAGAGAGCACACGTCGGAAAACACATCAACCAGCTGAAAATCAGACAAAAATGAGTTTTCTAAATTCTCTCAGGCAGGTGAAGATGGAAGCATCTTTTCCAATATAATTTTTCAATGCGTCCGGATTGCCAAACCCGAAGAAGAAGTTCTACTGGAAGCAAGATGTGATGGAGAAAGAACTTAAGTAAGAGTGTTTTAATTATCATCTATCTAACAAGTGGTGTCGTCTCTAATTTATTTTTTGTTTTTGCTATCTACAATTACAACATAATAAATAATAAATATTTAGAGGCCATTAGTTGCTGTTTCTCCACCAAGTGCGTCTTTCGGATTAATACAAAGATGCGGGCTAACATTAGCTTTGCTAGAGAGGGTGTGCACTTTCCAATTCAGTGGACCGGGCCTACGTTAGCTTTGCTAAGAAGCCGTCCTTTTAAATCAGAAGCTGAGCAACGTTATATGGGAATTTAATCTGCTTTTTGGTGGGTTGTGGTGTAAAATATATTTGTACTCAGTCACTTCCAGAACCTGAGCTTAATCGGTGTAAACAAACAGCACAATGTATATAGTCACTGCTGATGGCAGTTTTAAGAATTTTGTGGATACACAGAGCTGTACATCCTCCACTATTTGCTTTTTATATTGGTAAAGGATTCGCAATGTACAACCTGTCAGCGTGTATTACAAGCTGTTTACAAATAAGTGTACTATTGACTTCTGTGGTCCAGATGATTCTATCAGTCATTAAGAAAGATCTGGAGCGAAACCTGTTGTTGTTTGGGTTTGGGTGTCCTCTCTGCCCTAATTTCAAGACTGCAAGTGATCGAGAGGCACTTAAGAAACCACATTGCAAATGCCGTACATTTCCAGGGTATGTTGATAAGAAATATCTCTTTCTGTACTTTTACATGTAACCGTAATGTTGAATTGGTACTGTATATTTGAAATTAAATTCGTTGTCAATTATTTTTATTGTCGACCATAGTCGACAGCGTCGACTAATCGTTGCACCCCTACTTTTTTCCAACAGATCTTTGAGCTACTGAGGGTGATTGAGGCGCTCACGGGTCTAGGAGCCAGGATAAGGACAATTTTGGAATCTTAAGTTTTACTTGCTCATCATTTTTTAAAATTTTTATTTCTGTTCTTAAAAGATTTAGTGATGGAAAATAAAGTTAACTGCAAATATGAGAACTCCTAAGTTAATTCTTAAAGTTATGGTGTCAACAAAATACTTGATTAGTCCCAAAAAGTAATTTTAATGTTGTGACAGGGTGTTTGTTTTGTTAAGGAAACAATTAAGATGATGATGAATGACTTAATCCAGAGGACGATGGCTACTGGCTGTAATGATACTTTTATGCGTTCAAGCAAACCCGAAGAAGACTGATTGAACATACTGTTTCCTCACTGTGTTGTGCAGAGGGTGTGCAGTTGTCCTTTATGTCCAACAGAATATTTTCCTCTGGACAGTCACATCTCCCTTAGCTCCCGAATTAAACAGTTTGATCACTTTCTTTAGGTCTCAGGTTCTGGTTCTGCTGCCCCAGCAGATAATGGAAAGCAGTCTGCACGTACAGAAGACATAAAACAATCAGACATTGAATGATTTTAGCTTCCTTAAGAAATTCGCTCAGTCCTTACCTCTAGACTACTCTGGGCTTTTCAATTTGGGCCAACAAGGAGGTTGCTTGGAGGTGAGTTGATAAGAACTGATATGTTAACTGGATTACAGGAATAAAATGCTAACAATATGAAAATGGAAAGTTAACCTCAAAGTTACTACATCTCAGTAAAACACAATTGGAGGCGCTTGTTGTAGGAGCAGCATTTGAAAAACAAAAAGCAGGAGAGGATAAATAAACTGAGTGTAAATCAAGATCCTGAAAAACACCTGGCGATACAATCCCTGGATACCATGTCTCATATATATGTATATATACGTACTTTTTACTACAAAGTTAGGAATATTCAACTTTCTGGTGAAATTGACACAAAATGTCCATAGTTCACAATACAAAGATATATCATGAATGTAAGACATTTAAGTACAATTATGAAAGGGTAATTCCTCCAAAACAATTTATAAAAAGAACAGCTAACAACAGTGGTGGGTAAATGTAACATAAATAATGTCATGGGTTAGGTTTCACCTGGGTCTGATGGTGTTTAAACAGGACTGTTTACATACATGCTGTCATTGACCCAGAATATTTTGTGGTCCATTCATGGTTGAGACACTTTTGGTTTATTTGTGGTTAATTTTAATGAAGAGCAGGATGTTGCGCAATAAATACACAAGTTTATCAATCAAGGTTATAGTGCAACACAGATACATTCTGATCATACAAAAGCCAAATATCCTTAATTTGTATGTTTATTTTTTATATTTATGTTATGTAAATATTGGGATGTTTTAATACTTGAACGAGCACATTGGAGATCAATAAAAGTACACGTTTTCATTTAATGTCAGCTTTGAAGTATTTCAAGAGTACTAGCGTAATGAGAGTCAACTATAATTGTTTAATGTTTATTCCAGATGAATTACATTCTCTTATGGGTGTGATAGTATATGAAAAGTATGTTTTGCTGCTTAATTTAAGCAGGCCTTAACGGACAACCACATCTACTTTTGACTGAAACATTGATATTTTTCACAGTTGTTATATAATCAACTTACTGTAAACAAACACTGTTGAACATTAGTCTGATTATTATTAAATTACGTAGCAATAGTTCAATTTTTTTCCACCATAAATTTGAAAATGAAAAAGAAAACAACAAACAAACCCAGTCAGCGGCAAAATTCATAAACATATAATCCCGTTTTAATGCAACAACCTTCCACTGCTCTCTTGCCATGACCAATATGGCTGACGCGTTGATCGTTTCCTAGCAACGGGACACCAAAGCGGTGTCTGTTTTTTGCCGAAAACGACTCCGGAATAGAGTTGAGATATGGCGGCGCTGTTGTCTGCCATCTTAACTGCAGTTGGATAGTCTTCTCTCTGATAAAACTGATGATCTGGATAAAAACAGTTTTTTCTTTTTATTGTGCGTTTGTGCAGCAGTGATAAAAGTCCTACAGCAGCATCACCCAAAGTAAACCCCTGCTGATAAAATAGATCATTGGCTGTTTGTTTTACACTTCTTTTCCTGGTCAGTGGTCCTTCCTGGCCCCCCATCAGAACTTTTCTAGACCCACCCCTGCATAGCTGAAGTATAAACCCTGTCTACCACCAACCAGCGACTGTGTTAGAGAAGGTCCTCCCAAAAACAATACTTTGGGGTAAATATGTGACGGTGTGAACCATGAACGGCTAGTTTTGTCCTTTTCAGCTGAACCATAAACAAATGCAACTAAAGAGACAAGCTGATCAGCTGATCAGCTGATCAACGACAGCCTTCATAATTCAAGGGACAACCTGAGAGGAGGAGAAGGAAGCAGCTGCTGCACAAACAGAGATGACTAGAGAGAAAATAGACAGACAAATTGGTGCAAAATGCAAAAATAAAAAAAAGGGAAATATGGGAAAAGTGCAGGTGTGGAACCCTCTAACTGGGAAGAGAGTGTGTGTTAAAACAGCCTCATTCTCCACGGAGGCGACGTCTATGGGTTGCTCCGTTAATGTTGAGTTTATTCTCAAATCCATTCAAAGAATTAGCCAGATGATCTTTTCCATCACACCTCTCTACATCCAGCTGTCAACAGAGAAATGATGGATGTATGGGGCTTGTCATGCCATGCATGCATTAATTGCGTTAAAAATTTTAACGCAAATAATTAACGCCGTTAATACGTTATGACAGACCCACTTTTTTGTTCTGTCCTTTCATCACAGAATTTCTGGCTGTGAATCTGAGGAAACACTGTAGTGTTATGTTATTTCAGAAATGCATGTAGATGCGCCAGATCAGATTATTACAGTAATCTGATTACTTCCTGATGATTTTGATTGTCAAGTAAATGCACTCATCTGAGAATGTCTTTAAGATACAAGACAAAATAGGTGGTGTTACACAATTAACTGTTAATTAATTGATATCAAAAGAGGCTGTTGTGAATCAAATTGAATTGATTTAGGAAATTAGTTTTGATATCCAGCCCTATTATTTTACAAAACTTGAGTTACTGGTTAGATGTGTGAAATCTGAGTGTAATAAAACCCTGTTTTGTGTTCTCTGAAATTACTACCAGCCCTTTGCAACATCATTTCACAGAGCTGAGTTTGGACGAAAAAGAAAAAACGCAAAGCAACCAAAACTGCACAATTTTTAATTCAATGTCAATTATCAAAAGTTAAAAATTGAGGAGTTGGGAACATGGAGGGTAAAACATGGAGAGAGGTCGTTTTGACTGGAAAGAAAGGAGATGAGGATCAGTGGTTTAATTCTCCAGTGTAGTCACTGTGCAGTATAGAAACAATGGAGTCTGAATGATGGATGAGGAGCCAGCAGGGGTTAATTAACACATGGATCGATGGAGAGCCAAACCAGCCATATACTGAAAACTACCTCCATTAGCCTTTGGTACTTGGTGCCAGAAAGCCATGTTGACTGCTTGCTTTGTTGAGATTACAATCAATTATATCATGCTATGGATTTTCCTTCACCCTAATGTCTTACTATGGTACCTTGAGCACTAGCGTTCTAATTTTTATAGTTCACTGGAGCAGAGTCAAAAGCCTCAATGGCTGTACAGATAAATTCTGAGTGAAATACATAACATCAGGTCCATTATTATTGTTTTCCCTCCATCTTTGTCCTTCTTTACCCAGATCTCTACTGTAACGAATGTCCTCCATGTTGAAGAATTTCAGCTTCCTGAATTAAAAATGAACAAAACCAAAGAAAAACAAGAATAAAAAAGTTGTACGAGCAGTCATGATGGCAGCCGACTCCGCCAGCACCACAAGTAGTGAAATTGTGCTCTTTGCAATTAGAAAAATTGCAGTCTTAAATTGCAATGTTGATTTAGAAGCGATTGTTTAAGTGTAGTGTAATGGCTGCACAGCTGTTCAGTCCTAATCGCTTGACCTTCCTTTATATTGTGTGTGTGTAAATGTGCTTACTTTCACTATTAAACATTGGCGTATAAGCGGGTTCTATTCTTGTTTTTTACAATATAATTTTACCAAACCTTAAAGTGATCACCCATCACCATCATTTAAGATTGTTTTCCAAAGAAGATGATTCCCCACTATCCTTCCAGTTTTTAATAATACGTTGGACAGTTCTGAACCCAATTTTAGTAGCTTCTGCGTCTCCTTGGATGTTTTCTGTTTGATGCCACTAAACTGACCACAGAATGTCTTCCCACGTTTTTGTTTAAGAAATAAGAAGCTGGTTACTGTACAAGTTATAGTTAAATAACCTGTTACAGTTGAAACTACATAATTCATGCAGTAATTACTCGATGGGAGGCTCCAACCTAACAATCTTAAACAGTGTATATTTAACGGGATGCAATGAGGTAATTTATCCCCCAGCTCTATTCTGAAAACAAATACATACTGCCTTAACTTCAAACATCAACCTATCTTTATATATTTTGCCATTAATTACAATTTGTTTTCTTTTATAAATTATTGGTAATTATTGAGTAAGTGACTGATTTCAGACAGAGTCCGGGATCGTGGTTAAAATAACTTTATTATGATTCCCTGCTGTAATCGAAACACGAATAATCCAGCTGAAAAAAGTCCAAATGTTGATTTCCTTTACCCACAACTATTTTTATTTTTCATCTCTTTGTAATATTTTTACAATTATCCTGCACTGTCACACTTTTCTCCAAGAAAATCAATATGTAATTTTTAATAACAGGAAATTTTAAGTATATTTTTTCTGTCATATTTTGTGAATAATCAGCAGTTTCTTACTTTGATCTACATCTATGACTTATCACATATATGATGATAATGATTTGTATCAGTTTGTATTCTCCCTCTCTTGTTTAATCAGTACCAATGAAAATCTTGTCCTTTCCTTGGCCTTTCCCCTATCTTCATCACTTCGCATGTCAGACTGTGACTCACCTTTCTTTCATTTCTCTCTGTGACTTTGTACTTTTCTCTGGAGTCAGACCTCTCAGATGTCTGAGGTTTTAATTCATGGTACCACATGAGTACCTGTCTCATCCTTTGCAGAATGAAGGATTTAGGGTAATTAACAAATGCAGCTGTTCCAAAGTTAGCAACTTAACATCATCTCTTGGAGATGATGTTAAGCTGAATGGTGATTGGTTGAATGCTAGCAGGGGAATATGCATAGCTATGAAGCTTATCTTCATCCTCTTTCACCTGGGCCTTTCTATGACAGTGCAAAGCTAATGGGAAATAACATGTGTATCTCTCCAATCATTGCATTAGGATTTATTTCTCTGTTCCATACTTTAAGTCACTCAATGCATGACACATACTCCAAAAAAAAACTTCTTCATCATAAGGACACCACAAAGTCATGAACAGATTAGGATGTGGTGTAATTTAACAGTGTGTCACACAACACCTCTGTCAAACCTGTGAATGCCCTGTACTTGTCAAAATTTCAGTGTGATCAAAAGTCAGATCTGGTCCAGGAGGCAAGTATGTAATGTGTGATCTTCTGTTTTCCTCCATTTCCATACTGGACAATGTGAAATCCTGATGCGCAGTGTTTCAGCTGAATATATATATATATATATATATATATATATATAAATAGATGGATTGTGGAAAGGAAATGCTGAAGAGAAAACAGGTTTCTCTGTTGCTAGCAGGGATTTTAAACTTACCAGAGGGACATGGGCCAGCAATTACCAAATAGCTTCCGCAAAGCACCCACTTCCAAGTGCAAAGTTAAGACCAAATATTACAGCTGTATTTGCAAAGAAAAGAAATAAAAGATAAAAAGATAAAATGAAAAGGGCGCAGTTTGTCTGCCTGAGCTCTGAAACACTGCAAAGACAAGCTCAGCATCATATTTGAACCATGGGACTTTCTCAATCATTACAGGGTGCACCAGGGAGCGCCTGACTCCCTACCTGCTTTAATGACACTTAAAGTACATTAGGGACTGTTTTTACAGGAAGGGAGAATCACTGGAGCAGAGTAGGATTGTTGAGGCACTCAGCTGTAGAGCTCAGGGATGGTTGCAGTTCACCTTGTAAGTTAATTGAAATGGTTTTGTAATCACTTATGAGTGCTCCTGTGAATATTCAATGTGTTTTATTTGATTTAACCAAGATTTAGTTATTAGACTGATGGACTCACATATGACTCTAGAATACTTTGGTATCCAGAGGAATTCTGCAAGGTGTTCTGGTCCTGCAGCTGCAAAAAAAGCCCTCATCATCAGTCCTCCACCCCCACCACTTTTCACCATATTTGGTGCTGTAATTTATCACTAGAGCCCGACCGATTTATTGGCCGGCCGATTAAATTATAGCCCTTTTCAAAACAATCATTATCAGCCAGAGTTTTGCTGATTAAACGCTGATATATTCTTAATTTCTCATAAAAAGGTAAACGTTTTCAAATGTCGGAGTCGTGCAAAAAGATGTTGTTGCGCCGTGTGTCCACTAGATGGAGCTCTGAAATTGTCAGTAATTACAGCAGTAGCCACAGCCAGGCAAAACTATAGGGGTTGGCATAATGAAGCTTCTATTGGGTTACATTTATATTGATGTTGTAAAATTAAGAATGACTTAGCATGTCTCCAGTTTCAGTTTAAATCTGCTTGCTATGTGTCATAATAGTGACCCATCCTTTGTTGCGATGGTCATGCTTTTCATTTAAGTTGCTTTGCTAAAGTTGTGCTAACCTAGCTTAAGTTACTCCAGGTCCATTTATGTTAGCAATAACAAAAAATAACAATAACAATAGTAATATTAATTATTACAATACTAAAACTAATAATAATAATAAAAATATTTATACAGACATTACCACAAAACAAGTAGACTTAAACAACTTTATTAATCCCACCAGGGGCAGTTAGCTTGAGCAGCACAACATGCAACATACAACCATACAGTATAGTGTGAAGGACAATAGAAAGAAAAAGAAGAGCTCGGTGATCCATAATATAAATAAAAATATTTAAAAATATTAATAAAAAAATTTTTAAAAGATAAAATAATTAAAGAATTTACATAGATTTCAAAAGACGAATAGCAGTTGGGATAAAAGATTTTGCACAACGGTTTGTTTTACAATGTGGCAAAGCATAGCAACGGCCTGAGGGCAACAAGGAAAACTCATATTATAAAACGTGAGCAGACGAAGACATGATCACATTAGCTTTCTGGAAAGTCTGATTATTGCAGAACGAAGCCAGGTCCCTCTGCTGCACTCCTATGATTTTAGAACAAATTTTTACAATACCATTGAGACTGTTCCTGTCTTTGATAGATAGGCAGTTATACCAGCAGACCAATGAGAAACACGAAAGGTTCTCAATGAAAGCCTGATAGAACCTACACATGATGGTGGGACTGACTGAAAATGAGTTCAGTTTCCTCAAGACGTAGATTCTTTGCTGTGCCCGTTTCAGGACAGCTGCAGTGTTGACATCAAATTTAATCTGGTTGTCTAAAAAAGTGCCAAGGTACTTATAGTAGGAAACAATTTCAACACCCTCGTTATGAATAGTACTTTGAGCGGAAAGAACTTTCCTTCATCTAAAATCAAAAATGAGTTCCTTTGTTTTTGTGACGTTCATCTCCAAGAAATTAGAGTCACACCAAGAAATAAAATCAGATAACGCAGTCCCATGTTCTGATTCCAGACCGCTGAGAAGAGACAGCAGTGCAGTGTCATCTGAAAACTTGACCAAGTAGCTGTGCTCAGAAGTGCTTTTACATTCAATAGTATTTAAAATAAAAAGAAGAGGTGATAAAACACAGCCTTGCGGCGAACCTGTTGATACAGTGACACAGTCTGACAGGTGGTTATTAACAAGAACTCTGTTTCCTCATAGTCAAGAAATCTAAAATCCAGAGGACCAGTTGGTGAGGCATTCTAAATTCATTTAAGAGCCTCTCAATCAAAAGATGTGTCTGCATTGTATTAAAAGCACATGAAAAATCTGCAAATAAAAGTCTAGCATGAGCTTGGGGCTTTTCTAAATGCTTATGTAGAGAGTCCAGGATAAAAAGTTTAGCATCCTCAACTTCTTTCCCTGCCTGATAAGCAAATTGCAAATTTCCCCTTCAACATACCCCAGGATCATGCTTTCACAATTTTCTCAAAAGGTTCAATACACAAGAAGGTTAATGCGAAAGGTCTAAAGTTATTTAATTGTTTTGGCACATCGATCTTGTTCACAGGAATTACCGTAGAGGTCTTCCAGCCAACAGGGACATGATTCGTATCCAAAGACGATTGAAAAATATAATGTAGGACAGGACTGGTCAGCGCAATATCTCAAAGTGCCCCCACAAATCTGGTCTGGGCCAGGAGCCTTTCTAATGTTCACCCGTCTCATCAGGTCCCTGATACACTCCAGACTGATCATAGGATATGTATGAAGAAATAGTGTCAGTCATATCATCAAAGTCCATACATGTTTCATAAAAGACCTTGCACTCTGTACAATCGAAACATGACTGGAGTGAGGCAATACTGTCTTCAGTCCAACATTTAACTGACTTAACAGCTGGCTTGAGTTTTTTGAAGAGCGGTTCATATGTTGGAAGGAGTAAAATTGAGTTGTGATACGATGCTCCAAAAGAGGGCCTGGGAAGAGATCTAAAAGTGCCAGGCACAGATCCATAGCATAAGTCAATAGTAGTATTCCTCAGCGTGGTTTCACAGGTGACATACTGTTCATATGTTTTCAATATCTTATCCATCCAACAGTTGTTAAAATCCCCTAAAATCCCCTAAAATAAATTTAGGAGCGTCTGGACAAAGTGAGTCTAGCCTATTGCTCACCTCTGCAATGAGATGTGTAGCTGAAGAGATGTTCGCCTTCGGCTGGATGTAAACCAAAGTGAAGAACAGCTGGGGAAACTCCCTCGGCAAATAAAAGGGACGAAGCAAGATCGACATCAACTCCAGGTCGGGGGTGCAGATTTTTTCCTGAAAAACAGTGTTGCAGTACCTCTCCTTCACAAAAAACATACTCCTCCTCCGGTGGTTTTATTCGTAATGAGAGGTGAACGATTCATACAGATGGGTAATCCAAATCCAGTAATGTGCAGATCCAAGTCGCTATCCCTCTCTCCCAGCCATGTTGCCATAAACGCCAGCAAACATGACTCTTTAAACTCACGTATGAATCTGGCATGAGCTTCAAGTTCATCCATTTTATTCCAGATGGACTAAAGATTGGAAAGAAGAACAATGGGTAGCGCTGGGAGCCGGCATCTGTTGCAGAGTATGTGTTTCCGTAGCCTCCGCAGAACGCTGCCCCTTCTCCCTCTCTTTTTTCGATGCTTTTCGGGCCAGATCTCACATGAAATGCTGGGGGCATCAGTACGCATCGGCTCCGGGTAAGGAGAAGAGTTATCATCCCCAGTGCTTTGGCGGAGGAAGAGAAGTATCTCACGGCTATATACCAAACGGCTAATCGCCTCCCCTTTTCCATTGAGGTGGCCACAAGCAACGCAGCACACAAAAGCCCAAAGTGCCCAAAAAACTCCTAGGTCAATTTAGTTAATGATTAAAAGGTACACACGAGCTCCAAAAGTTGTAAATATTCACACAGATTTACACACTATTACATGGTGTGCAGCCACGGTGGAGGCGGCGTGGCTCGGCAAGGTCGTCTTGTAACCCGAGGGTTGCCGGTTCAATCCTCAGTCAAGTCATGTCATGTCAAGATGTCCTTGGGCAAGACACTGAACACCTAATCGCTCCTGATGGGAAGTGTATGGCAGCTTCCACCATCAGTGCGTGAATGTGTTTGTGAATGTGATGTATACTGTAAAGCACTTTGGATAAAACCGCTATATAAGCACAGACCATTCACATTAATCAGACAGACAAGCTGCTCTCGGGTAGCACAAATCACATGAGCGCCCGGGAAGTCCCATTAGCTGTGTGCTAGCCATAGTGTTTCTTTCACTAACTGTGTTTAGCAGTACTGTAAAATAACTATTTTGTGTCTCGATTACAGAGAATCTAAGCTTTCTAACAAGGTATAGCATGCCTATATTGACAAAAGTGTTATTGCAGAAGTTTTAGAGTTTGTCAAACAAAATGTCAACCGAGTTGCTGGCGACAAGGTGGGAATGATGAGGTTAAGTTTTTTGACCCTGACTCTTAGAAGAATCGGAATCGAGAATCGTTCAAATTCAAACGATGCCCAACCCTACATTTAAGTCACATTTGCAGTGACTTCAGACTTGATTCAGGCTCGTTATTTGAGACTCATAAACAATCTTAAACTTCTAATGTTTTCTTCATGACCTACTCTCTGTCTGATCTCCTGTCTGCTGGGTGTGATGTAAGACTGACGTTAACATTACACAAACACACACACGTCTGCACACACAATCAAACTTCTGCAAACCTGTCACTGCAGCACCTTTAATTGTAACTACGGTATTAAAAACTTCATAAAGGGACAAATATAAGAGTTGAAAACTACTTTAAACACAACTGGAGAGTTGTCCACAAAACTTTTTTGGGACTTTTAGCCAGAAATGATAAAGTGGTTGTTACTTGTTATTATGAACAGCAAACATGTACGTTGCAGAAGATCCTAAGATTCCAAACATAAAGATGGTTGCACCCAGTACCACCTGTAGTCCATTGAATTTTATAATATATTTTTTATCCATTAACTTTCCAGTTTAAACAGTTGTTGTTATCAATAAATATGTTGTCACAGTAGGACAAATTTATTAATCATTATCACCCAAATTGATTGGTGCAGTTTTGCGATGGGATTGTGCTGTTCTAGTGTTATACGGCTTTTGTAAATGCACAGAAAGTGGCTTATTTGGAGGCGACTATTTTTTCTCTTTTTGTTTTTACATTTAGAAGAAAAAAAGCTATTAATCGCAGTATTAGTTTTGAAAAGTTCTCTGTGGTACAGACAACCCTCTTTTGTACACATTAAAAACTCTTAGTAATTTTATATGCTTGGAGTATATTTACTAATCTGAAATTTTTTTATGATCATCTTTAGGTTTCCTGAATTCAGTAAAGCAAAGAAATTGTCGAGTGGAGAGGGACGAAGGATTTTAAATTTCTTGGATTGTACAGTGTGGTGTTCAATGCAGACCAGACTGTAGTTCTTCCGTTCCAAAGGGACTTGTGATTTGGTCTAACTGGAGAAAAAAAAAAAAAAAAAAAAAAAAAAAAAAGGATTTAATAGTTCCCAATGGAAAATGATAATTAAGTTGATAATTTAATTAAGAAAATATAGATAAGTTTATTTATTTATCATTGACTTATCAAAGATATTTTAAAATATTTATATTTTTGCTTTTTAATTTTTCATTAGTATTATATATTACATAAATATTACATAAAATAAAAAATAATGTGCTACAATATGTATTTATAAAATAAATAAGTGAAAAAGAATTCAAAATTAATACCAATAAATAGAACAAAAGGTAAGAAGCTAACACAAGTAAACGATAAATAAAGGCAAATAGGCTGGATAGGAACCAAAGAAACTACTAAATATAAAAAGACAGTAATGTCTACTCACTGAGTCCAGCACAAGGAATCAAAACAGCTATGATCAGACAAGAGGCCTGTCCCAGAAAACAAACCCGGACAAAGTTTATCCCAAACTCTAAGTCTGGAAGGAAACTTGAGTTTTCAGGTCCAGACCAGCTGCTTTGTGTTGGTTCGATCAGCTTTGAGTGTCTTTACCCAGAGTCAGGAACCAGAATAAAAAGCCAACATCAGCCGGTTAGCTCAATTGGTAGAGCATCAGTCATACCAGGGTTCGAATCCCCCAGGGTACAAACATTAACACCTTCCAGTTGGGTCCTTAGGCAAGACCCTTAACGCTGCAACCTAGTCGCTTTGGATAAAAGCGTCAACTAAATGACTGTAATGATGATAACAATGGAGCACTATTATGATGACTATGTAATATGATAACAACTCACTGCTGTTGACGCTAGAAGTTCAGTGGACATAAAATATATTTTTTAATAAGTTGGAATAAGCACAACAAACAAGTGGAACTGCTGAGTTCTGCGCTCGCCAAAACAAGATCATTTCAGGCAAAAATTTCTTTAAATGGAACACACTGGTCCACTGACTTTAAATTTAACTTTATTAAAACTGTAGCATGTGGGTTGAAATATGGCTGTATGGAATAAAATCTGAGATTTGTTTAGGTTCAGTGCCAGAAGAAAAAAAAACATGGAGAAAACTGAAGATGAAGTATAAAAACAACAGATCTTTTATTTCTCTTTAACACTGGCTGAAATTAAATATTCAGTGGACATTTCTATATCTAGCAATTTAAACCCCACAATTAATATTTCCATATGAATACATTATCTCATTTCTAATTATATCTTTTGTTATTCCTCTGCAAATAACTATTGCTAAATTTGTCATATAAATGTTTAGAAGAGAACAGTAAATACAAATTGTTTTGTCTTTCCACTAAAGTGGTGTACTGTGTGTACCATACATGCTGATTACTGGTGACTTTCACAACCTTCACAAATGCTTTTAGAGGGTCGGCTTTTTTCATTGTCCCACCCTGAGGTGTGTTCAGGGAAGAGCCAGTGATTTTCAGTAAAAGCAGACCTTCTAAAGATAGCCAACATCGTCCATGAAAATCTTGACACAGAATTTAGAGTATATTCATGAGAATTTAAAAAGTTGTGAAGGAATACGAGTCAGGTGGGATAAGAGCACCTGCAAATGACTAGAAGGGAGCATACTGCTGATTAATCTTCAGTGGCTGATTAGGACTGATGTATGAGCAAAGCCCTTCTGGTAGAAGCCATTTGTCATCTCAGACCTCACTTAGTCATGTTACCTCCCAGAGCCGGTTACTTATTTTTATTATCTTTTTCTGTAACTGTTGTCTTAGCCTTTACGTTTATTTACACCATCCCATTTTATTTATAGCTTGATGTTACCTTGGGTAGTTTGACTCATCTAACTTACTCTTTTTAGTAATGCATTAAAAACTAACCTGCTGGCCAAGAGGCCTAACTGGAGCCCTTCCCTTTGTTTCCCTTTGAAGCCATTTGCGTCTTGAAATTTAACGAAAACAACGGAAATATTCAAAGTAACGGATCAAACTGATAAATCATTTTGGCATGTCTGTGATGGTAACGTGCAGCCTTGGGTCTGTGGCTCCCCATACCACACAGCCTCTTCTTAATAATGTTTCCTCTTAGTATGGAGCTCCAGCTTATTATGCTGCGTGTGTGTTGCCATGGAGAACATGGGGAGGAGACAACTCCAGCATTTCTGTCCTCTCAAGCAGAATGCAAAATTAGGTGGATTTCTGTTTCCATTGTGATTCCTCCACTGCTTATGAATTTATGCAGATTTAACTACTGGATGTGGTGCATTTATGTGCTTGTTTTACATTATCAAGTATTACAATTCTGTGCAGGACATTAGGTTAGAATAGATAATTACTGCTTGAGCTAGATTTTTATACATGGTGGGGAGCGGGTGGGCCAGACTTTTTTTAGGGGGGTCATATAGCAAGAAAGGAAATTATTGTGCTCATCTCTAACACACTCACGTCCAATGCTGTGATAACTGTGGTTACATTAGAGAGACATGTGAAATAAAACATCTTTACATTAATAATATGGACCATAAAGTAAAAATACTTGATACCTTAAGGGAATTTAAAGTTATTCTTAGGGGACTGGAGAAATCGTCATTGAATTGCTCGTTTTTATTGTGTTTTATTTATTAATTTGTTTATTTTTAGATGTAGCCTGTATTTGTCTTTTAAATTAACTCTAATTTATATTCTGTATTGTTAGAGCTGTCAATAACTGTAACTACAAGTATAAATACAGTTTTAATAATAATAATAAAATTAATAGTAATAATAGTAATCGTTAAAATAAAAAAAATAAAAATCACTGGCTTCTCCCTCTAACAATTCTGGTTTACTGTCTGGTAATAGTTACCTGGATCCTTATGGACCAGTTCCACGTTGGGAGCTGTCAGGCTGCTGATACAGGCTCTGGGGTCTGCCTCGGCCTGATCTGTGTTCTTCCTCGTTCCAAAAAATCTGAAAAATCTTCCCTTCTTTTTCTTCTATCTTCCTGTACAAAATCTGGTTGCAAAATAAACACTACTGCACAAAAGTTTGGGATCACTTTCCTATTAAATCCAATTGGAAAGTGTTCCCAAACTTTTGAGCTGGATTGAGTTTCTCTACAATTTCAGGTTATAGCTACTTAAAAATCAACTACGAGTCTTTCTAGCCACCTCTTTAAATAAAGCTGGATCATGTAGCGCTAGCTTAGTCATTGCTGAGTAACAAGGCTATGGAGGTGCTCTTCAAATATCTATAGTTTATTTTCAGCTTCAATGTTAAAAAATCTAGATTGAGTTCATATTTAGTCCCTAAATACATTAATTAAAAACTAAATATGATGTGGTTTTCTCACAGTAGCTTATAACAAATTTAATGCTACTAGTCCGGCGACTCAAAAGGGGGGCTCGAAGTAACGGAACACACACACACACGCGCACACACACACACAAACACGGCCAAGGTACTAAGCCCTTTAAGGTAAATCCAAACATCACTGTGTGCATAACGTGGAAAAATTAATTTTAATTTCCAAACGCTGCCCTGACAAAAAAGAAAACGAAAAAAAAAAAACATTAACCACCACATCAGCGTTTACTGGATGTGAAATGTAAAAAGATAAAACAAAATAAAAACTAGGCCGAAACCGTAATATTTCTTTAATAAACAGCAATAGTATTCTTCGGACTATAAGGTTTTTCCATCTGAGTGAAAGCTAACTGCAATCTCATCACTGGTGCCAGTAATTAGATTATTCAAATATCCTCTCCCTCCCTCCGTTTCTGTAGCCTAAAATTTACTTTAGAATACCTCTAAATTATGCAATCACAAGATTTTTTTGTGTAACCTCAACTGGGAAAATACAGTAACAAAACAGAAAACTGTTCTAAACACACAAAAAAAACCATTATATATATATTATAAATTATATACTAATTATGTTAGTAGTTGTACTTGCACAGGGACTAAATGCACTACATCTCCTATAGAAATCTGCAGCCAAATGTCAAAATTTCTAAGGATGCCTAAAAAGGACACTACAACTGAACAAACCGGTGTAGTGATACTTGGGATCCATTTGTGTCTAGAAAGACATTTCTGTCCTCCCCCTTTTGTGACCTTCCAATCACCTGAGGTCAAACCTGGGGTGTCTAATCAGTTTACAGAGGTGCCTGGTGCCACCACCAAATGTAGGTTCTTAAATCACTTTTCTTCTTTGTTGTTTAATACAACAAATATAATAAACAATTTTACACGTTTCCACTCGGAACCTAGTAGTAGTCACACAGTGAAACACGATATTTTGATAATCCGTTTGCAATAACATCACAGAATCAGAATCGGAATCAAACCAAAGCTAAACATTTCCACCACTATAAGCAGAGACATGCAGACCAACTATAGGTGTATATGTTATCATGTGCATCAGGTTTGGTGTTGCATCCATGCAAGACAGACCCAAGGCAAAAGGCTGGAAGACATGACCTAAATCTGTCTTTACATAAGTCCCTGCATGATGGAAATGTTGCTCAGAGAGCAAATAATTAGATTATTCAAATATCATAATGCAGTCAGTCATATTGGCGCTGATGTATAGCTGAGAAGAGGCTTAAATAAAGGCAGAGGGAGCGGAGCAGGAAGATGAGGGAGCGAGATAACACCCTGCAAGATTTCCAAATTGATCTGAAAGGATGGCTTTGTGATTGATCTGGAGAATGCTGCACAGCATTGCAGGCATCTCCGCATTTCAAACTGGGTCAGTGTAAAGTCACCAAATAGAAGGCAAACTGTGAGGTGATGAAAATGCTGAATGTGTGTGATGTTAGAGGAGACACCGAGGTGCGCACCTGTATCGCTTGTCTGGCAAAAAAGGGGGAGGGGAAAGAAGAAAAAAAATCAGCTGTTTTTAATTTAAATGCAACACCAATTTTGCATTTGAAGTGACTGAAGGATGGGGCTGTTGGTTGTGTAGCAACCTCACACACACCTGCGTGTCTGTAGCACACATCGCTGAAGATGACACCATTCGCTTGCTGTCAGAAAACCAAGACCAGAAAGAGTCAAAACTCAAAATATACATTAAATCTAAGGTACTTACGTGCCATATTGCGAAGAAGATGAGAGACACGCAGAGGACCAGAGACAGCATGTAGCAGAAGGCAGCAAAAGTGAACATAATTGAAAAGGGAAACGTGGATAATTTCCCAAGGAAGCACGTTTCGCTGAAAAACATCTAAAATAACAAGAGGAGGGGGGAAAGGGGGGAAGCTGAAAAACAAAGTTCTCACGTCGCCATGGAAAACCGAGGTGGTTCTGTCACCACGACTTGGTCCGTTTGCCACAATTTGTTGCTAAAGCTTCGACAGATGATTAGCCCCGCGTGCCCCCCTCCCCCGCACCCTGCAGCAGAGATGTGACGCGGAATTCCGAGCTGGTCTCAGATCAGTACGTTTTACAATGTTGGTGATGTCCACAGTCTTTGGAAGGTGATCAAAGACGCGCAGCGGGTTGCTTTCTGTTTTTCTCTCTGATGTGAGGAGGTGATGCGCAAAACCATCTGCGAGACCTGCATGAGGAGGTGTTCCATTCAGCAGCGGCGGCTGAAGGAGTCCTGCCGGAGCGGAGCTGCTTTGATGTGAGGAGCTTCCCGCCACTTGGTGAAAGCTGTTTTCCGTCACGGTCAGAGCGGGCGGCAGCAAGCGGAGCGGAGCGCGCGGGGAGAAGCGCGAACAAGTGGATGTGCATACGTAGCGACTGGTGTGTGTGTGTAACGGGGGGATTTAGGAAAACGAAGTCAGAGAACAAGTCGGTACCTAAATAAATAACTGACTAAATAATTAAATAAATAATTCAATCAACCGGTTGATGAATTTATTTTAAAAACGTTTTTTCCAAATTAGAAAAGTAAAAAAATAATGACAGAGAAAAGATTTTGTTTCTTGATAATAATATGAATAAAAAGGTGTTCTTTATTTACCTATTTTTTTACAATTAAACAAAGTGCCCCTCAAAGAAGAAAGTTAAAGAGAAATTAAATAGAAATCTTTAAATTAAAGAAATATAAAAGATGATAACGACTAATACTTATTAACTCTCCTCCTGAAGGAAATTATCTTTGGACGGGGTAAAAACGGTTTCATGCATGTCTTCAAATGAGCCAACTTTCCACTCAGGAGAGTGGACAGCGGCCTCAGTGTAAAGGTGGCGCCACCATATGGCCTTTTTTTATATTACACGTCATTAAGCTAAACTTCACTGATTACCAAACTATTTTCCTTCAGGACATTGTATATGCAACTACCAAAAAGCTGGTAGTTGCATGCTAAAATGCTTCTTCTAGCTGACCAGGGCCGGAGTTTTAGAAATTTTAAAGTCCACCACCCATTATCCCCCGGCACATCAGTTACAAAGTAGAGACCAAAATGAAGACCAACATTTAATTAAAATGGGAGCAATTATTTAAAACAGAAGCAACTTCAACGTGTATATGACATATGTGTGTGTGTCTATGTACAGTGACATCAAATGAAGCAACAGGGGACTCAGGGTTCAAACATGAAGACTCAATAAAATTACATGAATTTGTTTATATAATTGTTGACTGTTAACTCTGCACACATTCAAAACAAACAAGATTTTAGCCTAAATGTTACTTTTTGATCTAATGCCAGTGAGATTCTCTTGTGTCCAGAGTCATCCCAGCATCTCAGAACTTGCTCAGGATCAAGTGCTCTGATTCATTGCACGTGCAGCATTGGAAGTCCTGACAGCATGTCATTTCCCCTGCTGGATCGTAACCAGGTCTTCAGTCATCTCAATCCAGAGAACAACCTCTCACATGAGCAGGTGGTCACTGATAGTGTGAAGTAGATGGAGAGGATACGGTGGATGTTTGGATAGAATTGTTTATCCACCTATCTAATGTTTCTTTGGCTGTTGATGCCAGTCCTGGTAGAGGCTGGTTCTTTACCATCCATCTGTCCATCTCCTGGCTGATTAAGTCCGGCTGAGGGAGGTCTTGCCTGTACGATGACACTATCAGTTCTTGTTTTTCTTCTGTGGGTTTGGACAAGGCTGAAGGTACCAGGTATGTAGCAAACGGAGCTGGCTCTGAGTCCTGGTGTTTATGTGGCTTGTCACATGATAAACAAAATGATAAATAAAGATTGAGTCTGTAATTTTCCTCTACAGACTGTGAGGGTGGAACAATGCCCATAGAGCTGGCTAGTTCTGGAAATTTTACTGAAGGCCCCTCATACCTTAGCATAAAAATGGCCTGAGCCACCAGTCTTGCCTCTTTGTATGCAGTCACAAGGTCAATATTTGGTGACCGTAATGCTTTAGTCAATGGCTGGATGTAGTTGAGAATATTGTTTGTTGTGACAGCAAAGATGATTGTGTCAAAAGCCTCTTCACGGTGTCACAGGCTGCTTGCTTTGCTGGAGTCTAAAGATGTCCCTGACTTCTATTATTGCAGAGTGAAGTGGAATAAATTGATCCAAAAAAGCACCCACTGTTCTTCCTCTGGACCCCTAGTGTGTGTTTGGCATAAGTGGATTCCTCCTGTATTTCTTTTCTGACTTTTCTCTGTTTCTTTGCCTCCTTGTGGTTGTCCTTGCAGCACGTTACAGATGCAGGAAAAAAAAAGCTGCAACATCCTCAATGGTTGACATGGTTTTACTGATGAGGGGAATGTCAGAACAACTGTGAAATAACACAAGACTGAGTGAGGGACTTTGGAAATGTGACTGAAATTCTCTAATGCGCTGCTGCACACCACTCACATGCCCACTCGTAATGCTGGCTTCATCATAGCCCTGCCCTCTGAGATATTTAATCTCAAGGCCCCACTTCTCCAACTGAGACAGACTGGCTTCTTCAATAGATTCAGCATCTGTTTTAACAACATCTCCATCTCCATAGTTATGTTTCACAGCAGATGCAGACAGAAAGCTGCTCTGTCCCATTTATATCCATTGAATGATCTGCAGGGACTGGTGCCGTCCTAGACTACAACTGTTGACTCCTTGCGCTTCTCCAGCTGCATTTTTTTCAGTCTCTCAATCCTTCACTGATGAAAACTGCATTTGTTTTTTTAGTGTTTAATGACAAACAAATATCACAGAATGCAGAATCTTCTAAAAGCTGAGTATCTAAGTCAGAAATATTTCTCCTCCCACTTCATGTTATAGCATAAAAGTTTATCACTAAACTTAAATTCGGGGTAATTATTGTTAGATGCTTATGTTCATGTTTTAGCCTTAGAAATTAGCTGGCTGGATCTGGTCATCTTCTGAAGTATTTTGCTAAAAGAGCACAAATGTAAATAAAACCAGCTTTATTAAGTACTGGACACATATTCTATAGTGAGTCTGTAATTTTGTTTTCTCAAAGCAGTGCTTTAGTTAGATTAACAGTTTTCAGATATGGAAGGTGTTGATGGTTTCCTCTTTATATTGGATAATATTTGTTATGTAATTAAAACTGCTTGACTGAAGAGTTAACCAAGAGTCATTTTAAATTTAGCTTGTAGTCATTTAAACAAGCTCATGAATATTAAAAAAAATAATAATAATTGGGATATTTGGCCCAGAGAAGACGGTTGACAAAATCTGGAGTTGAACAAGGAATATTTTGGATCATACAAATTTCTAAGTTTTGAGACTAGGTTAATTGTCATGATAGATTGTGCTAACTAGTTTTTCGTACGAGTATCAATCGTTGACAGTTAACTGTGAACAACAGCAGATTTGTTAAAGTCTGCAAACAGACACCAGAGGCAACTGAATTAATGTTCTCTGATGAATTAACTCTCACAGAGTTATGCATTAACACAGTCAGCAATTTACTGCCAGCATTCCTTCCTGGCTGTTGCTATGGCAACAGTGTTGCTTTTGACCTGGATGATTGGCCCCACCCTGCCAAATCATATACTGTACATATTATTAATTATATGTCAAATCAAATCAAATCAAGTTTATTTGTATAGCCCTATATCACAACAAAGTTGTCTCAGAGGACTTTACAGA
>JBAMHW010000025.1:1685447-1701369 GCA_037177495.1 Rhadinocentrus ornatus | reverse complement strand
TTATTATTATTATTATTATTATTATTATTATATTATTATTATTATTTATTTTTAAAGTTTATTTGATCCATTTTAAATTGAATTTCAAGTGTTTTCCTTTTAATTATTACCTTGTAATCATCGGGATTCTCCACGTCGGGTGCTCTGCCTGCAGGTTTGCTGCTGATGATCACCCTTGTCTCGGGGGTTGGTGCTGTCCTTTACTGCATCATAAAGGCTGTAGTGTGGGACGCCGACCAACCATGATCTGGATGGGTCCTGTGGTAGCGGCCTCTGTGGTCGTGGGTGGGGGAGCCCTCAGTGTGGACAGATCCCCAATATCTGCATTAAGCCTGATATTGATCACCAGTTCATTGTCCTTAGTTCTCTCTATTGTCCAGAGTGTGTAGACTGACATGAAACAGAGATTTTATATGAGCTAAGTGTGGTACTGTTGCTATGGCGATATTATATATATAGAATATAGATAGGCAGTCATTTGTGTTTCTTTGGAGCTGCCAATCAAACTGACCAGTTCAGTTACCTTTTGAAGGACGGCATGTTGCTTGATGACTTGTCCAGAACACGCTGCTTTTTTTTTGTCGCTACATAAATCCTCTTGCAATGTTTCGGGTTTTTTGGGTTGTTTTTTTTTTTGCAGTCGGTGGAGTTACTCAAAAAGCAGGGGGTGTAGTTCCAGTTTAAGTGGACTGGAAAACTCCTGTCTTTTAAATATGGACAGCAGGCTTTTTGTTCTTTTCCTTGTCAGAGAGAAAAACTGAAAATTCAAGCCATTTCTTCACTGTAGGAAAGTTAAAAGGTTGCTGAAAATCTGCAGCTCATCCAAAACGCTGCTGCCAGAGTTTTAACCAGGACTAAGAGATCTGAACACATCACACCAGTTTTTAAATCTTTACACTGGCTTCCAGTCAGTCACAGAATACATTTTAAAACCCTTCTGATCTTACAAACATACCCTTTAGAATTGTAACAAGTAAACTTAGATATTTAGGTGTCACAATCACAAAAGGTATAAATATAAAGATTTATTAGATAGCTTGTTACACTGCTGAACCAAACCAAACAGACACTGTCTCAGTGGTTAAAATGATGGTATTGTATTTATACCTTTTCCAAGATTTGCCCATCTTCATTCCTAACATCTTCTTTAGCCAACTGGACTCAGTTTTTTCATCCTTCATCTGGCAGTGCAAGCAACCCCATTTTAATAAGATGCACCTACAAAAAGCTTAAGCAGAGGGAGGCTTAGGTCTCCCAAATTTTTGCTTTTACTGTTGGGTGGCAAATCTGCAGTGTGTTATGTTTTGGTCCTTCTTCTATTGCCCCTCTAAATGACCCGATTGGGTGGCAGCAGAGTTAAACTGTTGCCCCAACATCTTCTCATTCCTCAGTCCCATCGCGCTACATCATCTTTTCACACCATCTATTCAAGGTGCTGCTTTTCTGAATTGGAACCAGAAGGTTATCAGATGCTTCAATGATCTCTTTATTGATTATAGTCTGGCTTCATTCATTCAGTTAAGTAAGAAATATAACCGTTCTAAGTCTGATTTCTTTATATATTTGCAAGTCTGACACTTTATTCAGTCAGTGCTCCAGTCTGCTGTCAGGCTCAGGTACAATGTGGATACCACCCTCTCTACAAGATGTATCTTAACAATTTAGAATAAAATACTGATATTGAGATGTGCATAAGAGACTAAGTTCAGAACCCTGTGGGAAGAAACCTTAGACCTCTCTGGAAGTTTCAGATTTGAGGGTCTCCAGCACCTGTGATAGATTTCCTGAGTGGGGACCAATCAGACTGATTCAGTTGCTTGTTAGGCTGAGCCTGTGGTGGATTCTTGAAGTAGGGGGCAGTCTTCTGGCGATGACCAGGGAACTTTTTTTTTCTTTTTTAAAGCTTACTGTTCTTTTTTCCAGCCTTATAATTTCCACATGTGTACAATCTTTTTTTTTAATTATTCTTCTTGATTGTTTATTTGTTTAATATTTTTTTCCTCTTTCTTCTTTTTATTTTTTTAAAATATTGTAATCTAAGAAAATGCTCTGAGTAGCTTAAACAGATCTAAAGAAAAACAGGATTACATTTCAACATCAGAATCAGAATCAACGATGGATAAAAAAAAAGGAAAAGGGATATTTAAACATGGGATTTTATGTCTATATCATTTACAAGAGCATCCTTTCAACCAGTTTCTCTTAAAACATGAATATAGGTGATAAGATGACCACAGGATGTATTTTTCCACTGTTATCTCTTAGCCATGAGTAACGACTGAATTGCAATTAAAAACATCCTTTTCAGTTCACAAGAGAGGAAATCAGGAGAAGGACCATGCCGTCCGGTGTTTTCCCGAGATGGGGAAAATGCTTAGCTAAACCTTTCCTGCCACCATTAAATTGCAGCTACAATGTCTTTAAGAATATTTCTTTAGTCACCCCATGAGAACACTCTACTAACAGATTCGGAGTATGCTTTGTCATTGTGACCCACTGGACATGCAAACTGAGATACCCGTGATGTCTGATTGTAACATGACACATTTAGTCTAGTTTGTTTACAACTTCCTGGCCTGAAGTAATCAGATCCTTCTAGGTTTGGGTTTCCCTTAATGCTATAAAGGGAGAAGCCGAAGGTAAACCAGTGTTTCTGTCTGGGTTTTTAACTTAGATATTATTTGAAGCTCTTAATCTGCTGTAGCCGTCCACATCACACTAGACTGGCAGAAAAGCTGCTGAAGGAAAGCTAAATTCTAGCAGTCATCAAGGTTGTTTTCTTCATTGACTTCGAATGAGTTTGTAAACAGAATTGAGAATAAGAAACATGGAAAAGTCCCATTCAGTTAAGTAAACACAAAGTAAACAAGAAACGCTTGATGCTAAACAATTTTAATGAAGTTATTTGAGCACTTTCTTTTGGGCAGGTTTGGACGCTTTACCTTTGGTGCCCTTTGCATTCGGTCTGTCTATTGGTTTCGGCAGAGAATCCATCTTGTCTTTTATAATTCTAATTACACTGAAATCTCCTTCTTCTAGTGCAATGTCCATGCAGTTTTGTCCTAAAAAGAAATAAACTATAATCAGATAAATAATAACTGAAATCATGTTTAATAATCAGGAAAGGAGGGCTGTTTTTCTCCATAACATACATAAACATCCTCCATTGGCTCTGTGAACAGTTTGTTGTTTATTATGAATTACTGGTATTATTTCATACGGTACCTATTTGCTTTTATGTATTATCCATTAAATTTGCATTTCACATTTTGCTGTAATCTTCTAAACCCTGGGGTCCCCATCTGGAGGATATTGAGCAGAGATTGCCAAATTTGGCCAACATAGCCATTTTCTCTAGTGTCTAAACTGAAAACCTTTAAATTTGTTCTGCTTCGCTTTATCAGAGTTGGCCTTTGCAGAGAAAATGTTTGCATATTGTTCTATAATCTGATAGAGGTTTAGAGCTGTAGTTGCATTACTCCAAAAGGATGTTCATATTCATCCTGAAAGTCTCTAAGTGTTTTCCAGGCAAGCCTGAAACTTTTTCAATTTGAGCACATTTATTCTTCACCAGTATAACTTATTGCTATGCATCTTAACTGATATTCCTTTGCTGACTCCAAAAGTATTCAAACAGACCTTGTGGTTAAAGAGATACTCATGTTATTATGTGTATGCAAAAAAAAAGGCATAGGGTTTAAAAAAAACCATATATGGTAAAGACAGACAGGAAACAAGATAGATTGTGGATTAATGAGATGCATAATAATCTGCTGCTACAGTAATGCTCATGACAACCTGTCTCTTGTAAAACTTCAGTTCAACATAAGTATTTAAAATTTTACCTCTCTTGTTCTCTGCATAAACACAGGCACCTGCCTTGATGAGGACCTCCGCACACGAAGTTTTACCCAGCCGGATGGCAAACATGAGGGGCGTGCTTCTGTCGTGGGCCCTGGCATCTACAGACGCCCCGGCCTTTATCAGAAGTTCAACAAGCTGTGCGTCACCTCCGTAGGCTGCATAGTGGAGGGGCGTCCAGTGATACGGGGGGTCACCCATTTTTATATCAGCCCTGTCAGAAACAGGTTTATGCTTGGTTTAAAGATGCTTCATCACAAATAAAATAACAAGATTAATAGAGAACTTTGTCCACTTAAAGTATCAATTTAACATCTAAGACCTATTATTTGTGTTCCTAGTTTGCTTTTTAGACAAGCTTTGGAGAAACTTTTAGAAGCAGACAACAAGCACTGTAATTTGTACCTGCTTGATCTATGCAATGAAAAAAGATCCTGGAAAGCAACAAACTGTGAATAATAACATAAAACCTGAAGACTTTTTCATTAAGGAAAACTCAAATTATCTGAGTTTTGGTCACAACACAACAAAAAACACTAAACGTTGGCAGTGTTGCATTTTATTACGTAATTAAAAAAATATCTTTACCTTAACACGACAATGGTAACGTGTCAACAGATTGCCACATTAACCAAGTGCAGCATGTTTGCTATTTTACATTAAGGAATATTGGGCCTAAATCATCAATATCTTCATAAAAGATTTCTTTTGTTCGTAACTCTTTAACAACCTGCTCTACGGTTTGGGAGAGCAAATTTTAATGAAATTTATCAAGAATTTGTGGTTATAAACTTGCCTGAGCCATCTCTACCACTTGGTTTGGGTATGTAATGCCAAAAGTCCTGTTTTTTGTGGGGGTTTTCTTATCACATTACTGTTTCCAGTTTTGACCATTTTACTAATGTTACGACATTATTTTACAATGGAAAAACAAAAAATGCAAATAAACATTTTTCTCTTGTTCTTATCTTACTGTGAACAAAAATACAGTTTATGAAAACTCTACATCAAATTCATGAACATGGTCTTTGGCTGAGAATACTCTTGCTTTTTAGCCTTGTCTTAGCATCTCAGCGACCAACTCTGTTGTGAGTCATGAATTGTTCCTATTCTTGCTTGTTTACTACACAGGAGAGTCTGTTTGAACTGTTTGAGTGGAGATACCGAGATGGTGAAAGAAGCATTTTTACAACTAAATGAAAACATGGGGCTCATTTGTACATTGCAGGGGTTTAAACTTTTAGGCTCGTCCCTTAGCATTAGCGTTAGCGTTAGCTGCGTCAGCTTAACTCACGGTCGACATCTTCAAACAACTTGTTATGGCGACTGCGATAGGCTGAGCATGTGATTTTAGGCGTGGAAGAGTTCACACTTGTTGGCCGTTCTGCTGTGAACAAAGGGCCCAGACGGAAAAACTCGATCGTCTTCAAAAGAAAGGCTTTCAGGGAAGTTAACACTTCGGTCCAACACCAATACACGTTTTTTAATTTGGAAAAAGTAAAATTTCCGGGTGATGACTCCTTTAAGAAATTATTTCAGCATTTGATGTTTCCTGTGCTGTGATTTTGGTTTAACAAGTGTATGCATTTTCTCACAGAGTTTCAACTTTTTGGGAAGTGAGGTTGTAAATACTCAATAGTGAAAAAAAAAATAGTTTAGTTTCAGTGAACTTAAAAATGTTCTGTAATCAGATTCATTTAAGCTCGATCTCAACCAAACTTTAAGAGCTTTGTTTTCTTTTAAACTTATCATGTACTTATACTGTATGAAATTCTTCATTTTGAGCTTACACTAAATGTTGCGTTATTAGGTTTTCCATTTTCCTGTCAATGATTGCTCGTGGGATTCAAAAGAAACAGTGCAACCTGTAATTGAGTTACAGTTTGTCAGCTTATCTCTTAAACCTCATTCTGTCCAAGTTGTAAGCTGCATCTTTCTTTTTGAAATAGCTGAAAAGATGAACTTACGGTGGCCCTCAAGTGTCACAACAATAAAATAGCCACAACACTCCACAATTAGCTACAACACAACACAACAACTGCAAAGGAAGTTTTTTTTTTTTTATACCGCAAAAAGTAGGCAACAGCAAAAGTTACACCACAGGAAGTGAGCGGTGATGGAAATTACTACCTCTAACAGGCAATAATTTTTTATTTACACATTACAGTTAAGAAGATTTATAATAGCGTTTACCGGAATTAATAAATATTATTTACCATTAGAATCTTACTCACTTTTCAGTTTTATTAAAAAAGATCTCAATTTTCATCCCTTAGGTGCGGTTTCCGAAAAAAAGAAAGTGTGTTGTGGCTTTTGTATTGCTGTGACACTTCAGGTCCATTGTATGAACTGGCTGTTTTATGGAAACACAAATAAACCTGGACTGAAATCAGCATTTGTAAGAGAGCATGAGCTTTCTCACCCCCGGTGGATTAGAAACTGAGCCATCTCATAGTTGCCAGTGGAGCAGGCCGTCATCAGCGGTGTCTTGTAAAACGAATCGTAAACATCCACAGGTACCCCCTGGCGGAAAGCGAGTTCCAAAGATGCGAAATCTCCATTTATCGCACAGTCACTGATACTAACGTAAATCTTATCTGGCTTGTCTATGTACCATCTTGAATCGTCCATTAAGGGATGAAATGGTGGGGGATTGGAGGTAAATCTATACATGCCTGAGGGCTTCTGGTACTTCTCAATCATGTAGAGGGGAGGGCCTCCGTTCGGTCGCCGGGGCAAGTCCTTTAGTGGCATGACAACAATGACGGGATAATCAACTTTATCTTTTTTTTTACTTCCTTTTTTGCCTTTTCCCTCATTTTTCCTTTTAGGCACATACAAGGAGAGGAGAAAGGATTTGTTAATATACTTCAATCCTTGGATAAAGTCAGCCATGTTGATGCATCCTTCTCCTTTCTCATCATGGGCTGATATGACTGTCTGGAGCTGGTCTCGGTCAACTGGAGCATTTAGCTCCTCTAACACAGAAATGAATGTCTCCGTGTTAATGATGTCTGATTTGTCCACACAGGCTTGCCGTAATTCCGTCTCATACTCGTGGGACCAGTCGTGGAGGGTCAGGGCCCAGGAATCTGACATGACATGACCAGTGGATTTCCTTTTTATCTTCTCTGAATTCTTCAACTCCTTAGCCGCTGCTTTGTGACCGCGCTCTTTGGCAATCTGACATGGCTTCAAACCTGCCAGATTTTTCACCTTAGGGTTACAACCTGAAGACAGAGCAGTGAAAATTTAAAGACCTGGTAAAATAACATGTGGAGCCATCTGGCTCCACATGCATCGAAGCATGTAATACATAACAACCT
Source organism: Rhadinocentrus ornatus (assembly GCA_037177495.1). Classification (NCBI taxonomy): domain Eukaryota; kingdom Metazoa; phylum Chordata; class Actinopteri; order Atheriniformes; family Melanotaeniidae; genus Rhadinocentrus; species Rhadinocentrus ornatus. The sequence continues at coordinate 1,694,182 of JBAMHW010000025.1, read as the reverse complement.
ATAAGCCTGAGGAGAAATATTTACAGAGCTACCTTATTCTTATCTAACAAACACGCTTTAAATCAAAGTATTGATATTAAGCTGTTGGTTTTCTTTACATTACCTCTCTGTGCAAGGAACTTGCAGCAGTTAGCATTGCCTGAAGCAGCAGCGTAGTGTAAAGGTGTGCGGCTTTCAAGGTCCATCACATTCATGTCTGCTGAGTATGCAGACAGCACCTGAATCACCTGCAAGATACAAAAGTTAGAAAATCTAAAACAAAATGTGTTTAACACAACACTGTAAGAAAATTTAGAGCATGCATTTAAAAATTTAATGGTTCAAAATATCCCGATTTGACACTCAAATGTTCTTATCCCTTAAAAATATGCAGTTAACGTTATGTCTAAAAAATAATTTAGATTCATCTTCTGATATCCTGCAGAAGGAAACCAGTGTGTTGGAGCTATCACCTCAAAGAAGCTGCCCATGGCGGCATAGTGTGCCGCTGTGAGGCGTTTATGGTCCAAGGCGTTCACGTTTCCCCCTCTCCTTAGGATGGCTCTAACAACTTCCAGAGAGCCTGCTTTGGCAGCCATCATCAACACTGTCACACCAGTTTCCTGAGGAGAGTAGAAGAGACAAGAGAAGAAGATACCTCACGTCAACAACACTATTCCTATAAGTCCTCAGGTTTTTTATTATTTAATGTTTTCTACCCGACTTGTTGCACTGGGGTCTGCACCAGCGTCTAACATCATGAGACACATTAAGGGGATCTCTGTGACTTTTTCACACATCAGCTGGAAGAGGTGAATCCCATTTAGTGAGATGTTGTTGGCATCTGCCTGGTTCTTCAGTGCTATCTGCAGGCACCGGGTGTGGCGCTTGGTGGGGTAGATGCAGTAGAAGAGCACACCTGAATTACAATTGAGGGAGAGACAATAGTTTAGTACAATTTATATGAAAAGTGAGTATTTATAGAAAGAGTCTATAATAACATTCCAATAATTCATTTTCTCTTGTTTCCAGCTTGTTACAGAAATCAAGTGAAGTTAACCTGTCAACCTAGGTTTGGGAATGAGGCCACGCCTCCTACTCAGCTCTGATCACCTGGTGAGCCTTCTTATACTTGCGTTACCCACTTAGCTCTGTTCATCTTGTTCTCTTAACCCCACCTTTCCTATTCTCTTTCATGCTCCCTTATCCATTTATTCTTCCCCTTTGTCTATTCATCCACCCAGGTCCATTGGTCCATGCTAAGCCTGCAACATTCATTCATCCAATTTAATTCTCACTCTCTTCACTCACTCCTTCATCCTTCCATCGTCTCACCTTCCCTCTCATTCAATCATACTTGCTTCTGCCATCCATCCTTGCCTTTCTTATTCATTCATCCATCCCCATCCTCTTTCATTCATAGATCATTTCATTCTTATCCCTTATCCAGCCAAACATTTCCTCCCTCATCCATCCATCCATCCAGCTAGCCTCAGCCTCGCTCGATATATCTTCCATCTCTATCAAAGCTAAATGAACATTAAAGAGCAAATGTCTAGTCACATAAGAGGCAACATAGAGGTGAGAGAGGTGGCTTGATCTGTAACAATACGGCCATATGTAAACCATTTAACCTTCTCTCAGAGCACCATGTGGCAATTTACAGCTTTAAAAGGGTTTTAAATGCTGCCGTCCGTGAACAGCAGGAGCTGTCGATGAGCCATACAGAGAATCTCTATTAACATCATGGCGAATTCTAACTATTTTATAGTTTTACTGAGGAATATTAGGGGTCTGAAACATACTTGTTTCTGCTGCTGTAAAATATTAAGCACATTAAAGATGTGTACTATTATATACAGCAAGGCTAAATAAAATGTATAGATTTTGCATAGCTACCAAAACATTAACAAATTTGTCAAAGTACCACTAGGCAAACAATGAATCAAAAGAGATTTCAACTACCAATGAAAAGACAAGAAAAGTATGATGAGATGTGTCTTGCCCTAGGCTTGACCAGGTAATGGTCAGTGGTGGGTAATGAAGACAGGCTACAGTCTCAAAATCCCAGCATCTGACAGTATGAAGCCAAACAAGTTATAACAGCACTTCTCATTCTGAACACAGAAAAACCCTGTTGATTACTTTAGAAATAAACTACTCACTTGTTGTTTACAGCAGAGTTGTTTAACTAAATCAGCATCTATCTCATCAAAGCCCCACTCACCTGAAGTAGATTGCTGAGTTTCCTGGTTTATACTATAGTAGAGGAAGTGATAGTTTCTTCTGCCACCAACAAGGCTTAGAAAATGTAATGTCTTATTCTCAACATTTCATAATTAGAATTAAAATTACAGCTTCAAGCGCTCCACTACAATAACAAAGTAGCAGCTAATTAAATAAAAAAAAGCATCAGATGACATTATTGTTGTCAACAAGCTGGCCCTGCACAAAAAGTTTGGGAACCACTAACTTACCCATTCCTCCCAAATCAAATCACAACCTGTTTTTTTTTCATCTTTAGGCCAACACTGAAGAAGTGATGCTGATATGCTGATTAGTGAAAAAGTGGGACATATTGCTGCAGTTTTAATAACAAATGAGACACAAAACTGTTGAACGTTTATTAAACACGGCTGTGTCTCTACTGTCTATTCAAGAGGATAAAATAAAATGAAATTTTAGATAGATAAACATCAAAGTAACCTCTCTTTTTCTGAGGATTAATTTTGACTTCACAGGCCGTGCAAAATAATCTGCAGCTGATAGCAGGAAATAATGCTGATGATATTAGAACAATATTTAATAAACTGTGGGAGGTAAGATCGGGATGTGTGTACTGATGCAAGGCTGAACAAGTCTCCGGGGAGAGCACAATGATAATTTACTGACTATGTTTCAGAGCAGAGGCTTGCCATTAGGACTTGAACTGTAATTAAATGTACCCATGAGGTCTGACACACAAACACACAAACATATGGTCAAAAAAAATAAAAATAAATAATATATATATAAATATATATATATATGTATGTCAAACACACATCATAAATTATATATCCAAAAAAAGAAGCTTGCACTACAGTATATTTATGTGCCGACCCACGCTAACTCTCTCAGAATAGTTTAATTGGGGCAATTATCATGACAAGAACATTAGTTTTTCTGATTGGTGTTGTCATGGATACCTCCTCATCATCAACATCAAAACGGAAGCAACATGCATTTTCATGAGATGTAATGTAACTTGAGATGGAAGACAGCTCTATTTGGGACATGGAAACTTCAAGCTCAGAAGAGAAAGCATTACACAACACAGCAGCTCCTCCATTACCTGATAACTAAAGCCATATAAAGTGTTCATTTGCATTTCAGGTACAATCTTACAAAGCATTTGAGATTCTCTTTTGTTTTTAATTTTAACTGCAGAACATGCCACTGGAGGCAGATGACATTTTTTACAAAAGATTTTACAGGACTTAGGCAGATTTTCTCAATGAGGTAATTCCAAACAATGACTAATTTTGCATTAACTGTGAGATCTCTCCAGTCAGCCAGGCCCAAGAAAAACAGTTCGGGCGACGAAGCTCAGGAGCGCGGCCGAAAGCAGCCTTGGCTCCGAAAGTAGCCGGGTGGCCGAGCAGACAGCAGGCTTGGTTCCGGATGCGCACAGACTGGGGCTGGATCCCTGGAGGCTACAGGCGGAGGAGGAGGAGCGACCTCCTCGGCGTTGTGACCCTCAGGAGGCGACAGAGGAGCATCTCGATCATCGACCTCTTTGGAGACAGGAGCCAGAAGCGGGAGATGAGTGTCTCAACCATCGAGTCCCTCGGGAACAGGAACCAGAAGGGAGGCATCTTGACCAGGGACCTTCTCGGAAACAGGACCCTCAGGAGCCTGGGCGCCGGCGTCGGACGCTGAAGAACTGAGCAGGTCCTGGGCACCGGCATCGGATGCTGAACAGCTGAGCAGGACCTGGGTGCCAGCTTCAGACGCAGCTGCGCTGGGCAACACTTGAGCGCCAGCATCTTACGTGGTGGCGCTGGGCAGGACCTGGGAGCTGGTGGCGACTCCGGAGAAGTGAGGCGTGGAGCCTGCGGAGACTCTGGAGATGTGGAGCTGGCTGAGACTCCGGAGACGTGGAGCCAGCGGACACCCCGGAGACGTGAGGGGTGGAGCCGGCAGAGACTCCGGAGATGTGGAGCCAGCTGAGACTCCGGAGACATGGAGCCAGCGGACACTCCGGAGATGTGAGGCATGCAGCTGGTGAAGACACTGGAGATGTGGATCGTGGAGCTGGTGGCGACAGTACGAAGTGATGTCAACTTGAGACCTGCATTTTCTGGCCACCGCCGTGGTCCATGCAGACCCCTTAGACCTGTAGCTCCCAAATGGTGTTGTCCTTATCGCCAGTCTGGACCCCCAGAATGGCGACCTCTCAGGAGAATTGCTTGTCAGGGTGGCACGCCCCTCCAGCAAGCTCACCAGTTCCGCTTTAGTGATACAAGGGTGACCCTCTAGGTCTGTGTGACCAGTTCCATCTGTCTGCTGGATCCAGTCTGGTCAGATCCCTCTGCCACGTGTGCGGTGGAGGTGAGGACCCAAATACAGGCAGTCAAGGCAAGAGGCTGAACGGTGCAGTTAACAGGTTTAGTGCCAAAAACTCCGGAACAGAAAACCAAAAACCTTAAGCATTAACATTAAAGAAACTAAACATGACAAAAAACAGGACTAAAAACCAAAATCAAGATAGAACTAAACATGACAAACCAAAACATAGACAAAAACCAAACACAAGAAATAAGAACCAAAACCTTTAACCATAACAGGAATAATATGATCCACCTTTCTGGGGTTGGTGAGAACTCGAGCAGCAGGGTTCTGGATCACCTGCATCAGTCACTGAAAGTCAGGCTAATGTTTACGCTTGTCTTTTCTCTTGCTCTGTCCCTTTCTCTCTTTCTTTTCCTCTCTTCCTCCAATAATGTCCTCTTGTGTTTCTCTGATGCATCAGTTGTGGTGCACATTAAAAAATTACCAGTGTGTTGATATCCAGTTGCTGTTGTGTGACTTTGTGAGTAAATAGAAACTCGTTTGTAAAGTGATGCACGTGAAGTGTGGTTCCTCAGCCTTGGGATGCCGCAAGGCAAGGACGGCTCCAGGAATGTACATAATAAATGTTACTGTGGCATCAAAATGGGTCAGAAACGCATATTTTTAAGTCAGAAAGTTATATAGTGCTACTTTAAGAAATGTATTTGTGAATAATGCACAGGTCTCAGAATTTCATATATCAAATATGATACATTTCGTGTGATAAAGCTACAGGTCCTTTAGTTGTGGTGATCAATGGCAGAAAACTTGTAAGAAATTCAAAAAGACTGATTATCAAAAAAAAATCTTATCTTCACCTGACACCAGACAAAAACTAACTGACTGTATTAAAGAGGCCACAAAGGGACTTTTATGAACAACAGGTTAGTCTGGCCAAAATCTACGCTCTCAAAACCAGACTAACACACCCAGCTGATGCAGGAATTGAATCACTCCTGCATGTTTAAACACAAAGCGACACAGATGGACTGAAGCGCTTCGTACAAGTTCCAATGATATGAACAGCTGAATTTCCAATAGGGCTGGACAATAACTCAATACTAATATATATATACCGCAATATACTTTTATTCAATAACGGTAATATGAGTTTTGAACAAATTTTTCAATATTTTGATATACATACAGCATAAGAATACAGCGTTTCACTAACTGCTGTTCAAGCCGAACAGAAAGAGCAGCAACACATTGGCTACGTAAGTGATGACGTACACCACAGACACGGAGCCTGACAAATGAGCCCCGACAAAGCCCAGCAGCAGAAGGAAAAAAAACCCAAAAAAAGCAGCAGTTGGCTGTGCTCAGCGCAAGGTAGAAGGCTAGGCTAGGCTAAGCTCCAACGCTGCTAGTTTTAGCGACAAAACGAGTGCTCATGTCTGTAATGCAAATGTGGCTGAACAAGCTTCTACAAACGAAGGGAAAGCAGACGAAGTTGTTGATAAGAGAGGAAAGGCTAACTCGGTGGTACGAAAGTGGTTTGGCTCAGTATCGCCAACTTAGCGACTTTGTCCTGTTTGTTTTAACTTCCCTCTAGTGACTTTTTATTTTTTATTTTAAGCGACTAACAACAGATCCAGCGACTTTTTCTGTCACTATTGGAGACTTTTTGTCTAGTTATGAACAGTGTTGACAAAAGTATTTAAAAAGTTTTAAGTGTTAACATGTTCCAGCCTCCTAATTAAAAAACAAATTACACTTAATAAAATTAAACTAAAAAATAAAGAAAATATTGATTGAAGAATATAGTTTTATTTTATTATTTTTTGCTGATCAGGCAACAGTGTACCTGAAGCATTTCCACTCATAGAATATGCTGAGTCAGAAGTTGAAGCACCAATTGTTGCTCACTCTGTTTTCTGTTTGGTTTTTTTTGTTTTTGTAGCGATTTTGAGCACTTTAGTTTTTAAGCCCAGTTGAAGCACCTTTGTTTAAATCTATAAGAATAACATAAACTTAAGTTGTAGTTTAAAGTTAAAGCTGTTATTATCGAGAAAGGTAAAAGTTTTATTTGACTTTTGATGGTGATTTTAAATTACTTTGTTTGAAGGCTAATTTAGCCTTGCTAGATACAAATAAAAGGTGAACAGTAATTTATTGTACAGTTTTTATTTCTAAAATGTTTTACTGAAGGAGTTTCGTAGACTTGGCAAAATAATTTTTAGTTTTTCACCATCTGTGAGGTTTTTATTTTGTTTATGTCTATATCGGACTTATATCGTATCGACCGAAATTAAGAAATATATCGTGATACAAGTTTTGGCCATATCGTCCAGCCCTAATTTTCAATAAAGCTTTAGTCTCCTAATAAAACCGTCACATGTATAGTCTGATTCTCACGGTTGGGCACCCTAAACTGTATTTCTTAACCTCTATTTAACCCCAGTTTAACCAATAGTTAGCCACTAATGTTTTCCTAAATGCAACTAAAACCACAACCATCTAGATTTGTTACAGATGTGTAAGTGACGTCTTAGACAGCCTACCTTTACCCTCAGCATCCAGGATCCTCATGTTAGCTTTGTTCTGGGCCAGCAGAGCCACAATGGCGTCATTGCCTAACTCAGCAGCTAACATTACTGGTGTTTGGCCCTGTTTGTTTTGTATATCAGGGACAGCTCCGAGGGAGAGAAGAACACTGACAATGTCTGTGAAGAGACAGAATAGAAAGACACTCAAGAAGCTCACGTGACTGAACATATGACACAGGCTTTTAGAAGTCATCACTTAAAGAATCAAGAGTGAATGTGAAAAAAGTCATCTAATCTACAATTTAGGACATTGTAAACACTGAATCAGCAGACCTAAATATAAATATCCAATGTACTACTTATATAGAAATGATCTGATGTGATTGCTTTCAGATATTTAAACTGTAACTTGATCTGAAAAAGATCCCATTATTTATTATTTCCAGGCAGGCTGAGCACCAGGTTTCCTTCAATAGACTGTTATCTGACAAGATAAGAAAGGAATCCATCACCAAGATTATTTTTTGAAACTGCCAAGTGAAGTGCCCCTATGCCGTCCTTTGGCTCTGTGAGATTGAGGAGGTTTTCCACCCCAAGCTGTTCCATCTTCCTGATCTGATCCATGTCTTCCTGATGGATGAACTGCAGCAGGCGGTAGATCTGCAGGATCTCCAGGCGGCCCTCTGCTTCTCTAAAGCTCATTCTGTGCTCACTGAGAGGCTGATGTTGAAACAACAAAAAACAAGAGTAAATTCCGGTATATTCTTGTAACTTTTAGCTTGAACATCTGCAGTAATTAATTTTTTCAAACTGAATTACATCCATATTATTATTAAATTATTTTATTTATTGTTGGTTATGAAATTTGAGTTTGAGAAGCTACAATATTATTATTTAAATATGTGTAATGTGACCTACTTAATTTTTAAATTGAACCAAAAATGTTTAACAACTTCTGTGCATCACTATCCTTTGCTGCTTTGAGAAGCACAAAAACAGTTACATTTAATCTCCATTAACAAATATTAACAAAAATATATGTATTTATTGCATCTTCCGAGGCCACATAAGAACAAAAGACGTTCATGAAAGAATCGATTCTTTTAAACGGCTCTTTTAAATGACCAACGTGAACCGAGTCGCAGCTGTGAGCCGTTCATTTGTGAGCCATTCTTTTTAGTATACAAATTATCCACTTTGCTTTCATGCTTTCACACGTGTGCCATCATAGAAGTCTGATGTCCAACACGCTCTATTCATGTGATGCAATGATGGGCAGAAAGTCCGAGTTCTATCTGAAACATTTACTAAAATCTGACCGATCTCACTCAGGTTCATTCTTTTTATTTATATGTTTCCTTCATTTTTGTTTAAATCTTGTACAGTAGATTTTATATAGGTACATGTTTTATTTATTTATTATTCTTATATATTATATAAGATAAATATATAAAAATTTGTTTAGTCAAGTAATCTTGCTTGGAAGTTACTTGTAGCCTGCTTAGTTTTCCTTGTGCTAAGGTTTTGGGTGAGAGGAAAATCCAAAATAGTGATCTCACTGTCAAAGAATGGGGATATACAATTAAATAATTTGTGTTTGGCCCTGTGATGGACTGGTGACCTGTCCAGGGTGTACCCTGCCTTCACCTGAAACACTGCTGGGATAGGCTCCAG
>JBAMHW010000025.1:1587742-1599056 GCA_037177495.1 Rhadinocentrus ornatus | reverse complement strand
CTGTCCGTCCTGGGAGTGGATCTCTCTCATCATGTGGATCTCCCTAAGGTTTCTCTTTCTCCCATAGATAGGTTTTTATTAGTTTTTCCTTACCGCGATGGAGGGTCTAAGGACAGGGGATGTGCTGGGAAAGTCATTTTACTTGTGTGTTCTTTAACTGTACTTTAATGTTGTTTATTACTGATTCTGTTCATTTACACCTCTTTCTGTAAAGTCCTCTGAGACGACTTTGCTATGATATAGGGCTATACAAATAAACTTGATTTGATTTGAATGTTGTCTTGGCGACCACTTCTGGGAACTTCAACTGCTTCCCCAAGCTATCCAAGCGTCGACTATCTGACGGACCCTCCTCTCCAGCACCCCTGTCAATCAATCGGTCAATCAATCAGTGCAGCAACTTTGGTTTCTACCACATAATGTAAAATATAGAGCTGCATCAGGTCCTAGCGGTCTTCGGTCGAACATATTTTTATCAGAACTTCCAATCCAAGGGTGGGGGTTTAGATAAGTAAGAAGAAAGCTACTGTAATGTCATGACACTTATATGAAATGCTGCAGATAAACATAAAAGAACTAAAAAGACAAATATAACATTATCGAAGTACATGATAATCTCATTAGTAATTTTTTGACATATTTGTCTCAGTGCAGTGTTTCCAGCAAGTCAAATGTGTCATTATTATCTTTTTCTTCTTTTCCGTTCAATAGTTGCTTACAAAACATTTGTTTAAAAATCTGTCCTGGGAAAGGTAGCATCAAAATGAGTCAGTAGTAGAAGTAGTAGTTAAAGTTTGGACATGCTTACCTATTGGAATTAAAGTTCTGACATGCTTACCCATTGGATTTAAAGATTGGACATGCTTACTAATTGGATTATAAGTTCTGACATGCTTACCCATTGGATTTAAAGTTTGGACATGGTTACTAATTGTGTTATAAGTTCTGACATGCTTACCCATTGGATATAATGAAAAGTCTATCCAAAGTTTTGTCGTGTATTGTCCATTATATGTCAAAATAAGAAACTGTAACATCATCTATTTAATTACATTATTATATTACAAGCAGATGTTGCTGAAATGATGGTACTGCCAGCCCAACTCAAAGGGAAAACATTAGCTTTACTTGCAGACAAAACAGACATGTACAATTGACTGAATAGATGAGACGGAAAGGGAGGGCGCCAAAATAAACGCAATCTCATAAGAGAGCTGGATCTTAAATTACCATTTGCTTTATGTCAAAGAATCAAGATGAAGTGACATTGCATCCCCTGGGGGTATTGAGCCCTTGTCTTCCACAGGGGAGACAGATGCTCTACAAAATTAACTATCCAGCTACAACTGTATTCTCAAGAGTTGATAGTCTGAAGCATCAGTTCTTTAGCAGGCTGTGCTCGCTCTCGGATCATTTTTTTTTTTTTGCAAGGTAACGTATCTTACAAAAAGTATTTGTTAACGCAAAAGTATTGCAAGAACTCGCAAAAGTATTGCGTGCCAGTTGTCTTGACCAAAATGGGTTTCTTGATCAGAGGTCAGAGAAGAATAGGTATACAAGTTGAAGCTGATAGCAAGACAGCATAAAGTCAAACCAAGGTCTGCAGAAGAGTATCTCTGAATGTGCAACATGCCCAGCCTTGAAGCATTTGGGCTACAGCAGCAGAAGACCACACCGGGTGCCTCCTGTCTCAGAACAGGAAACTGAGGCTGCAATTCACAGACTCATTATGGTAATTTAGCATCGTGTTTCCCAACCTGGGGTCAAAAAACCCCTAGGGGGTCCCCCTAAAGAGCACAGTGGGTCCCTAAAGCTTTGAAAATTCAAAGCCATTGTGATTAATGTCCACACATTGTTATTGAAAAAAAAGCAAGGATACGTGTTAATTTCATTTGGCTTTATGGAAGGACAGAACCAAGATACAGTATTTATGGTGAGAATCTTAATTTTGAAAGCATAAAATCATGCATGGTTTCAGCACAGGACGGATATGCAAAAATAGGTCCCCAGGGATAACAGGTTGGGAATCATTAATTTAGCAGACGCTTTTATCCAAAGTGACTAGGCAGTAGCGTTAAGGATCTTGCCTAAGGACCCAACTAGAAGGTGAACATTCGCCCTCTGGGGGAATCAAACTCTGGTCTCCCGCATGGGAGACAGATGCTCTGCCAAAGCGTCTGCTAAGTGACTGTAATAATAATTAACACAGACTCACCAAAACTGAATGTTACACAGGGACTCCGGAGTGAGACAGAAGAGCAGCTTAACATCTCTTTATTACAATGTTACGAACTTAGACAGGCTATTACTAGTGCCGGAGGCCAGGAAGGAAGTGGGAGTGAGTCCGTTTGGGTGTGTAGGTGAAGTTCCACAGGGAAGGAACGTGGAACTGGGGAATATATGGATCGACAGGTGATTGGAAACAGGTGTGAGCACTTAGGCTTGACTTGAGTGAGGATCAGGGACAGGTGTGGAGGCTGACGGATCCAGGGTGTGGTGGCTGAGGTACCTGGTCCAGCCAGTGAGAGCGTGACACTGGACAATAGAAGATGGAAAAACATTGCCTGGTGGAATGAGTCTCCATTTCAGGTCCATATTTAAATGGTAGAGTCAGAATTTGGTGGAAATATCATGAAAACATGGATCTATCCTCTGTTGGATCAACACTCTATCTGGAATTATTGCTGTTAGGTGCAAATGGTGTAGTGTGTACCAATCTTCGTAAGGCTACTTCCAGCAGGATAATGCACCTTGTCACAAATCTCTGCGGAAGGTCTGAAGGTACAAGTGGTCAAACCCGGTTCAATCAAGGTGGACATGATTAAATGATTAAATGTATGTCATTGCCCTCAATTTTGTATGTAGCTGTGAAATAATTTCCATAGCAAGGGGTTAAATGCTCTATGATACTGTAAATATGAGGCTGCATTTAGCTCATGTTAGCCCATGTTAGGGTCATCTCATTATCACTATTCTTCACTTTCTTCAGCAATTTCATATGGGTATTTAAAGTATATGGGTATCATATGGGTATTTAGGGGTCCAACGACATTGTTGTATATTAAAGTATATTAAAGTTTTTAATATACTTTAAATAAAACATTTTTTGTATATTGTATATTGGGGTCAGAGTTGCATCACGCATGCATCATCAAATTGCGAAACATTAAGGCAAAATTCACTGAAGGCAGCAGGACCACCTTTGCCTCAATGATCACTACGGCATCTTTATATTATGACTTGTGTTTTTGAAAAGGTCAGTGATGATCCAGAAGGGGGAAAATATTGCCTTTTTGTTTAAAAGTTTCCCGCCAGGTGTCAAGAAGCAACACCGGACATGAACAACGTCAAAGCAAACTTGAAACGGCATGTCGAAATAAAGCAGCCGACTAGCCTTCCAAGGTATGTGAACTAAATGTCACGAGTGGTGTCTGTCCACGCTTTTTTGCTTCAACTTGACAGTGGCTTTAATGGATTCTATGTACCAGTCTAGTGACAGCGAGTTCCAGTAGCTCCTGTGCTGTTTTATGGTTTTGTAGTTTACAAAACTTTTCAAACCTATTTTATAATAAAAACAAAACTTTTATTCCTGTATTGTATTTTTCCCATAGTGTGCAAAGGGTTCTACCAATAATATAGAGATGTACACTAGAACCTAAGTACAGCATTTAATACAGTTGACCACCAAATCTTCCAGACACGCTTGGAGCAATGTGCTGGTATCAGAGTCACTATCCTGCAATGGTTCTGGTCTAATTTGCGGATCACTCTTTTTGTGTTCATCTTGAGGAGTATTCTTAATCTGTAGCCCCTCTCAGTTGTGGGGTATCACAAGGGTCCATTTTGGATACACTATTCTTTTCTTTGCATGTGCTGCCTTTGGGGTCTATATTTCAAAAGCACAGTAATGCCATTCCCCATTGCTTTGCCGATGTTCGGATTTACCTTCACTTAAAACCACAGGGGGATTAATTTGCTTTTGTGCTTGAGAGATTTAAAAGTGTGGATGGAATTATGCTTTCTTCATTGAAATGTGGAGAAAACTGAAATTGTGGTCTTTGGAAATTATGAGCTTCTGAATGGTGCTTTAGTGTTCTTGGTGTGCTTACTGTAAAATCCATATGAAAAATCTTGGTGCGATCATTGATAGCTCTTTAAACTACCTAAATGACACGTCAGCTCAGTAGTTAAAAGCATTTTCTTTCATTTTAAAGGCTGCTTGTTAAGATAAAGCCCTAACTGCCTAAGCAAGATCAAGAAAAAAATAATACATCTGCTCATCATGTCCCTGTTAGATTACTGCAACTCCCTGTATTATAGCCTTTATCAGTCACTGTCAACGTTCATTTATTTATATAGCACGTTAACTGCAACCCCAGTTGCCCAAAGTGATGAAAAATAACACAACTACAATATAAAACATTACACAGTAAAACTCTTCAAATAACTATGTTTTTATTCTCTTATTCCATTTTTCTCTATTTGCCGTGGGTCCACACCGTGGCAGCTGCCATATTTGTTCCACCAGTTTTACTACATGATTTCTTAATGGCCAAACAACTCTGTATGTGAAGTGAGAGCCATCTAAGCTTTAAAACTAATATGGGAGAATTCTCGTCGGCAAGGTGCTGTCTCATTACATGACGTAGGACATGCCAGAGCATAGTCTGTGCTCTCCAAAGTCTGAAGACCCTGATGATAGCTCATGGATAATTCAGTGTCAATTAATTCTCCTTAAATGCCAACAAAACAAAATACATGTTATTTGAAAACCCAAAAATTACCACCAAAAAAAAACCTGTTGTTGATCGCAAATTATGTGGAAACTTCATGTTGATGACAAAACAAAATTATTAAAGTCCATTGCCATATAGTACAAACTCAAAAATCTTAATATCACGTTCGTACTTTCACACATCACGTAATGCGTGGAAGTTTGAGGAAGAACATATGAAACAATCACTAATCAGTGTTTTATTTCTGTAAAAGCAAGCTATCACGTTCCTTTTTTCAAGCAACCATGTTATAACAACAGTCATGAGCAAGATCTTACCCTCACTTGGGGATGTGAATACAACCTGCCAAAATAAGGGTGAGAAGCTTGGTCACCAGGAGCATCGTGACCAGCTGCTCCTCTACAATGAGAGGAGTCCGATGAAATGGCATGGGCATTGGTCAGAATGCCACCTGTACACGTCTCTGGGGAAGTTATTTGGGTATGGCCCATTGTCCCATCGGGCCCCAGAGCGGACCAAGGACACACTGGAGGGACAATGTCTCAGAATTGCAGCCTTTAGTCTAGTTTAGTCTAGTTAGAGCTGTAAGATACAGGGACATTAACCGAATATTATCCCATACTCAATAGCTCACGAAATTAGGGACATTATTTGTCACCTTTAAGTTTCAAATACCTTATTCAAGCTACAAAGTGATTTGATAATATCATTACCACTTTTTCGAGAGTAAATTACTGAAGCCTAGATAGATTTTTTGTACACATTATGTGTTGGATGTGAGGCAGTCATCTTAACTGGCCCATTTTTCAGATGATACAGGGACGTTTAGATCAGTGTCGTGGCTGTGATCAGGAATCAGGTCTGCCTGCTGAGGATTCAAAAAGAAGGACAGTGTCTATAAATGGCCCACTCAGATGAATGGAAACAACCTATATCTGTGCCAGCAGACATCCGGTGGGGGGTTATTGTCTAGACGGTGTCATAAGTGCTGCACAGAGGCTTATCTCAACAACTGCCTCTGGTCACTGTAACACAAAAACCTTTCACTTGGAGCCTCAATATGTATTTCTGTGATTGACAGCTGCCAACATGTCTCACATGTTCAATGTTGTCGCGTGATCAGTCAAACAATAGTGTAAATTAGTTGCTGGAAGAGTTATAGGACGCTTGTTTTCGCCAACAGCCAGAACTCAGTGTTAGGTAAGCACCGGCCTGCTGGGGACTTTTTATATTGCTCAAGGACGCGTCTCCTCTGCAATGCTGGCCATGATTTCAAGGACAGCTACCACCTTGCTGCTTGCCAGCTGCTTTGCAGGTATAGACACACATTGTGTATGGAAAAATATCATGCCTTTAAGAAGTCTGATGCCTGTAATTTGTGCTGTGTACATTTTGTATTATGTAATTAGGCAAGTGTTAAAGCAGAAAAACCGAAGGCCTACGTGACATCACTTAAATGCTATAATTCTGAATGACACGAGTGATTTTTTAATCTTAAAGCAGTAATTTCACCATCACCTTAGAATAAGTGTTCTTCTGTGTCAAAATGCTGTCCTTTGCATCAGTGTATCTTTTTTTTTGCTTGCTTCCTTTCCCTATCATTTACATCATGCCATGCACTTCAACATTTAATCACATTAATAATAATAATAATGAATCTTTTAGATGACAGTGATAAAACATCTTTAGCAGGATTCCGCAGACGTCAAAAGATCTAAGACTCCTTAGGAAGAACAAACGTCTCCGATCCATCTTGTAAATAGCACCAGTATTTACAGTTAATTGTCAAAAAAATGTCCACGTCTGTAGCCCTGATGATAACAGAGTTCAAACGGGTCCTCTGTTTTCTGAAATCAACAACTAACTCCTTTGCCTTTGTGACACTGAGCTGAGATTGATTTGTAAAATATTTTGTTAGCACAATGAATTGAAACTTGGCTTTGAATTTAAGGTCTATTTGAGTGTAGAAATACATTTATTGATTAAATTAAAACGATCCGATGAGATTTTTATTTTTATAAACAACAGGGTGGCCAGTTTATGCAGAGACGTATAGAATTATTTTGTTAAGGTGAATGTGAAGGCACAATGTGTCATGCTTTATAGGTTCTTTTCTCAGTTCTTTTATTTCTGTCACGGACCCAAGGAGCAGACTACAGACCACCGTAAGTGTGAGAAAAGAAAATAATTTATATCTGCTGACAGGCAAGGCAGGACAAAGGAGGACAGGTCTTCACGGCGCGTGGTATTCTACCTGGAAGAAGCGTCAGAGTTAATGCGGATCGCTAAATCGTTTGACATGTAATCTAGAAATGTTACCGAACCAGTCCTACTGGGTTGTACAGGATCCTGACGGAGGAGGGCTCGAAGAAAGGATCAACCACGGAGCCGGAGGGCACCCAGGAGGATCGACAGGCAGGTGGATCCGTGAAATCACGATCAGAACGAACTTGGGCAGGCTGAAGAAATTCTCTTGATTGGAAGATTTAATGCAGGTGGTGTAGGACGAGAATCCAACCAGGCCACTGCACCTCCTGCGGGTCACCGTGATCAAATCTGCCAGACCAACTTCAATTAAAAGAGAACAAAAAGGCAACTTTTTTATATTACTATTTTATAATATTTATTTTATTTTTTTTAACTCAGTTTTTTCTGACAACGTTCCCATTGCATGCTTCATTGCCTGATAAGAGCAAATCTTTAAGCAATGTAATCATTCACTGATAGGATGTTCATTATGGCCCATTTCTCCAAGTATTTCTTACCTTTGTCATTTCTAGGTTCGCCTTTGTAACCTGTGCTGGAATTTGACAGAGTTCCTTTGCAGTCTTCTGGGATTCTCTCCATCACTGGGTGATCCCAGTTGATTCTCACCGCAAACTCCACAAGATGTTTGTGAAGATGTCTTCCATCCCTCTGCCATCTTCTTATTGGCTGTGAAATAGGTATACCCTTTTACAGTGAGCATCCGGCAATATATTTTAAAATTATGTTACCGGAGGAATTTGGTTCCAGGTGCAGTAGAGGAATTTTTTCCTATATATAATGTGTATAATAATATCTCCTCCCTGAGCCGCCACCTTATCGTGGTGGAGGAGTTTATGGTCTTGACTATCCTAGTGGCTATGTTGTCGGGGGCTTCATGCCCCTGGCAGGGTCACCCATGGCAAACAGGTGTCTAGAGGAGGGACCAGACGAAGTGCGGCTCAAATCACCCCTATGATAATGACAAAGCAAGGACCAGGTTTTCCCTTGCCCGGATGTGTGTCACTGGGGCCCCCCCCCCACTGGAGCCAGGCCTGGAGGTGGGGCACTTGGTGGCCGGGCCTTTGCCCGTGGGGCCCCGTCGGGTTCAGCCCGAAAGGATGACATGGGCCTCCCCTCCCGTGGGAGGGGCCATAGAGGTTGGGTGCAGTGTGAGCAGGGACCCTGGCAGTCTGATTCTCGGCTGCAAAAGCTAGCTCTGGGGATGTGGAATGTCACCTCTCTGGCGGGAACGGAGCCAGAGCTGGTACGCGAGGTCGAGCAGTTCCGGCTAGATATAGTTGGACTCACCTCGACGCATGGCTTGGGCTCTGGAACCACTGTCCTTGACAGGGGCTGGAATCTCTTCCATTCTGGAGTTTCTCCCGGTGAGAGGCGCCAAGCTGGGGGGCAATGGGCATGCCCACACCCGCTCGGCGCCTCTATGTTGAGGTTAACCCCGGTGGACGAAAGGGTAGCCTCCCTCTGCCTTCAGGTGTGGGGGAAGGGTCCTGACTATTGTTTGTGCTTATAGACCAAGCAGCAGTTCATAGTGCCCACTTTTTTGGAGTCCTTGGCGAGCACACCTTCCAGGGACTCACTCGTTCTGCTGGGGGACTTCAATGCTCATGTGGGCAATGACAGCGAGACTTGGAGGGGCGTGATTGGGAGGACTCTTGTTCAGGCATAAGAGTGCCCACATGTGCACTTGGCAACAGGTTTCTGGAGAGTGTTCTTCTCTTGGTGGATGTGAAGGGTTTTTTCATGCAAACATCGTCCTCTGCTCTTTTCCATGAACAGCCACACCTTTTTTGGAAAGCCCATTTATGCTCCCTTACGTGCATAAATAGTGACTTCTGTTTCAAACGATATACGTTGCCGTACTCATACTTCCATGCATGTTTGCGTTGCCATGATTGTTAATTCCTCCAATAGCGGGCAATTCTGAGTTCAGAGTTCACTCCCACGAGCTGACGTCAGGCAGTTGGCAGCAGTAATGCATCGCTGTAAAGTTGTTTCCAAGTTGTTTTACAGTCACATATAGTCTTACTTCAAAAGTGCGCAATTTCTATATTTCTGTTTGTTTTAAATTTTTCTTTTGCTCTTTTGTTCTATTCCTGATTCTTACCTTTCATTCGTTTTTTGTTTTTTTGGCCTGGCCGCATGTCAGCTCTTCTGCTCAGCACTGCCCCCACAACTTCCGATGGTATTGCTCCATCTACTGCGTTAAGCAACGGATAGCTAAGCTCCCTGAAAACTTATCAAATTACATTTGCAACAGATGCAGAAGATGGATGAAATTGTCATCTGCGTATCCGTCTTTTGTGTCAAGCATAAATGGGTTGTTAGGGTTTTTTTTTTTTTTTATATATATACCCTGTCCAGCATCCTAACATACGTGCGGTGGTCTGTGTGCCATATTTTGCCGGACAGATTTGCTCTACCAAGGAGGACATGTTATATAAATGGCTGCCCTTGATGTTTGGAACTGACAGAATTGATATGTGGAAATAAAAGTTGTTTAGGCTGCCTAAAACATGCATGTGTGACCATGCAACAAGGATGAAATGTGTGCTTGCAAGGGGGCCGTGACCACACTGCACCCCGAAGCATCAGGGTTAGGACAGGAGCCCGAGGCCCCAAAGGCCTGGTAGGTCCACAGAGCAGAGCCCAGGAAAGCCAAAGCAGAGACAGCAGCGGCCTCACTTAGCCCTGAGCAGAGGGGCCCCAAGACCGGAGCCCCCCGGCGCGACGGGGCAGGGGCACCAAGCAGCCCAGGGCGACGGTGAGCAGGCTCAGCGGGCACTGGGCGCTGCGGCGTGGGCCGCACGGAGAGCGGGCACCCCACAGATCCAAGGGCCACCCATCCCCCTGGCAGAGCCCGCAGAAACCTGGTGGTGCCCGACCACCCCAAACAAAACGACTGTTGGCCACGCCAGCCCAACACCAAGGCTAGGATTTTTTTTCGTCTCCACTATTGCCTGCTCCTGCTGTATGCTCAGGATGGAGATTTTTTTTACATTAAAATTTTTTTAAACAGCAATATTATAATCATGTTCAAAGTGGGGGATCATATAAGTAGCTATACTGACTGTACTATGTACCATGTAGATAACTCCAGATGAATACAAAAGAAAAAAAAAAAAAGCTACAAATGGGCAAGTTGACAACCCAAGATAGACACTTTCTTTAAACATATTTTTTTATTTACTCAGTACTGTGTTATAATCTACAACCTCTATTATGAATTCTCTGTATCTTGCATTTCACCCATGAATCTGCCAATGTGGATCTCTTCATCTCTGCACTTACAAGAAATGCTATCTGACTAAAGTAAAGATTCAAGATGTGCAGCGCTTCATAAATCCTTTTTTTTTTTTTTATCAATGGGAGTGCCACTCTCTAGATGGGTGTCAACTTGAGGTCACTAGCACTCATTTGACCTTTGAAATAATTTCTGGCAAGAGAACTGACTGGGGTGGTTAAACCGTGTGTATGTTTCTCCTGTCATTTATTAGACAATTCCAATTCCTCTATTCACAATTTACTGCACCACTGAATTTAGCTGAATACTACAACACTCCCCAAAGAATGCCAGCTGCATGGGAGAAATGATGCAGAAGGCTTTAAGATGAGACCATATAGGATAATTTCAATGCGAGTAGGAATTATATTCTAAATTCTTTTTGTGAACATGAATTTCATGTATGATTTCATATATTTTATATATTTTGCTTAACTCTACGAATATTACCACATTCAATACATTTTGCACAAAAACACATTTCAAGTGAATGTAGGGCTGAGAATATTTAATCACTTGTACCTATCATGCATATTTTGTGTTTGAAGAATAATGTGTTCATTGCCTTAGAAATGAATGCCTGTTTGTGTGCTGTGCAGAAGATTCAGGATCTGTGCATCACAGTAGTGCCTAATCACATTAGGTGCCTGGTTTGAAACGTGTCTCAAAACATGTTTCAGTGCATCCGTGGGTTCTGTCCAGGTACACCAGCTTCCTCCCACAGTCTAAAAATATGGATGCTAGGCTCTAAATTCTCCCCAAGAGTGAGTATGAGCATGAGTGTCTGTTTTGTGTCTCTGTGTTGGCCCTGAGATAAAACGGCTCTTAGTCAAGTGTGTACCCTGCTTCTCCCCTAATAGTAATTTAGCGTTATGCTAATTTCCATCTGCAGGCTGAATCTCAAGAAGACTCAATTGGATAGAAAATTTCATAGTGCACTTATTGCATGATGTCTTGCATCCAGACACTCCATCCTTTCATTACCAACTTTAAGAACTGTCCTGTTGTGAAGTGCATGTGTCAAATATAT
>JBAMHW010000025.1:1560790-1573612 GCA_037177495.1 Rhadinocentrus ornatus | reverse complement strand
TGTTGAAAGACCCGAAACCCCCTGTGATCCCAGGTTACATCACTGATGTTGTGTCCAGGGGCACCATAAGGTGTATCTAACAAGCTGTTCTTGACATGCCAGTTAAGTGCAGTATGTTTTTTTTTTTGTTTGTTTGTTTTATGCAGTCACAGGCACAAAAATAACTGCTTATCAGTTTTTTTCTTACTCTTGTGCACACTGAATAAGATAAGTTTAATATCAAATTAGCTGAAATGTAGAACAGTCCTCCCACTGTATGCCGTGTGATTGCTGAGCATTTGAACTTTTGGTTTCAAAAGGACACTGATCCAGATGACAAGCAAACCACAGGTGTCCAAATGGGTATCCTTACTGTTCTAGTAGATGACCAATCTCCATACTTACAGTAAACAGTATTGCCATTGTGTTTTAAGAGTCCATTGTCCTCAACGATCTGCCAGACATCCCCACTGCCTTTGCATACCTTTTTGGCCTGCTCTATGCATTGAACATGGAATTCCCCAAAGAGCACAAATACACTTTTAAAGTTGTACAGCATATCTTCATGGAACTTTCAAGCACTTGCTCACAGCGTGTCAGAAGCTTGAAGACCAAACTCTTACTGTAGGTTTTAAGCTGATGTGTTTTTGTTTTACGTTATTTTGATAAGCTTCCTGACCCGATCAGTCTAATGGACATTGGAAGATTTTAAAAAGTGCTACATTTACGCTTTTATTATAACCCAGCAATTTTGAGATATCAGCCTGTTTTTACTTGAGTATATAGAAGTTGAACATTTTTGGACTGATAACAGAATTGCTGGAAGAGGCCATTGTCAGTTTGTTTACTTTCTTTTTGTTTATTTCGAGGATACTGTGCAGTACAGAGCACAACTTAAGAGGAAGGTACAGAAGTAAAAAATATTTCAAACATCCCATGTCTGACATCTGACAAATAATTTTGGATTAAAAATGATATGTGCAATTAGACCTACACGACATGTTATATGATCAGTAAGTGTTTCACTAATTTCTGAGCTTTTCAAGGTGTGTGTATAGCAGCATCTTTAATTTTATTCTTTACATTTATAACCAAAGTAGTACACCAATGTTGACACTGTACCTCATTTTCTTTTCTGTTTTTATCTTCTGTATTTTGTTATCCAAGTCAAAATTCCTATTTCCATGGTCAGTCTGCATCTTTGTTTTTTTGTTGTTTTTTTGTGTGTGTACCAATTTAAATTTCTGCTAAATGCAAAAGGTAGTTTCTTATTGACACAAGTTCGTAAGCAACATTGGATAAACATCATTTGTTTTAAGAGACTTCATGTGCAGTTTTTCATATTTTTTTACTTGGTTCATATTTTGGACAGGCCAGGACAGCTTTAACCACATACAGAACTGATGTTATTTTGTTAGCTGTAAGCTTTTTTTGCAGTTGGTTCATTCTGGAGGTACCCATGCACCTTGAACTGCATCTACCTTTATTTTTGTTGTTTTTTATATTTATCTATAAATGTTGCATTGAAATTTTTAATTAACATGCTAAGCTGTTGAAAGGGCAAGTTTTTATTTATTTATTTATTTTTTTACACAGTATAATTTTCTTTTTTTGCCACATTAAGAAACCCCTCCAGGCAAAATTAAGTTTTAGATAGCATGAAGAATACTAACTTATCCCACTTTTTTCCTAATGTAAATTTAGGGGAATGTTACTTTATATTTAAAATGTGAATGATTCCAAGTGGAAAGCTGTTAAAATTGTTATTCTAACTGCTGTTTGTACAAAAATAAACGTTATTTGTTGTTGTTGCAGAGTAATGGCTTTAAAACTTTTATTGGGCATTCTTAGATTTTAAAATGAACGATTTTATCTTTTCGAATAGGAGAAGATTAATTTTGGCAGCAAAATTGAATAAATTGGCGGGACTAATTTTTATTTGCCATCTTTACTCACAATTTTAAGTTTGCATACATGGGGATGATATATTATCTAAAGAAAAACAATTAGTTGGGCCTACAACAAGTGATTTTGTTTAAAACTCAAACTGTGTTTGTTTAAAATTTAGTGTCTGAAAGAATGACATTGCGGATTAAAAACTACTGAAATTAGCTTCTCTTGGAAGGTGGCTAGATTTTTCCTGGGCAATAGCTCATTCAGAGGGGCATGGAGCTGCTGGTCCTCTGTATCAAAAATATTCAACTAATATGGTTTGAGCATCTGGTTAGGGATGAATGAATAATTGGGCCGATTCAGTGTGTTTTGCTTCAAATCTTTCAGCAAATTAATATTTGACTTTATTTCAGTCAAGTGTGTTGGAGCAGGGAATCAACAAAAACCTGCTGGATAGTGACCCTCAAGGACGAGCGTTTGACACCCCTGTACAAGAGTGATTATATATGCTTTCTAGCCTGGGAACGCCTTGGAAGCCCCTAGAACAGATGTCTGCAACCTGCAGCTCCGGAGCTGCAAGTGGCTCTCTGGACGTTTTGCAATGGCTTTTAAAACATGGCTAAAAAAGTAATGTTTTTAAATATAGATATATTTAGCTGGGCTGAAGGAAAAATAGCTCTTCGGATTATAAAGGTTGCAGAGCACTGCCCTAGATAAAGCTGGAGAGTGTCCCTGGGAGAGAGATCTGTGTCTCCATCCTGAACTTGTTAAATCTGGACCCAACCTTGGTAACTGAGGGCACCTTCACACCAGGATAGCTTGGGGGAATCCAGAATCTGTCCAGTATAAGCAGCAGTAGAGGCTATTCGATATGTTGGAATACATTGCATCATACGTCACTTCCTTTCTTTGGTCCACTGGATCTTCCATTTGCTTTCTGTTTTTACAGAAAGATAATAAATGAAAAGGTGCAATGTTTAAAATTACATATATTTTATCCAGTATATCAGTGTTTCTTCCCCACACTATTTTGTGTATTGTTTCAGTGTTACCACAGAAGTATTTATACACACCCTCCCTTGTTTCCCGCATTATGCTGCTGACAGCAGCTCCTGTCTAAAGAGAGCGGCCAGTGTCTATATTGATTCTTATCAAGCCTCTGTCTTTGCAAGAAGAGAGAGGCCATAATGTCTCAGAAACAAAAAAGAAAGTGTTTAATTGCTTGTGTTAGAACTTGACCTTGAATTTTACTGCTGTTTTCTTATTTTTAATGCATTACCAGATGCTGAAGAGCCTCATTAGTGAAATTAAATAAAAGTTTTCCAAATAATCTTTTCATCAAAGCTGCCTTCACTCAGCTTGGTCCAATCACTATAAAAGAATAATAATATAAAAAAAAAAAAGAAACCTGGAAATTTCAGATTCTGTGCTTACTTCAGCTTTGCAAACAAGGCCACTTTTTCTGTGCCAAAATTTAACGAAATTGTCTGAAAAAAGAAATCACAAGCAAAACAGGGAAAGAAGGACAGAAAACGGAAGAAGAAGAAAGGTGCACAGGGAGGAAAAATGTTCTAGTATATTGAATATGAAAAGCACTGATTAAACGATTGCTGACGTGGTGGAACTCATCTGGAAATGGAAATGATTTCACAGCTGGAGTCAATCAATAGGAAAATGAAGTTGTGTGACGCAAAAAGCTCCTCCTGACTTCCTTGTTAAAACACAATGTCTTTTGTTTATTTACAAATGTTAAATGGATTATATGGTAATGTAGAACTTGAAAAAGAAAGCATGGTTATTTCTGAAAAATGAAAGATGAAGCCTATCTCTAAATAACAGACTATGTTGTCCTTTAAAAGAGCTCATTCTATTCACGCTTACTAGTTCACCATGCTTTGTGTTGACTCATTCTTTAACATTAAAGACATTATTTATTCATACAGTTAACTTCTCATCTGTCTGAAACACTTTGTTTTAGATCTTGTCTAGACAAGCCACTCAAACTTGGGCTTTTTCTTTTTTCTTTTTTTTTTAAAATTGGCTTCATTTCAAAGGTTATTGATTAAACTGCTAAAATAGGGGAAGAAAGGGGATTGAAGTGACTTTAAATGTGGCATGGTTGTGGGTTGAACCAGAATGTCAGAGAAGAATGGGCAGACTGGTTGGAGAGGATAGTCCAATCAGCACTGGTTCCAACCAAGATCTGCAGAACCGCATCTCTGAACACACAACATGTCCAACCTTGAAGCAGATGTGCTACAGCAGCAGAAGACCACACCGGGTGCCTCCTGTCAGCTAAGAACAGGAAACCGAGGCTACAATTGACACAGACTCGCCAACACTGGACAATAGAAAAAGGAGAAACGTTGCTGGTCTGATGAGTCTCCATTTCAGTTCCCAGAAAATCCAAGTAGATCAGCAGTTTCTGAAATACTCAGACCAACTACCACGCCACGTTCCAAGTCACTTAAATCCCCTTTCTTCCTCATTCTAAAATTTAGTTTGAACATCAAACAGTAAGTGCCTAAAAGTACTTGTAGGACAGAAAAAAACCCAATAATACATTTCAATAAATCATTTGAAACATTTTAAAAGTGGTATTAAGTTGTAGCAAAACCTTTTTGGGTGTCATTAAAAATCTATTTTAGAAGGTTTCAAAAACAGAGACAGAAATACCATCTAGCTTCAGAGTTTTTTGCAACAAGATAATTTGGGCTGCTTTGCAGTAACAAACCATGTAGCACTTAGTAAGTTTATCATAAATCTTTCTAGATAATAAATAATTTTGGTCAAATTGTTGTGGTTTTACCAAGAGCTTAAGCTTGGCAGAAAATGGCATTTAGCCCAAGCATACCAGCAAAAAAACAACGGTGTTGCAATGGCCCAACCAAAGTTCATGTTCAGCAGGAAGACTGGAGAAAACTGAAAGAGCCAAAAAAAAGAGTGGATATAAAATAAAAGGTGATGGGTAGAGGGGAAACAGGAAAGGAAAACATGTTTACATGAATATATAGGTAAAAATGTATCATAAGGAATTATAGACTAATCTGAACCATTTAGCACACTGTTAACTACTTCTGTGACATAATCTTGGCAAAATAAAGACGGTTGTCAACTAAGGTTGTTACTCTTTGTCTTCCAAATGAGCCTTTACAGAGTATTCAAAGCCAGCAAAAGCCTATATCCTCAAAGAGATGGCAGTTGTATCTGACAGATTAATTCAGTCAGCACAAAATCGGTACTGCGTAACAGTATTCAGCAAGAAGTGGCTGGAGTTGTGGAATTTAATCTAATATTTGCTTATTTGACAATGACTGCTTTGGATTAGATAGGTGTAATCTACGTAATTTTAATGGTCTGTTGCAGTGCTTATAAGTAAGCAAAAATGTATTATATATCACCTTAAAAGATTTAAAATCACAAAGTGCTTTACAAGAGCCAGCAATGCCTAAAAAACAGAAATTAATAATAAAAAAAACAGACTTAAAAAGATTCTATAACTGGATTTTAAAAGACTACAAAGTCCATCAATCTCAAGTCCAAAAGAAAGAGTGTTTCAAAGTCTGGGGGCCACTGAACAGAAAGCTCTGTCTCCTTTTGTTTTCAGCTTAATAAGGGTCACCATCAGCAGATCCTGGTCACAGGACCTCGGGAACCTGCCAGGGAGATATGGCTACAGAAGCCTTCTGATATAACCTGGTGCCTGTCCGTGGAGAAATCTCCAAGTCACTAAAAGAATCTTAAATTTCACTCTGAAAAAACCAAAGCCAGCGCACTGCCAGACAGCAACATTTTTAACAACTTGCAACTGTTCTAGAGAGGTTTTGCTAAGACACGTATAAGCGTGTTGCATAATCCATTCCAATAATCCAGTTCGGTAAAGGTGGCAGTTACTCTGGCCTGAGAGAGTGATACCATAGGGAAATTTATAAACATGCAAGATAAGGAACGTTTGGAAGTTTGTTAAATGAAAGTCTAGAGCAGATGATAGGGCAAGAAAAACATACAACAATGGGAGACACAGAGGGAAGATAGAGGATGTTTGCACAGAGAAATCCCCTTTTGCTTAGAGGGCCACATTCCTTGAAATGCTGTGTCAGCATTGTGGTAAATCAACTGTAACAACTGCCTGTGATTAATGAGGCAAAGAAAGACATTCTTAAGAAGGACCACTTTAGACTATTCCCAAGGAGAGTTGACTGTACTTGCATGTACAACGGCACTGTACAGACAATCTACGTTGCAGATTAAGCAGGCTGGATGCAGACATGTAGTTAAGGTAAGTAGAAGAATTGATCTTTTAACTCCTTTAAAGCTATAAAATGTAATGAAGTTTAGAAGCACATCTTTAAAAATACAACCCTGTCTAGAGATCAACCGATGTAAGATGATCAAGCAGCCAATGGCCAATAGAATAATACGATTATTTGGGTGTAATAATTCACTGATTTGAAAACATTTAGACTTGCTCTGTTGTGGTAAGTATGATTCAGTGATGATTGTTAACCTTTAACACCAGTAACAAGAAATAATAGGAATATAATTCTTTTTATATGAAGTGAGAGTCTTCTTTGCTGTATGACTCGCTATTTCGCTTGGATAAACATAGCTAGGCTTTAAGACACAAACTGTTTTTAATTTCTCTTGCTTTTCTCTTGCTAAATAGAACACTGATATCGATCATATATATCAGTACATACACAGCGATGGGTATGGATTAAAACTTTTATAAAAATTGAACCTTATATACACTCTAAACCCTGAGAAAAAACTTGATGCTACACTCAATAAATAAAAGTGTTTTTAAAAAGTGTCCAGCATTTCTGTCAACATTTGTTTATGGAACCACAGTTGCCTACTCCTCATTAAGAAAAGTAGCTATTGGCTGTCCTAAAAGTCACCAGAAGTCGCTAAATGACATTATCTAATTTGCATTATCAACAACATATGGTTGTAATGGATGCTACCGTGAAGAAGAATGTCATCAGAGAGGCAAAAATTGACAAAAAGGCAACCTAAAATATTTTGAACAGCAAAAAATACTGATAGTAATCAAATCAAATAAAAATAAATTATTTGGTCAATATTTTCAGTTTTTTAGTTTAGTTTTATTAAGTGTAGTTTATTTTATTTCTTTATGTTTTATTTATAAGGATTCTGTAACATGGGGGGTTCAGCATATTACCTACTATAATAAAACTAAAACAAACATCCTCAATTTTAGACAGACTTTAACAATTTAACTACTATTAATAGGCATTGTATCTCAGTGGACTTAAGCTTGAAATCAATGTTGCATAATCATTAAAATGTACAGGCTTCAATTTCTCTGAATAATCCACATTTAAAATTTTAAAACTTGCTCTCAAAATGCGTCACACGAAGAAAACAAGAATTATGACATACACTGTGTTTCCCATAGCTATGCAAAAGCAGCAGAGCTAAACTTGCAGAGATACAGTTGCCCGGAGGGTAAAGCTTTTGAATTATGGCTATAGTTTAACTCCCTGTCCTCGTTGTAGAACTGCGGGTTAATGAGGTGTCTGGGTATTATTCCCTCTATACCACTTAGTACAAGGCTTCGAGAGTGCAGAACCTTAAAATGCTAGAATGGTGAATTATTGAAACACCAATGACAATAAAGCTATTCTGAAAATTCCCCTCCTGCTTTCCCTGATTTCACTGATGTAAATTGAGAACTATAAAAGACCAACTGAATAACTAGAGTGTGGCATAAAAGACAGTTGCTCTGGGGGTGATTCATAGTTTTCCTCAGCATAAATGCAATGGGGGTGAGGTAACAAGCCCTTCATTCCAGCTGCTCCTAATCTACACAGAACAAACAAAGGGGACTACTACAGCTCGTGGAGTGACACAGAGGCATGTTTTATCAAGTTGAAAATCCTCTCTGCACAATACTGTATCTGTAAGCTACTCCTCCCACTTTCCGAAGGACACTTCTCAGTGCATTTCCTCTCTCCCTGCAGGTATACTGATGTGATATTAGAATGGCATTGAAACCCTAAACCAACTGTGCACAGGGTATCTTCCTTTCCGCACACAGCAGTGGTCATCTTCAATATTCTAACATTTTTTTTCTACTCTTTTGCTCCACTACTCTGTCTCTGTGGAAATAAAGCTCTTCTCATGTGAGTTAGTGGTGGAAGAAACACATGAGGGTATCTTTAGCTCTAATGCTCTCCTGCACAACTTTAAATTTAGTCCTTCAGGGGCATCTTAAGCGCTGCAGATTCATAAAATATTCTCTGCATCGTCCTAAAGTGTCAGTACTGCAGCATGTTCCTATGATTCCTCCATCAATTATTAATGCAATGTGTTTTCATAGCTCTAAATAACAACAAGAGAGGAAAGGTCAAGGAACAAGACAAGAGTAGCACTTTTAAAAGAGTTCTAGTACATTGGGAATAAAGAATTGAGCCATGCACTTCTTGAAATTTGTGTGCTAAAGCTGTGGCTTACAGAAAAACTGACTCCAGTAGTTAATCTATTTGCTGGTTGCCAAAATCACTAGCTGTTGACTGCTGGCAGTGTTGTGCTTCTCATGAACTAGTTCAGAGTTCAGTTCATTCAGTATAAAATAAATATTCCACGTTCACATTTCACCATTTTAATTTTTAACTAGTTCAAATTTTGTTCATTTAGACGTTTAAACTGTCTAAGAGCAAAAGTTGCAAAACAAACGCAATGATTAATTAACATTAACGTTAATATTTTTAATCGCGTGTTAAGTTGTTTTGGCTTTGATCACAAAAAAAACACAGTCCACTTCTCCTTTCCCTGCTGCAGCAGTGCATCTGATATAATTGGGACAGAGCAGGTTTACTAAAATGAAAAAACGTTTTCTGTCTGGAACTTAAGAAAAAAGAAAATAATCAACGTTTCTCTTTGTCTGTCAAAACCCATGCAGATGGGCAGAACATCGTGATTTTTGGATGGGAAACTGCTCCCAAAAAGACAATGAGAAACGTTTTCATTCATTCGTTCATTTTTTACCGCTTAGTCCATTACGGGTAGCAGGTAAGCTGGAGCTTATCCCAGCATATAACAGGTCAGAGGCAGGGTACACACTGGACAGGTCACCAGTCCATTGCAGGGCCAACACAGATAGGGACAACAAAACCATTCACGAACACACTCACTCCTAGGAAGAATTTAGAGTGACCAATTAGCCTAACACGCATGTCTTTGGACGATGGGAGGAAGCCGGAGACCCCGGAGAGAACCCACGCATAGACGGGGAAAACCATTATTTTTTAACCTGTCCTGTCCAGCGTCCTAACAAACAGAACGTCGGTCTGTGTGCCAAATTTTGCCGGACATATTTGCTTTACCAAGGGAGACATGTTATATAAAAGGCTGGCCTTGATGTTTGGAATATTTTTATTATTAGGCCTGAGCACCGAAGGCGTGCGAAGGACTATTGTATTTGGAATGTTTCTTGTTCTCTGTTATTCTTATTCTTCTCCCAACAAAATCGCATTTTTGGGGGCCTGAACATGCTCAAAAACTCACCAAATTTTGCCTACCCCTCAAAAGGAATGCATACATATGGTGGAATGCTCGAGACTGTTCGGGTAAAATTGAACGAGAGCGCCACCTGCCCTGCCACTGCATGTCGTCAAACTTTGTGAAATTCTTATTCTTAATGCTCGAGCGAACAAAAAATCCTTATGGAGCAATGGCCGAAAATAAACAGGAAGTCGGCCATTTTGGGTAAAAGTCGCCTCCTCCTAGAGATTTCATCAAAAACTCACTCAAAGGAGTAAGGGCATAGAGGGGGCGGGGGCTCAAAGTTTGATGTCTAGCCATGAAAAAAAAAACTCATATAATTTCCGCATTAAACAACTTATCTGAACCAAAATGGCC
Organism: Rhadinocentrus ornatus; assembly: GCA_037177495.1. NCBI lineage: Eukaryota > Metazoa > Chordata > Actinopteri > Atheriniformes > Melanotaeniidae > Rhadinocentrus > Rhadinocentrus ornatus. The sequence continues at coordinate 1,563,853 of JBAMHW010000025.1, read as the reverse complement.
ACGTATGATGCTAGTCCCACATCTACATGTCAATGATTGAATTATGAATAGGCCACGCCACCTCACATACTTAAAACTGCTTCAAACCCTTTCATGATACCTCTATAGCGTCCCCTACAATATTTTAATAGACCAGCTCTGCCCACTACGTTGACTGACATGCATGAAATTCATCACATTGATTTAACATGCCAGAATGTACAAAATTGCCTAATTGTCCTATAGGTTAATTTCAATAGGAAGTCGGACATTTTGAAAAAAGTGTCATTTTTGGGGTCATTTTTGCCAATTTCTTTGCCTTGCATTTGAACAAACTCCTCCTATAGATTTCTTTGTGCTGGCCTCAAAATCAACACTCCAGATGCATGTGTGATCAAAAGTTATCAAAAACTTTCTGAAAGGAGTTGGCGTTTAGTGGCGGCGCCTCATAAAGTTTTGATGTTTCGCCATTAAGCACAGAATCCATTATTTCAGACATACAGCACCAAATCTGCACCAAACTGAACATGTTTCAGTTCAGTTCCATGCCGACCACATCTACATGCCCAGATGTCATCTGGACAATGCTTAGGGCGGGGACCGTGGCACCATAGCGAACTTGGAGAAGACGCCATTACTTTAAAATTTATATAAATTTCTCAATTTTCTTTTCATTCAATTTTCACCATCAAACCTACAGTGATTGATCACGGTCTGGTCTTGAAAAGATACATATAACCACTTCTGGTCTCGGACTATGACCCGCCCACTTACAATAGGAAGTGCTTTTGTTAGACTCTGAGGTTGTTCTCCTCAGGAATGAACCTAACACACTTAAAAGTGTTTTAGATCAGGTCAAACCCATTCATGATACTACAGTAAAAAAAATCAAGTTCCTTCGCCAAACGTAACCATGGTGAATGGCGTCCAACGCCATGAAACAGGAAATACTTGTAAATGACCCAATATACTATTGATCTCCACCAAACTTGGCAGGGAGAGGGATTCAAATTGGCATATGCTGGAGATATTACTTTATAGAGCCCACTATAATCATTTAATCTATCAGTCCCAACCACTGCTTTGACTGACATTGATGAAAATCGGCATATTAATATAACATGCCATTGCCATGCCCCCTTGGATTAGGAAGTCCAATTATTTTAACTCTTTAATACCTGTAAAACCAATTCAAACTCATTAATGTCATCCTTCATGATCCCATGGTTGAAAATATAACTGACCTTTTGCAGCATCATGATTAAAATGGCTTCCTTTGATGTTTAAATCCTTTGCCATGAAACAGGAAGTAGCTCTAACTCTGCCGTCACTTGACCAATGGAGGTGATATTTTTCTGTTCTCATTAGAGTACCAACCTGAACCTGTTTGTACATGAAAAACAACTTTAGCGCCACTTAGTGGCCATGTGGAATTTTTCTCTTGATAAAATCATGACCTCCTTAGTAAGAATTTAACACGACTTGTTAGAAACAAGGTCATGAATGCTTCAGATGTCATCATTGGTCAGACTGAGGTGCCAGTTGATCCTCTAATGAAGACAATCACCCTTTAATGCAGAAAACCTCTGGAAGAATGAGCATATGGCTGCGGGTGAGAGCAGGCGTGCTGTGGGGAGGGAGGTTGCTGCCTGATGGGGCCGTGCAATAGGCCAGAGCGCACCAGAGGTGCAAGGGCCTTCATCGCTGCTTGCAGCTTTAATTTTTATTATACTCTAATTTTCTTTAGTCTTCATATGTCAGTGCCGAACCCGACAGGGAGATGAACCCACCCCCAGCCCATGTGCCCGTCCCCACGAGGTCCTAAATGTATATTGGTGTCTAAGTTGTAATTAAAATTTAGTGGGGTAGGCAGTCGCAGGGGTCCACGACTGGGGACCCCCTCAGCCAAGCCCACCGCCTCTGCCTGCCCCACAGTGCCCTATGTGTGGTGTGTATGGTATGGGGTGGTGGGGGAGAAGAGGGGCGTGGGGAGGGGCACAACCACGAGAAAGATCCCTCTCCCGGGTGAACAACTCCTCAGCTGGACGCTGTAGGAGCCCCGGCTTCTCCAGGACCACCCGAGGGCAGAAGGGCAAAGGCTCAGCCCGGCCAAGAGCCCAAGGCAGCAGCGCCACGAATGCCCACCCACCCCCAGCAGTCCACGTCACCACTCCAGGGGACCAGAGAGTCCAGGTTGCACCCCTATCCGGTTGGGCCCAAGGCCCAGCTCCCCCAGTCATCCCCAAACAGCCCCCGGCGGTAGGACAAGAGAGCGAGAGAGGGACGAGAGGATTTGCAGATTATTTCAATGTCTGTATTTATCAGTGATGTGGGGTCTGTAGGTAGATGGTATTGTGGGGTCTTTACCTGGTTCTAATAGTACAGTTATGGTGGCAGAGATATTGTAGATTTTTCCTTATTCAAAAAAAAATAATTATAATAATAATAAAAAAATTGTTGTTTTTTTTCAATAAATGCGGTTTTAATTTAGGCAGCAAAGGTAAGACATGCTTTCTGACTGTTTTACAAACGTAAAACATAAATTGAGCCTTCTTCTCCCTCTGGTTCGGTGAATCTTGGTCATAGCGAGATGAAACTTGCAGTTGTGCAATCTGTGACATGTGCTCTTTCAGTAGAGTGGTTTGTTCATCCCCTCGGTGGACACGGGGAGACATCATCTGTGTTTACATGTTTTCCGGACTTTGTGTACCTGGTCTTTTAATTGTTGTTGTCTTAATTGTGTTTGATGGCCACAGAAGTGGTTTTGCTGAGATTTGTGGATAAAATACATGTTTATAGTTACATTTACACACCTGATAACAAGATGTTAACCCCTTAACTCCTGGTAGCTGAGGGTGCAGGTGCAGAGGTGAAGCTACACCCACAAGCTAAGAAAACAAAGTTAGAGAATTTCTAGGCCATAAATCTGGATAATGACGTACCAAAGGTGCATGGATGGAAGTTATTGTTCATATTGTGAATATTTGTCTGTTAAGCTGTGAAATGCTAATCCTGCTTTCTGTCTGTTCACCTGATGGCTGATATTCATCAGTTATTGTTCCTTCTGTGTTTAGAAGGAAGCAG
>JBAMHW010000025.1:1511021-1532897 GCA_037177495.1 Rhadinocentrus ornatus | reverse complement strand
CTGTACCAAATATTAACATTGATTTTCTCAGGTGTTCAAATACTTATTTGCAGCTGTATCATACAAGTAAATTGTTAAAAAATCACGGCGTAAATCAGGCGTATAATCCAGGAAGGAGTCCAGGCGGGCTTTTGACTCTGCATGTCTGAGTGTGAGGAGAGCCTTGAGGCCTTAAAGTTCAAACTAGTTTCTCCTCCGGTATTGGCCTATGCAGACTTCTCTACGTCTTTCATTCTGGAGACTGATGCCAGCCAGAGTGGTTTGGGTGCCATGCTTTCCCAGGAAACTAAAAGTGGCATTTACCATTTGCCAGCCAAGGTCTCAGGCTGACGGAACGTAATATGGCAAATTACAGCTCCATGACGCTGGAATCTTTGGCCCTTAAGTGGGCCATGATAGAAAAGTTCCAGGAATATCTTGTGGGACATAAATGTGTAGATTTCACTGATAACAACCCGCTGAGTTACCTCCAGTCAGCCAAGCTTGGAGCCACTGAACACTGCTAGGCTGCCCAGCTTGTGGCCTCTGACTTTGAGATGCGGCACCGGTTGGGTCAGAGCAATAAGAATGCTGATGCCCTTTCTAGGCAGCCTATGTCGGGCACCAACTTGGCAGAGCAAATATTGCCCGGGACTTCAGTCCAACCATGTATCCGGCAGAGCACCTGTCAAGATCTTGGGGTGGCAGTCCAAGCCAGCTTTGGTCTTGCTGCGCCAGTGGGAGCGGGTTGTGGAAAGGAATGGTGTCCTTTACCAGCGGATTTATTGCTCAGATGGGGGGGGCTCATGTTACCTGCAGCTCTTAAAGAAGAGACCTTGAGGCAGCTGCACCAGGAACACGGGCATCAGGGGGTCGAGCGCACCTCTGAGTTGATCAGACGGCGCTGCTACTGGCCAGGAATGTCCTCAGAAATAAGGCAGTGGGTCTAGGAGTGTGATCACTGCCAAGTGGCCAAGGACCATGGGGTGGTACCCCAGAGTTACATGGGTCATTTGTTGGCATCCAGGCCAAATTAGATCATGGCCATGGACTTCACATTGTTGGAGCCTTCCCATAATGGGCTGGAAAACTTCCTTGTAATAACGGATGTATTTTGTAAATACACGGTGGCGATTCCAGAGGGCATCCACTGTTGCTCAGGTTTTGTTGACCAAGTGGATTTTCAAATCCACATATTCTTGTGGTTGGCTTAAACACTTTCAACATGATTTAAACATCTATCAAATATTATCTACAGACATTTTAAATAAAAATGGAGAAAAACACTACATAACAGACAATTTTTGTCAAAGTAAAAATGCAGAGAAAAATAATTTCTTTGTTTAAAAGAAAGTAAAGTGATGATCTTGAAATATGTTTGTTTGAGTTTGTTTAGAAATTTAGACTCAAAATAAATTCATGACTGAGTTTGCAGATCTTTTCAAATCTGCTCATAGCTCCAGGGACTTTTCCTATTCGTGTATTGGTCAAGTGGTCCAAACATTTATAATTATGTTGGTAAAAAGAAAATTAGAACCTGCAGTCAATCATTCTCGCTAATAGGAAGTCAAAGGCCTTTGGATTCGGATTAGAGTTAGGGTTACCTTGAGAAAAAGAAATAGGAAAGAAAATAGGGATTCATACATCAACAAAGCCGCCTTTTCATCATTTTCACGATGAAAACACCAACTCCTTAGAAGCTGGAAATACAGCTTTAAGTTTCTGAAGTCCTTTAAAAGGAAAATTACAGACAAATTTGATATTTGAAAAACCCTTGTCCACATTTTTAACCCATTATCAGATTCCTTCCAGAGTACCTACATGTGTAGTGACTGTTTCAAAACATCCAGTCTTTGTTGATCGTGGGGCCTTAGCTACTGTAAGAGCTAAAAAGCTGCAAAATAGCCTACATATAAATGCTTTACTTTGTATATACTTCAACTTCTCACTACTGCACACCATTTGTGTCCTGCACATTTTTGTTTTTAGCTTTTCGTTGCTTTCAGATGGCCCCATTCCTTCACATCTCACGCTCTTATCAATGTCTCACACACACGAAAACAACTACACAATTTCTTTTTGTGTATTACCACAGACAAAAAAAAAGGACCAGAAGAGAAAGCACAACTGAAGACCTATTTCTGCAGATAGAAAAATGTTGTCCTAATTATGTCTAATTATCTAGTGTACCAGGGCTTTGAAGACTTGTGTTTGTGGCTTGTGGCTCAGAGCAGTGTGCAAACATTTTTACACCAGTGTGCTGTGACTGCTGGGATTTGTTTTAAATGCTTTAGTGAAGTTTGTATCAGTTGTAGACTAATTTGATTTGTAAACAATTATACACTGGGAAGTAGATCTAATAGCTTTCCGTCTATATTCAGCAATTACATAAACAGTGTTTAACATGATGAGAATCTCCCGTTCCACCACATCCCAAAGCTGCTCTATTGGACTGAGATCTTGTGGCTGTGGAGGCCGTTGGAGTCCAGTGAACTCATCGTCATGTTCTAAAAAGCAGGTGGAGTCTGTGTGAATTGTAGCCTCAGTTTCTTGTTCTTAGCTGACAGGAGGCGCCCGGTGTGGTCTTTTGCTGCTGTAGCCCTTCTGCTTCAAGATTGGACGTGTTGTGTCTGAGATGCTGTTCTGCAGGCCTTGGTTGGAACCAGTGTCCGAAATTAACTTTTTTGACTTACCGGCCAAGTTGGTAGCTTAAAAAATCCACGGGCCAAACATATTTTTTACCGGCCAAAATATAAAATTATTTTACACACACATACCTCATTAACTAACACCTAATCGGACTCCTCTTTCTCTACTCTTGGTGCTTTCACACAGTCCGTGAAGTCTGGCCTCCTGCTCCTAACAGTCCTTGTGCCACAGCATTACAGCCTTAGTGGGATCATACTGATTCATAATAAATCAGTATAATTGAATATAAATAGCATATCAATAATCATAAAATCTGATTTATAATAATAATGAACTTAATAACTGATCAACATAATTATAAGCATCATTATTATTGATCAGTTAATCGGTTGACAGCTGTTCGTCGTCTTGCGGATTTACGTCACGCCCGTTAGGCAGCTGTCACCCTTCAGGTTGAAAACAGGTAAGCTAAGCTAACAGGCTAACAGAGCGCTGCTGTGCAGACAGCGCGGCACGCCTGTGTGACCGCCTACAGTCGGCGCGTGAGAAGCGAGTGGAACTGGGCCGCGAAGCAGCCAGAAGGCGCCGCTATATCCAAACAATCACTATTCACTGAACTTCCTGGTTGGGGCTGTAAGCCCTGCTGATTTATCCTCTAGTTCACCGTGCTTTCTTCTGGAGTACTGGCCGGCTCCTGCTAAAAGTCTTCACATATTTACCCTACTTAATTAGCCTGAGCTAAATGGTAAACAGAACTGAAATAGTGCAAGTGCGTTCTCGTGTCACATGCGAGTGTTTGCGCCAGTGTTTGTGAACCTTCATACATGCAGACAGCAGAGGAACATAAAGAAGAAATCCACCAAAAGGAGGAATGGAAAACATGACTAGTTTGGTACAAACATTTACTCGCCATTTGGCGGATAGCCCTCTGAGACTTACTCGCCAAATGAAAAACTTACTTGCATTTGGTGTCTGGCGAGTGTTCATTTCGGACCCTGGTTGGAACAAGTGCTTATTTGAGTTCATGTTGTCCTTCTTTCATATCCAACCAGTCTGACCATTCTCTTCTGACCTCTGACATCATCAAGACATTCTGGTCCAGACAACTGCTGCTCACTGGATATTTTCTCTTCTTCAGATCATTCTCTGTAAACCCTGGATATGGTTGTGTGTGAAAATCCCTGTAGATCAGCTGTTTCTGAAATACTCAGACCAACAACCATGCTGCGTTCAAAGTCACTTTTCCTAATATTTATTTGGTTATATTATAAATACGCTATTTTTTTTAGTTTAGAGCAGAAATCACAATACAACAAACACTTATTTAAAGCCTAAACTAATCTGGATGTATCAACATAACTGTGGTGGTCCAAAGTTCAAATACACAAAACAATGTTAAATACAATTAACTGACTTGAAATAGTGTTATATTTTTGGCTTAGGTTGCTGAAGGCTTGCACTGCTTCATTCCAGTTTGAACCCTTTATCTCTTTTCAAAATGCAGTACACTGATATGCTTACTACTTGATGTGAGATGGCTTTAAAATTGATACCTGAGAGGTCAGGAATAGGGAGACTTGTGGTTTTGTCTTGTTAGTCAGTTTGGGATAAATAATATGTTGCAGTAGAACATGATTTGTTTAAAAAATACCCTGATTCACCTTAAGGAGGAGATGGGGGTTCTTTAAAATTACAGATGGATGATATTTCTGGGAGGCTTTGAAAGGCAGATTTGCTGGTGAAGACCAGCTTGGTTACACCTGTCAAATTATCTAAATCACTACTGATGAGAGGCTCTATGAGCAGTGGTTACAAGTACGCTTTTCCGACAAGTGCTCTTCACCTCTTTTCCGGCTGCTGCAATGTGATAATCATACCATTAGACCCACTAGAAATGGAATTGACACAGAGACCAATCAGATGCAAACTGGACTCTTGAGCTCTGTGAGAACAATATTCCACTTGAACAGGCAAATATAATAATTACTGACCTAAGAGAGCAGATTCGACAACTCTCAGATGAACTTTTGAGGAGGGAATTTGTGCTGTCTGGTTATAAGACCCGCCTGCCAATGTTGTCAAGTTTCATCACCAGGGCCGGTTGTGCAAAGAATTAAATCCTGATAAAAACTATCCGGATTTGTGAATCCCATTTTTCGGGATGGCAGATCAAGTAACCCAGCTTACTTTTACTCTGGTTGTTAAAAATATTATAGGATTAGTTCATACTGATCCAAACTCTCATTTTTCAGGATCACAAAATCTGGATATTCCAGCATGTAGATAAATGTGGGAAAATTTAATTGTGTTTGTTATTGAATTTGTTTAAGGGTTTATTTTCATGGGGACAAGAATGTTTTATTCTTCCTTTACTATGCTGACAGGCTTAATAGGTAGCCTGTCCCTGTCTAACCACCCTATCCCTGTAACGTTAAACAAGTCAGGAGCAAAATACAAAATAAAAGCGTGTGCTCTGAAATAAAGTTCTCTTATTTGATCAACAGTTTCTTCCTGAAATCCACTTTGTAATCCTTCCCGCTGTTGGGATCAGGATAATCCTGTTTTATGGGCTCGAAGTTATCCGGATTCTACTCCAAAGTTTTGAACAACCCAAACTGAGGGTTTTATCCAGATAACAACCAGGATTGGATCACCTGATCCAAGTGGATTTCAGAATCCAGATTTCCCTTTTGAACAACATATTGTTCCTATCCGATAACTGAAATCCGATTGGATTACATTTGAACAACCAGCCCCAGCGAATAGACCAAAAAGCTGGCCTCACAAAATGTGGCGCTTGAGGTGAGGATAAAAGGAGATCTGATATAGCTCCTGCGTCTGCTTTACATCCTTTCTTCTGTTTCTCCCTGGTTCAATTCCAACCACCATCTCTTAAAGTTGACCACAAGAAAACTAAAACTATCATGGCGATCGACTAAGCTGGAAGAATCTTACCAAGCCTGGAAAGTCCGTTTTTTAACATAGAAGAGTGCACTTTGCAGAGCTAAAACAGTTTATTATTCCACTTTAATTGAGGAGAAAATGAACAACTAAGTCACTTTTCAGCACTGTAGCCTTAATTAGCAGCATCTTGTTAGATGTTTTCAATCTATCCAAATCAACTGTGCTGCAGGCTTTTGAGGTTGCAGTAATTAAACCTATTTTTAAAAAAACAGCCTTGATCCTGGAGTCTTGGCTATATCCAATCCTCCTTTTACTACTAAAATTCTGGAAAAAATGATTGTCAAATAAATTAATCAACCATTTGCACAGAAATGATATACAGGGGTCCCTCGCTTTCTCAGAATTTTTATTTATTTTTTGTGCAATTTTACAGGCTTTTTTTTTTTTTTTAACAATACAGCATATTGTGTTCTGCGTCCTGATTAACTCATTCTACTAATGCAGTCCAAAACTGGACTTATTATTCTATGAAGATTTGAATTTTGAGGGTGTTTAAACAAGAGCGAAAAGTAAAAATAGTAAAGTGTAGTGAGGGGTTTTACAACCTTAAAACATCTATAATAATTGTAAAAAATAAAGCTGACTACTTCGCGGATTTTGCCTATTGTGGGTTATTTTTAGAACGTAACTCCCGCGAGTTACAGGGACCACTGTATTCAGTCTGGGTATTAGTGATGGGAAGTTTGGCTCTTTTCAGAGAGCCGGCTCTTTTGGCTTGGCTCCCAAAGAAGAGCTCTTTTGGCTCCCGAACGGCTCTTAATTTAGCATTCTTTTTAGCCCCATAATTTACCTTAACTTTGCAAAAATTAATGAATTTTGTTTTGAAAACCTGTTTGTGTTCAGCATTTTTATGAGAAGCCTTATATTTGCCTCCTTTTGAGCATTTATTCTCATACAAAACCACTTACTTTTGTTTACTATTTCATTTACTATTCTTGGATGGGCTAGTCCGGTTTCTCCTCTGTGTGCCAAGGGTTTGATGACATGACGCACTCACTCATGTACTCTCCTCACGGCTGTCTGCTGTCTCACACAATGTAGTGCCATCTACCCCCCCACCTGTCCATGCGAGCCAATCCAAACAAAGCAGTGCCATGGGCAGAACTCAGGCTGAGCACTGGGAGCTAAGCACGCAGTAAAAGGACAAAAAAAAACTGGGAGCCGGCTCTTACTCGATGGGAGCCGGTTCTTCTGATTCACAACAAAGCGTCGACTCTCAGAACCAGCTTTTTCGCGCATGACACATCACCACTGGGTTTAGGTCACATCATAGCACTTAAACCACACTGGTGAAAGTCACTAGTGATCTTTTGATGGACTACCAAGCATCGGCTCTCACATCATAGCACTGAAACCACACTGGTGAAAGTCACGTGATCTTTTGATGGACTTGGATAATGGACTTGTGTCTATACTTGTTTTATTAGACTTCAGTTAAACACAATTGACCATAACATTTTATTACCAGGGCTTGAAAATGTTGGAATTAAAGGAACCCCACTAGCCTGGTTGAAGTCTTACCTATTTGATAGGCTCCAGTTTGTCCATGTACATAACAAGTTCTCTTCTTACTTCAGAGTTAAGTATTCTACAGGGTTCAGTACTTGGTCTATTACTCTTCATCTTATAGATACTTCCATTGGGTCTTATCATGAGGCAACATGACATCACCTTTCACTGTTATGGCAGATGATACTCAGCTCCATGAAACCAGACGAGACCATTAAGCTAACTAGACTACAAAGGTGTTTTAGTGACATACAGACCTGAAGATTAAACTTTGAAAAAACTGAAATTGTTGTCTTTGGACCTGAGAGTCTCAGGAATAAATTAAATCATCTAGTTTCTGTGGATGGTCTCACTTTGACTCTTAGCACAAGAGTGAGAAACCTTTGTGTTATTTTCGACCAGAATATGTCCTTCAACTCGCATATAAAACAGGTTATTAAAACTGCTATCTTTCATCTCTGTAATAAAGCAACAATCAGGAAGATTCTGTCTCACAGTGATACAGAAAAAAATAATCCATGTATTTGTTACCTCCAGATTGAACTTTTTTAATTCCTTCTTTGTTGGATGTCCTAAAGTTGCTCTAAACAGCCTCCAACTAATCCAAAATGCTGCTGTGAGGGTTCTGACAAGGGCTGGTAGGAGAGAACACATTTCCCCGATCCTGGCTTCTCTTCACTGACTTCCTGTAAGTTCCAGGATCTAATTTAAAGTTTTACAATTCACTTATGAAGCCCTTAACAACCTTGCTAAAATAAACTCCTATTCACATACTGTCCCAACAGAACACTTTGCTCTCAAACAGCGGGCCAATTTTTGGTTCCCTGTGTTCCTAGCAGTATCAGGGGAGGTAGGGCTTTCAGTTAACAGGCTTCTCTCCTTTGGAACCTTTGGAAAATTTTACTGTCATTAACATTTAGTGGTTCTGTTGATTGTTTTAGATTATCCAAAAGCTTTACACTACTGTGATGTTTTAGACTATTGTAATGCTTGATTGCATTTTTTAAACTGTTTTCTTTGAGTGAAGCACTTTGAGTTGCAGTTGTGCTTGAAAGGTTCTACTTAGTAACAATACTAAAGTAACATTTTTAACAAAATTGACATGAGATTACTTTTAACTTCTTGCAGGATGGCCGCGTGTCCTTCATCGGACACCAGCTGGGGGGAGTATCCTTCTCGCCCAACAGTCGTGACCAGCAGGTCAAGTTTGCCCGTGCTGTCCAGATCACCTACTACCTCCGTAACCACGGACCTGTGGTTCAGGATGCCATCGCAGAGCGCTGGGAGAACGAGTTCTGTGCGCTGGTCAACAGGTTGTCCATAGCAGAGGCACCGCATGCGTCCGATCAGCTCCACATCCAATCCCTCACTTCCTTCAGCCTGTGGCGGGACTTCCACCAGACCGGCGTGCTGGCTAAGGGGGAAGTGTTGGTCAGCCTAGTTCTGGTGCTTCTGGCTGCCACCATTTCCAGCTCCATGCGAGACTGTCTAAGAGGAAAGCCGTTCCTTGGCCTCCTGGGAGTGCTAACCATTTGTATCGCTAATGTGACGGCTGCAGGGATCTTCTTCATATCGGATGGGAAGTTCAACTCCACACTGCTGGGAATCCCATTCTTTGCCATGGGTGAGTTGAAATGTGGATTTGTGTGTGGAATGGTTGGGTAATCATGATTTCACAATCGGAGCAGCTTGAATGGAAATGGTATTAGCAGAACTGTGATTGTAGTGATGCGGGCAGTGATTGGCTAAGAAAGAATTTTGCCTTATTAGGGGGCATTCACATGGGGCGGGGGGATTTCCAAATTCTTTCACACCTTACTTTGGTTAGGTTTGGTTTGATTTGCGTTCTAACAACACTTAACTGCCTGGACAATGTCACACATTGCTCACTAGGGGGCAATACTCCCCAAAACAATCACTGAGCAATAATGAAAACAAAGAAAGAAGAAAACCAGGCTCCTTGATTGGCCAGGATCAGAAAAGGAAATCTCTCCACTTCTGCTGGCTTCTTTAACGCAAGTAAAAAGTAAATAATGGAGCTACACGGTACAGTCTTGGGGTTTTTTAACTTTACTGTGGAGTGCGGATATACATTTTTCTGTTGTTTTGACCTCACCTCTTCGAACGCTTGCTGTTAACTATACTTTATATTACTTTTTCTTTTTGATGCCAGATCAGCTGTATTGGCATTTACTTCCTTTTTGGATGTTAGGTAATATGTCCACCAGAGGGCAGTGCAGAGTTCAGCGTTCACTTCTAAGCGGTGTCAGTTTTAATTCAGGACATGCTGACGATGAAGGAAATTATGATGATGCAAATGCTCAGAAAGTGACACAAAAAGAGGCAGTGGTGGTCTGTGCAGCCATCAAATACTGTGTACACACATGCATACAGCCACTGTTTAAAAAGTTCCACCATTCCTGTTGTTGCTGTCTTCTTTTTTATTCTTTTTGCTGTTCGAAAATGAACAATACTGCGTAACAATGTCTCTTACGATTTCTGGTGATACTCCTCTGCTTGCTGCATTGAGTACACATCTGCAAGCTCTCTGACAACATAATAAAATTTCAAGACGCAACTGCAGAGGACACACAGAAAAGTCAGTATTTATATTTCACATCAAGTGATAAATTAATCCTAGGCCTGGTCAGCTTATATAAGGCCTAAAAAATTACATCACCTACAAAAAAAACAACAAAAAAAAAACAGGACAATGGTGTTTATCTTCAACTGTTGCTCAAAGTTCAGTCCCTAATGTTCTTAAAACAAGACCCAAAGTGCATTTGAGTGCAAACTAATATTTAATAATTTTGCTGCTGGAGATGTTGAATGGCATCTGTGTGCATGGAATTATATTTAACATGGCGTTATCAGCAAGGAGAAAAATGTCCCATTTCTTCCTCATTTCACAGACACAACATTTTTCAACTGCAAATACATTCTCTGAGGTCTGAGGTTTGGAGAGGTATTATTGTGGAGCTATTCTTCATTTACTTTGGGTATGTCTTATCAGGCCCCTTTTCTGAAATATGGCTTGAACTTAAGGGCTTTATGTGCCTGTTCTCTCTCTCTGGGTACACTTTAGGAGTGAGTATGAGCATGAGTTGCTGCTATCTCTCTGTGTTGATCTTGCAATAGACTGGTGAAGTCCAGGGCATTCTTTCATATGCTGTATATCAGGGCAAGCTGAAGCTGCTCTGAGTACCTGAACATACATTTCACTATTCTCTCAAGATGGCGAGAACAAGAAGAAAATTTGTTCTGGCCAGGGCACTTAATACATGAGAAACCTGGCGCTCGAGGGGGGTTTGTGCTGGGTACATTACATGATATGTTTTATAGATTTTTGTTCTTCCTCACCACCACTGCCAGTAGTTTCCTACAATTATCCATTTAGCCTTGTTGAACATTTCATGTCAGTAGAAAAGAGAACTTTATGCTTCCCGCTTTTCAGCAATAACTACTAGAGATGGGAATTGATAAGACTTCATAGATATCAATGCCATCATAACTTCTGGTTATCGATCCAGTTCTTTATCGATTCCCTTTTCAATTCCTGACCTGAATTTTTTTAAGGAAGAAGAAACAAGTATATACAGCACAGATTTACGGTGTCAAAGATTGTCTACTATTTAATATCTAAAAAGAGTAAAGTCTGAGTTTAGAATCTTTGTCAACTCCACACAAACAATGCAAATAAAACAATTCAGCTCATTAATGTCTTCAAACTGATCTGGATGCCAAAACTGCAGATCTAGAGCTACATTTCTAAAGCTAGCGAAGGTACAAAAACTGGTGTACGACAATTATAATCAACTTTTGGGATTTATAAAAAACAACTTCATGGGAGAATGTTCCTAACTACACAGCAACTCTGACCCAGGCGTATGCACATAATCTGGAAAAACAGGAAACTCTAATGGTATAGAGTAAACTTAAGGAAATTACGCGAAATGTGAGACATTTGTGCACAATCAAATATTAACTTTCACACTATTTTATATATTAAAGGATTTACAAAAGAAAGGGATTTGTTATTAATGTGAACATTTCTACATATTTTGGCTGCAGGTGGTCATTTTGACCACATAGGATTTTGTGCTGTTCTAGTTTTAGATTCCCGTCGTTCTGGATCAGATCATGTGGAAGTATTCTGTAGCAGGTGGTATGCAGAGATGGATTTATGCTGTATTTTACATCATACTGGACCTTGTAGGAATAAATGTCCATACCATCAAGAAGTGCACTGAAATGCACCAGCATCCACAGAAAGCAAGAAGTTATTCCATTAATGTGACGACTACACTTAATTAAAAGAATCTGCACATCAGTCAGAACTCCAGAGAATACGTTACTCCACTCATGTTAGAAACACAGAGCAGAGTAGTGATTAGGCTGCGTACTTCGCCACACAAGGATATAGGTCTGTCCTATGTTATTATTATTGGTCTTTCCATTACAGACATTGGAGCTTGTGCCATTGTTAAGTTTGTCAGTGAAATGTAGCCATGCTCTGAATCACCTCTTCTGACAACAAACAGCCAAGCATGTCTGTTTATTTGAGCTAGCCTGCACCTTTCTGTACCGATAGAGGTATTGATAAGCCCAGTGGCGCACGATTCCAGTGCTTTAAAAATTTTAAACCAGTTCCTGAGTGGAACTGGTTTTGGTTGCCATCACTAATAACTACCCCCACTTCAAACAAACAATTATTGATGGACAACACACGACAAACTTCTGCACACTGGACAAGAAGCTGCAAGAACTCCCAAACCAAGATAGAAAGGGAAAAAATGACATTATTCTTTTCTTGCAGCCCTGAGAGAGAAACCAGAATCTGACCAACTAGTTTATATTACAACAATCATAGTGATTAAAAATGTTAGCATGTGTTTGTTTCACTGTGGGGACTGGATGTAAAAACTCTGCTTTCTACTGAGATGCTACAGCGTTGACGTAATGCCGTTGTGCTAAGCTAATGTAGATTTACGATGAACAGACTACACAGTGTTTTCTTTAATGCTTGAGACATTTTTTGATATTAAATCAAACTCAATACAGCTATAACACAGCACGTCATCAAGTCTTTCGTGTTTTTCCCATGGCCACTGAGCCAGTCATATTTGTGTGGATTACTCGAAAAATCAATGCAAATATTTTGTATCAAAGATTTATTTATCAAGTTGTTTATGAGAAGTTTTTCCAGACCCAGATTGAAATGTATCCATCGAAAAAAAAGTGTTTAAATATTTTGACTGCATAATAACTTATAGAGCATTTTCTTTGCATATTTTAAAACTTTCTGCCTTTGTCCGTTTCAAGTCTCTTTTCTCATTAGACCTCAACTTCTTCAGCTACGCCATGTCCATTTACTCTACAGTATATCTTGCATCTCCTCCCTGTGCGTTACTAAGGTCACAGCATCTCTGGGGCTTTGGCACAGCTCTGCTGATTTAACATAACTAATGTTTAAGTAAGACTCAGGAACAGAAGGCCGGATCAGCTCCTTGTGACCTAGAGACACAGGAGGAGAAACAGGAGGAGGAGGGTGAAGGGAGAGGTGTGATCGGGAAGAGTGAGAAGCTAAAAAGGAATGTCAAGGAGAAAAGAACAAAGAGAAAACTGCACGTAATGACGTTGAAAGTTTGGAGTAAAACAAAAGGACATGAAGGAGAAAGAGATATATAGAAGGAATTGTAAAGAATGAATGGAGGTTGAGAGGACTTGATTTATTCCATTATTTCTGATGACAGGGCCTCAAAAGCAGCAGATGTCTACCTCCGTCCCCTTGGGAAATCCTGCCTTAGACACACCCCTATCACTAAAATGTAAACTGATACCCAATCTGAGAATGAAGCATCACCTGCTGAGATGCTAGTTCAATTTATAACACTAATTCTTATGTGGATGTAGTTTTTTTTCTTTTTGTTTGTTTGTTTTTTAGCTAGAAAACTATATGCTGTTTTTGAATTTCAAGGCTGCAAAACATCAAGCAAAAAAAAAAGAAAAGGAATGAACAAAGACAAGCTCCCATGTAGAGATGACAAGGCAGGTGTCTGTACTAGCTACCCAAAAAAAGATAGATAGATAGAAATTGTTTAACGGTCCCAGGGGATCAGAGCCCTTTGCCAAGAGCAGAAAGGGATTGTTGATCCAGGCTTGTGCAAGGGTGGATTAGAGTCCCATGAATGTAAGAGGTAGAAAAAGTCTCTGCAGAGACTCTTAATGCAAACCTTTGATCCTGTATCGTAAAACTTTATCTCTTGTAGCTTCAAAGAAAGCAATAATATGCATTTTAGGATTCATATGCACTCAGATTATCTTTTGTAAACAATGCTTCTAAATGTCAGTTACACTTGTATATCAAAACATGCAGCTACAGACTTGAAAATGACAAGCAGTTCAAGCAAATCATCAATTATCAAGACAAGAAAAAAATCTGGTTTATTTTTCACTGTGTTTGATGATTTATTGATGCATTCAGCTCACAGTGGAAATCAGTTCCAGCCACTCACAGGCAGCGCTGTTACCAAATGCTGTGATTTATTTAAAATATGACAGGTTGTAAAGTTACCTTGTCATGAGCTTTTTTACTTACTGAGTCCAGTGAAAAGTTACTACCAAGCTGCTGATACCACAAAAACGTTGCAGGCTATTTCATTGGACCGCCTTTAGCATTAATTACAGCTTCATTGTCTGCCATCTTCCCACTTAGCTTCTGCAATGTCACAACATTTATTCCTATCCACAGCTGCATTTATTTTTCTTAAAGATCTTTTATTGATGAAGGGAGAGTCCGACAACTGAACAAATCCTTCTCCAGCACACCCCAAAGATTCTCCATAAGGTTAAGGTCTAGACTCTGTGGTGGCCAATCCATGTGTGAAAATGATGTCTGATGCTTCCTGAACCACTCTTTCACAATCTTGAGCCCCATGAGTCCTGGTTTTGTCATCTTGGAATCTGGCCGTGCCATCAGGGAGGATAGAAAACCTGCTCATTCGGTATATTCAGGTACCAGCTGACCACATTTTTTGGCCACATAATGTTGCTGAACCTAGAACTGCACCTAGACCTGACCAACTGCAACCCCAGATCATGGACTGCCCCTACAGGCTTGTAGACACCAGACACGATGGCTGTATAGCTTCATCTGCTTCTCTTCTTACCCTGTTGCTCCCATTACTCTGGAAAAGGGTAAATCTGGACTCATCAGACCACGTGACCTTCTTCCATCGCTCCAGAGTCCAACCGTTATGCTCCCTAGCAAATTGAAGTTTTTTTTTATTTTTAATTATCCTTACTAGTTTGTGGTTTTCTTATGGCTACACGGCTGTTTAGTCCCAATCCCTTGAGTTCCCTTTACTGTTTGCACCAACTTTTAAGATTTTAGTCTGACCATTTGTCTCCTTAGAAGACAATGGTTCCCCACTATCCTCCTAGTTCTTTATCATACGTTGGACAATTCTTAACGCAACCTAAGTTGTTTCAGCAACTTCTCTAGATGTCCTTTTGCTTAATGCTAATAATTTCACCCTTCTGAAGCAGATAAACATCTTTTCCACAACCACAGGATGGACTGTAAGTAAATACAGACTAGATCATTCATAAAACATTTATTTCACTCTCCTTTGCCATGAAAAATGAAAAAACTTCAGCTCTGAAAATGGCTGCAGTGAAAGACACAAAACAACAAAAAGACCCAACAGATCTATGGTCTTGCTGGGGGTTAAGAAGACCGTGAACCATAAACAACATACTTATAAAGTTGTTGTTTTTTCTAAGGTTGCCATTGCAGTAAAAAGTAACACCAATGTGTCAGCAGCTCGTAAATAAGGGAAAATCATTTGGAATTCTTCTTTATAAACACCGGGCTTCAGTATCAGTTCATTTTTCTGTATTTTATCCAATAGAGTCACAATAAAAGCAGCTAATTATAGTAACTACTACTTATCAATGTTCATAAATTACCAAATTTACTATTTGTTTTATGGATTTTCAATTTGTTCACCCAATCATCTAACATTTATAACATTTGAATAAAACATGTTCACTTGTTTAAAAAGCCCCTATCTACGGAAGCCGAGAGCTGCCATGCCTTCAGCTATTTATTTTTATGCAAAAAAAAAATCATTTTCACGCAATATAATGTTAATTGATTGAGAAATTTAGCAATACTATATGGTCATAAGACTTCCTTTAGAATGACCAGCAAACAAGCTGTCTTTTTTATTTCTATCATTTTGCTTTAACTTTGTTGTGCAAACACTTCCGGTGTAGACGATGAATCACTAAAAGACTTGTGCAAACTCAAATCATTTCATAACATTCTTAAACACCAGATGCAGCTACAAAGGTATCATGTGGCTCTATGATAAAAAGCGTCTTTGCTCATTTATAGGTACACATTCACTTCAATTGCTCATTTTACTTGGTCCCATGACTCATTTGGGTTGTGATATATACCATAGACCTAATATCTTAATGGAGTCTCATGGCCTTTTAATTGGTTCTGGTTCCCTTCATCTCCTTTGTGGAGATTGCATTAACACTTGAGATCACAAGTGTCGTGTTAAAAGCTCATTATGTGTAGAATTATAAAGTTATCAGAGAAATCATCCTGGTGATGTTGGCTTGTCTCTATAAATGATATCATCCTCATAATTTCCATTGTGCTTTTTCCACTGTTTCTTAACACTGTTGGTAGGACGGACCAAAATCTGACATGTTTTATTCCCCCTTATGTCTATTCGAGGTTGATAAATCCTGATGCAACTGAATCACAATATGTTTGTCTTCTATAAGTTAAAAATAATATCTGAGGTTAGTATAGGTCTGTAAGACTTCACTGTCAATGATTCTGAGACTTGTACTGGGTGTATTAAAACAAACTCATTTTAATTAATTAAACGAAGGAACCATAAATTATTTATTGTTTAAATGGTGTATTTTGGACACCCAGGATTGGTTATAGATTAAAATATGAAGCTAAACATAAAACAAAACTTGACTTAGAGCTTACTAATACAAATAGATCATGTCTGGTTTTGGTGCTGTTCAAGTTTTCAAGCATGATGTTCTTGGTCTAGGTCAGGGGTCTGCCAGCTGTGGCTCCTAAGCCACAAGTGGCTCTCTGGACCTTCCACCATGGCTCTTAATACATCGCTAAAAATGCTAAAGAACTAGTAATGTTTCTAAATATAGATATAATGACAAATGCAAGTTTTTAGCAATCTTTTTTTCATGGATTAATTGCATTGAATTTCCACAACATAATAATGACACTAAAAGTACCAGTAATATTTTTTATTTCATCTACTTTACTTGTCATTAGGTTGAAAAAAATTTTTTGTTTGTTTTTTATACTTATTTACTTTATTTTCTACAGATATCTATACCCAAAAGAAGAAAGTCTATCTGTTCTCTTTTTGCAAAGCTTTTCTTGGGAGTTTACCGTAGTCAGATTTATTTTTTTCCTTGAAGTTGTTTAATTCTCACATATCCAATACGGCTCTAAATGAGCAGATACTGATGCTGGTCAGATAATCGCACTGTAAAATCTAACAAGTTGGCTTTACTGAAAAGAAAAAAGCAAACTCGTCTTAGAAAGTCAGCTGGAACTTTTTGAGCTTGTAGAGCTTAATTTTGCTCAATAAATCTGAGTGTTTCTTACATAAAGTAGTGGGAGAAACTTAAACAGATTGAATCAGTGTAAGTGATGCTTCTTATGCTAAGTTTAATTCACCTACCTAGATTAACTGATGAAGTAAATTTGTTTTTTAAGATGCTTTGTGGAACTTGGTGTGGACATGGTCTTTGCTAAAATAATATCACACCACAGACTTCATGTTTTCAGTGGTGATGCAGCATGACATGGGCAATGCAGCAAAGTTTGCTTGTAAAAATCGTGACTCGTGTTAAAGGTTCCTCTGCTCCCTTTGTGAGTCCCTCCTGTTTGTCTCACAGCGGGTACGGAAACGTGAACGTAACAGTCCTTTTTTCAGGAACTAGTGTTCGCTGCCTCGTCACCTTGGTTACCTCAGGTGTTCGAACCAGCATGTCCCTACCCACACAAACATGCACAACTTCACTTGAGAAACAGAGACAATAAAGGAAATATGGAAAAAAAAGAAAAAAAAAATATGTATAATGAAGATTAGGAGAAAGAGGCAGCACAGATTTAATTATTGAGCAGCTGTTATATTACTTTTTATTTGTTTATTTATTTTTAATAATCCATTGGTCTGGTTAAAAAAATGGTGGTGAAAAATTACTTTGAGTTTGAATTTTTAAAAATATTTTGTACAAAGTTGTAATTAAGTTATCCGAATATTAATGGGCAAATTTTGAAAGTTATTTTACGAAAGCAACTAGAAAGTTAATTTTAATAGTAGCGCATTACTTTTTGGTAAGTAATCAACAAAGTAACTGAGTTACTTTTTGAATGAAGTAACTAGTAACTGTAACTAGTTACTTTTCTTTAGTAAGTAGCACAACACTGTTCATCACTGTGAAAAACAAATGGCAAACACGTTGGCATTATTTAGGAAAATTTGCCTGACGTTAAATAAAAAGTCGTTTACTTTAGTCATTTAAAAAGAAGGGATTGTGTGTAGTTAGTGCAAGGCATGTTTGTCTCTTTTTTCTTCACAAACAAAAATAATTCCACACAACACGTAAACTGCATCTTTTCTATGCTAATGTTTCTGCAGTGGCAGCTTCTGTTGGTCCTGAGCCCCTCTTACAACATGTGGGTTGCTGCAGCTGCTTCATCTGTTCTTGCTTTCACGTCACATGAACAAAGTGACTAAAATCTCATTGCAGTATTATCACAAATGGAAGCAGTCATTTAGCCCTTGGCCTGAACCAAATGGCAAAGCTGTTGATAAAGCAATAAATCTACATTTCAACTCCTACTTTGATCTTGAGCATTGTATGATGACTGCACTCATGTAGAATTGGAAGTAGGAAATGAGAAGTTAATGACTAAAGCGGAGCAACCCTGTCCATTGCAGATTTTTTTCCACACAGCACCAAACAGTTGAACTAATAGCAAAAAAATAAAGTTTAAAAAAATCTCAAATATTGAATTCGTCTTGTTAAACATACAGCTCTGTCCTGAATTACAAGATATTTTGCATGAACACAGTGGCCCTAATTTATTAAATAAATCTGTGCGCATGACTATTTCTATACAAGGTTTACCATTCATCAATTTGGACGTGAGCGTAGGATAAGATCAAATCTCACGACAGGTCTGAGATCATGTACAAACATTTCAGTCTGTGTGGATTAGCGTTGCAGCAGCAGACGCTGAAAATAATCATTAAACAAACCTGCAACCGTCATCTAAACATAAGCAGCCACATATAGTACACAGTACATATTCATGTTTAACCCATTTGCAAAAAAGCATATTATAACGGACTCCCAGTACAAGTAAAATAAAAAACTTACTGATACCGCTTGGAGTGCACACCGACTTAAAAAAAATTTTGAACAGCCTAAGACCATGACGATTAGAATAGCTCAAATTTAATGGGCTATTATCCAAATTAAAAACAAATAAAACATTAATCATGGGCATATGCTACTTATTGAGAATTTTATTCATACCTCAGCCGGAGTCCATTTAACAACTGTTATTGACTACCTCTATGTAGCGTTTCCATGCACGCTTTTGACTCAGGTTTTTAGGCTACCAAACAGCCACTTTATTCTTTTCCACCTCACAAGTGAGGCTTTAGATCTCGACTTCACAAAAAGTTTCTTTTTTTGGTCCAATGAACTTCTCCTCTCCATGGTTTGACCTCACTGGGCGAGGCCTAGGACCGTGGATAATTAATCAGGTACATGATGATGGATGTATCAAGACTCAATCATTCCTACGCTCGGATCGGTCAGATACGAATGTTTCATAAATCACATGTGGATCCAATTGTAAGATTATTCCTGCGGTCAGATGTGCGCTCGTTTCCATGTTCGTTTGATACATGAGGGCCATTATGTTAAAAATGTGTTCCACATATTTCTGTCACGGCCCGGTGCCGTTACTCAGAAGAAGGACCCAATTGCAGAACACAGAGTCGAGGGAGGAAGTGTACAGGATTTATTGATAATCAGTGTGAGGTACTTAGTCCAGGTCCGGGAATTTTTCCGTATGCCAGGGGTAGGCTGACGATGAAGGGGTGAGTCCGAGGAATGGTGTCTGGTAGCAGTGCCAGCGTGAGACGGCAGGCAGGGCGAGCAGGCAGGCGCTAACTGCAGGTGGCTGGCTGGCATGAACTGAAGTCCGGGTCCTGGGTGCTGGCGGGTCTCCAGTAGGTCGGGGTCCAAATACTAAGGAACAAAGAATGGGGTGAATCTTTAGACAAGAAGCAAAACAAGATATTGGCGATTGACCTGATTACCTGCAACTAAGAGAGACAATCTGGCGAAAACTGGAGCTGCTGCTTGGTCCTAAATAGCAGAGAGGAGATCAGGCTGATGAGCTGCAGGTGGTGATAATGGAAGCTCCAGACTCCGCCCTGAGTGCCCATGGCAACTGGCACAGCTCTACCTGCAGATCCAGACCCACACACAGTACATTCATGAAAATTTCAGGTTATTTTCAAATGTAAAAAAAGAAAAGTGACTACATGTGCAAAACCACATATATTTCACTTGGGTATTTTTGTTGTATTTTACATGACTGTACATGAGTTTCATCTGTGGTTTTATATGTTAAAACATACCTTTTCACATGTGAATTTGCATGGGTTTCATGTCTAATTACCATGAAAATGTTCCAAAACCAGATATTTCCCATGTGAAAAATGTGTTTCACATGTGGTCCACATATTTCACATTTTTACATGGTTAAAAAAGAAAAGTGAATTCCATGTGTTTTTCTGTAAGAGAGCAAACAGTTGATCTTTGAAATCTTTTAGCCTTCTGTGGTTTTAACACAAAAACAAATGACTAATGAGTGAGAAATGGTTTTAACTCAGACACCACCATGGATCGAAATATCAACTTTACTCATGTTGTCTGTGTTTAAATACATACATACATCATTATGTACACTTTATGTTTACAAAGTATATCTGAACGAAATACTGCATCATGTTGCTAAAACACCAGACACATGGTAATACATACAGTCTTAATACAGTAAAAGTCAGGTTGAAGAGAGGGTTATCCAAGATGCTTCATGAAAGGCTCTCTCTCTCTGTGCTCAGCCACATCAGTCTGAGGCTGTGAAGTTGTTGTCAGCACTGCTGCATGATTTACAAGCTCTTTGGAGTTTCTCTTTCTGGACTGTGATGTTTTTACACACTAATAGTTCCTTATCCTGTAAGGACAGGATAGATAGTGACACTCAACATTTGCAAGTCACCCGCCATGGCTGTTTCTGCTGACGGTGAAAAACCCTCTGGGAATTCCTGCCTGCTTCTATAAGTTGCGTTAGATGACTGATGATCGATCTGTGGATGGTGTGGCCATTAGTGACCCTGAGACGATGGCTATATGACAGCCTCAGGGTCATTATTAAGGCTTGAACAGAAAAATTTAAAACCGCTTTTTATAACAATAAATACTGCTGTTTGATGGCTTGGCCCTAAAAGGAAAACAAATTCCTATCTCTTCAGGAGAAAGCCAGTTGTAAGCTAGAAAATGTACTCCTTCAGATTTTAACACCTTCATTATATGTTGTCATAGGCAACACAAATTTCACACTGGATGCCAGATTTATTTCTGTTGCTATTTCCTGCATCATGTCCTTGCAATAGCTTTGTTTAGCTATTCTGCTTGTTTATCCACTTCACGTGTTTTTAATAGCAGATATTTGATCTGTAGTTGGAGAAAATCAAGTTGAAGCTTTATTCTATTTCTACTGTAAGAAATGGAAATTCGTAGTTAGATAAAGAAAACAATGAACTTGGGAGAACTAATGTTTTGAACACTCGGACTCTTGGAAACATTCTGGTCCCGCTTCAGACCAGTTGGTGGCATGAAAGATGAAAACATCCCTGGTTCCCACAAGCAAGAAATGAAAAGATTAGCCCTAAACTAAAGGAGATTATGAATGATGTTTAACTGACCCATCTCAGCCACATAGTTGGAAAGCTGAATTAAATAAATCTATAGCTTTAGGCAGAGTCCTGCATGGATCCAGTTTCTTCAACCCAAACCCAGGGTTTGGTACCATTATGATAATTAGCAAACAACTCATTACCCACAGTTTTCTCCCAGCCGTGTCTGAACCCCACCCACTGAAATATAACCTGCAACTCGAACAGTGATGTGTATATAACACAGTACTGATTTTTGGAGATTTTTTTCCCCATCTGAACGGAACATACCTAATATAACTTGCATCATATTGCTTTGAGTCATATTATCTCTATGACGTGTTGTGGCTCACGGACACATTTTTTAAAGCAGTCCCTGGTTTAAACCGTGTTCTTTGTTCCTGAATAACAAATCCAGCTCCAAGACGAACCTCTAGCATCTGATACTTTGGAATACTGTTATTCAAATATCCAAGATACAACAAGGTTATTTAATACCTATCCATCCATCCATCCATCCATCCATTTTCTGCCGCTTATCCAGAGTTGGGTTGCGGGGGCCGCTCCCTAAGCAGGGAAACCCAGACTTCCTTCTCTCCGGCCACTTTCACCAGCTCATCCGGAGGGATCCCGAGGCGTTCCCCGGCCAGCCGAGAGATGTAGTCCATCCAGCGTGTCCTGGGTCTTCCCCGGGGCCTCTTTCCGGTGGGACGTGCTCGGA
>JBAMHW010000025.1:1480604-1493080 GCA_037177495.1 Rhadinocentrus ornatus | reverse complement strand
TCAATAAAAATAGCAGAAAGTGAAGGAGAAAGCGGGCAGCCCTGCCTGGTGCCTCTCTGCAAACAGAAGCTTGGAGACTAATAAACTGATTGTCAAACCTCGGATTGAGGAGGAGCAGTTTGGTTTTCATCCTGGTCATGGAACAGAGGACCAGCTCTACATCCTCTTTAGGGTCTTGGAGGGAGAATAGGAGTTTGCTTTACAGAGTGGCTGTGGCTAAGGAGGAAGAGCAGTCATCTTTTAACCAGAAGGTTGGGTGATCGATTCCAGGCTTTCCTTGAAGGTCAAAGTGTCCTTTTGGGGTATTAACAGGTGAATGTGACAAGTAGTGTAAAGCGCTTTGAGCGGTCAATCTGACAGGAAATTTACCAGTCTACATGTGCTTGGACTTGGAGAAGGACTCCTGTGGGAGTTGCACTGGGAGTATGAAGCTGTCTGGTCCCCGCATCGCCAGCAGTATATCAGAATTGTTTCCAGTGCGGGATGGACTCCGCCAAGGCTGCCCTTTGTCACTGATCATGATAACTTTTATGGACAGAATTTCTAGGCGCAGCCGAGGTGTTGAGGGATCCGGTTTGGTGGCCTCAGGATTGGGTCTCTGCTCTTTGTGGATGATGTAGTTCAACGGGCCGTGATCTTCATCTCTCACTGGAGTGATTTGCAGCCAAATGTGAAGCAGCTGGGATGAAAATCAGCACCTCCAAATCCTAGACATGGTCCTCATCTGGAAAAGGGTGGAGTGCCTTCTCCGGGTCGGGAATCAGGCCCTGTTCACATATCTCTGGGTATTGTTCACTAGTGAGGGAAGGATGGAGCAGGAGATCAACAGGATTCTGCCTTGGTCTGGGGTGGTGAAGAAGGAGCTGAGTCAAAAGGTAAAGCTCTGGATTTACCGGTCAATCTATAGGATAGGGTGAAAAGTTTGGTGATCCGGGAGGGGCTCAGATCCCAAAGATCCCTCCGGATAAGCTGGTGAATGTGGCCGGGGAGAGGGAAGTCTGGGTTTCCCTGCTTAGGCAGCTGCCTTATCCGACTCCAAATAAGCAATAGAAGATGGATGGATATATTGATTATTAAAATTTACATTTTATGGTAACATAATTAATATTAATGACACTAGATCACTGCACCTAACACTATTTTAAAATAAGATCTTGTTATCTCTCCTTTCCTGTCTGACCAAAAGTTAAGAAATTAATTTTAAAATAATGGATGACATGTACACCTCCAACGATTTCTAACACATTAGAGCTATAAATACGTGAAGCATTTGCAGTTCTGAAATGAGAACAGTGGAACATCTTTTTATTCTGATCAACTGTCCAGAACTGGTTAACCTGTAAAAGTGTGTCCTTCTCTAACTTTTGATATTATCAAATATGGCATACAAGATAAAAACTAAAAATTTAAGGTAGATAAAACTACATTTGTAATTAAAATTTTAATTTTAATGGCAAATGTTTTTCTTCATAACGTTAAGCTTTTCCTGTTTTTGAAGCTTTAAAAAACCCAAATTAGTATAGTTTAATGATGTATTGTTGCATTGTAAGATTTCTAAACTTCTTCCTAATCCTGTACTGACCAGGTTTACTTTTAGTTGTTTGTGCTTCTATTTATTTTCCTTTATCATTTTCCTTTCTATTCTCAGTTCAATATTCATTTCTTGACACGTATTGCCTTGTTAATTTTAAATAAATTATTTTTAAAAGATGTTTTGACGGTTTGTTCCGCATCATAAACAAGGAAGTACAACCTGTCACTTCCTGTTTACCTTCCTTAAATGACGTCACGCTGGTAATATTTAACAGACCGGAATCTAACCAGCGGATAACTCCAGTAACAGCCGGTCGATGTTCTGGTGAAGACTGGATCAAAACGTCCCCACACAGAGCCACGTTCTGGACAACCGGGGAAGGAGCGGCACTGTTGGTTTCTCGTGTTTTCCTTGGATTTCAGCACCGAAGCAAGCTAGCCGGGCGGCTAAGCTAACGTTTAGAGGCTAACCTTTGCTTTGCGTTTGCTAGCCGCAGAGTAAGCAACAGAGGCTCGACAAAGCGTGTCCATTCCCCAGACTAGCCACCGTTTGCCAGTATGGAAAACAAATACAACCAGAAGAGTCCGGGTAAGCTGACTGTCAGTTGTTCTGGAGCTCTTAGCCGCTAGCACAGTTGCTAACGCCACTGACCAGGAACCAAACAAGCTCTGGTTTAATCGTTAGCTTAAGACAGCTGTGCACAGTCTGCATACAGGCTAACCAGCCCTCCGGCTTCCGACAGCTATGAGCTCTATGTGGATAGATCGTAGTATTTTCAGTAATCTGCAGTCAATGGATGAAGTATTTATCCTGTAAAACTGCATCACCATCATTTGCTTTCTGGAAATGAAGCCATGTTGGCACGACGATGCCATCAAGTGTGAAGTTTTCACTTAAACCTGTGAGTGAGTTTAGCAGCAGTGTTTTGTGAATATAAAAATGCTCTAGGCTGAGCGGGGTGGTAGTAGTACTACTAGTGGCGGGATGTGCTACAGTAGATGGGTTATTTTCCACCTACCATCAACATTTGACTTGAACCGCAAGGACAGAAGTGTAAAAATTGAGCTGTTTCACTGAGAGTGTTTAATTCTTGGTCTTGGCTCCAACCTTTTGCAGTGATTTGGCTGGAGAAGGATAATGTGGCTTTGTAAAACAACTACAAGTCGTTGAAAATGAAGATAAGGTAGAGCTTTCCTACCCTGTACAGAATGTGGATTCTTTCATGACTCTGATCATGTTATAAACCAGTCGTTCCTTTAAAGATTCAAGCTGTTTGTTACCGAGCCACCATACAAGAACTTAATAGTTTCAGGATCGACAGCTTTAGCCTCGGTTACATCAGGAGAACTTCTTTATTACAAACAAAACATCTTTAACTTCAGAGAATTTCCTCTTAAGCTTCGCAAACAAACCAGAACCAAAGTAAAACTAGGCAACTTCTCCCCTATTAAATCCCTATTTCTGGGAGTCAGTTTGACATTGAGATGGATGATTAATCTCCAGATTCTTGCAATAAGCATAATAATGTACTTTATTAATATTTATCCATTTTATAAATTTATGGTGACCCGTGGATGAATTTTGTTGTAATATATCCGAGTGTTTTGTTCGGGTGATTTTTGGCTGGATTTGGCTACTCGGACAGTCTCCTTCGCATGCACCTGCTGCCTGGTATTATCAGGTCTTTGTAAGCAGAACTGAAACCGTTGACAACATCCTGAAAGACTGAGTTTACCACCGTGCGCTCGCTAGGTAGCGAAGTGTTTGCACAACTCTTGTTTCAAGGACAGATGGAAAGAAACAAGCTGTGCAGGTGTTCTAGACCCACAAACAGAGATGATTTGTTTAGGGTCACCGGGCTGGAAAGTTTCCACGTGAAGAGTTTCAGGGCTGATCTCATTAAAAGTTGTGGTTTGATGCTCTCGTCGGAGAAGAGTTCTGAGAGCAAGATCACAATAGAGTTAGAAACGTTACAATTATAGATTTTATGGTTCCATTATTGCCAAAGAAATAATCACAATATCCCCATCATCACGGTTATTATACATTAATTCATTCCCCGCCACTAACCCTGGTTAGCTATCATCTATTTTAGCTAAAGTAATAGAATCATAATAAAAGTAACCATATTATTACAAGTGAAACACAAATATTTGAAATATTACACAAAACTAAGGGAAACTAATATTTAGACCCGTTCCAGGCAGACTGAGACGTTCCAGCATTTATCTTCTAACTGATGATCCCGTCTTCCAGCCGATGGAAACCCAGAAATCTACATCCCAGAAAATCAGAAGACCACATGAAACCAATGAAAAGGAAACTGAATTCAGAACTGAGACCAAGTGAAGAATCTAGTCCTGCATATGAACCCAGTTCTTGATCTGAGCCCTCCTGCTGGACTCCTGCCTCCATGCGGCATGGTCTGCTGGCCAGTCCAGCCCAGTAATCCTTGGTCATTGAACCGGGTTCTGGTTCTTGTGGCAGTGTAGGCAGAGGCCAAGTCCTGCTGGAAAGATGAAGTCCGCATCTCCAACAAACTTTTCTGCTGCAGGAAGCATGAAGCTCTAAAACCTCCTGGTAGACCAGCGTGGACTCTGGACTTAAAGCCAGTGGACCAGCACCTGCTGCAGGAATCTTCGTACGTTGGTGAACCTCGGCGCACGGAGAGGCTGACGGTGCAGACGGCTGTAGCGTGACGGCGCTAACCTGCTGCAGGAATTATTTACATGGCAATCGAGGTTTTTTTGTGTTACCATTTTTATTTAAATAAATATTTCTATTATTGTAAAATTAAGAGATCTTGACATTTAAAGTGCATTTAGTGCCCCATGGTGGTGTGGGGTGGCCCTCGTAAGCTTTATACATTTCTGTCTATAGCAGAGCCCAAAGTAAAAAGTACTTTAACATGCTGTAGACTCAAGACTTAAAAAACAACTAAAACACATTTTATCCATTTTTCTTTTAGGTTTTAAACTTTTTCTGAGTAAATTTAAGGTTAATATTTCATGAATGTGGATTAGCCATGCGCACCTTATTTGGCGCCTGAGGGGGGTTGACAGACGCTTTTCTGACTGTATCTTCTTACACCGGCTTGACTTGGACACCCTGTACTATGTGGAATACATGTGAAGCCATGCTGTACTTTAACACACTCCACCGTTTTCAGAGCGCTGCCACAAAGAGCCGGATTATCTCTTTAATGAAAGTCTTTCTCTAGAAGAGCAGTTAAACGTCCTCAGACCGGGGAGGGTTTTTACCCTCCCATCTCTACATGTTTCACAACTTTGATGTTGGGCTGTTGTTATGCAATAATATCTCCTCTCTCCCCTCTGGACCTGCTGTGAATCATTCCCAGTGACAGACACTCAAAATGTATGTTGCATAAGATGATTTGGCGTGCAGGGATTATCACCCCATCGCCTTGGGCCAGTAACCCAACCTCTCCAAACTCAGCAGGCATGTCTGTAACGAAGGGCATCCCTCGTCCTTGCTGCTCACTACTAACTGAAGGAAGCACTAGGAATGGACACGGGCTATGAAAGCCAGCACAGGTGCATCTTAGCACGAGCAAAGCCGTGATATGAAAAAGATTTTGGAGGAGATTTCGCATACTGGTCAGTCTGGACCCAAACAGTACCGTGTTTATATAAGCAATGTTTTCTTCTGTATTTGCTGTCGACCAGTGAATGGTATGTCCCACATTTCATTGTAAGGTGAACCAGTGATGTCGGCTGGATAAACACAGTCATAGTTTGAGTCTTGTAAAATAAATTATTTGCTTGACATACTCCATGCTAGGGCCCGACCAATTAATCGGCAGGCCGATTAAAATCGGCCGATTTAAGCCCTTTTCAAAATGGCCAAAATCGGCCGTTGTTTTGCCGAGTAAACGCTGATTTATTGTTACTTTCTCATAAAACAGTAAACGCTGTTAAGTGTCGGAGTCGTGCAGAATGATGTCCTTGCTGCGTTTGTCCACTAGATGGAGCTCTGACTCCATTCAATTCCACAGTCATCCCTGTCTTTTCATTAGGGGTAGCTCATAGCTAGCCAAGTTACGTTACAGAAGTGGGAAGCGCCGAAACAGGATGTGCATGTAAAATGTTAGAGCATCGCAACGTTGACTTGCAGCCAAGAACCGGCTGTCGTCGGTAGTTCACACATATCGTTTGTTTAAGTTATTCCTAAAAAACGGCATAACACCCGTCTATGTTAGCAATAACATCGCTGTTTTTACCCCGACCTAGCATAGTGTCACGGGGTTCTTTCCATTTCCTTCTTGGTGTTAAAAACAAAAAAACTCAGGCAAGCGAAAGAAGTAAAATGCTTGTGACATTTATTTGCTCACTTTTCGTGAGAATAATTAGATATAGAAACCACCTAGGCCAAACTCCAGTTTGAACAGATCCTGAGCGGTTGTTACCTCCTGTGTGTCCATCCCAGCACTGCCCTCATCACATTGAGGATCCACCTTTTTTTTAATACCATAAGCCCCTCCCACTAGGCTCAGTATCCAAATGAAAAGAAATGTACGAAAAAAGCACATCTATTTGCAAAAGTGTATTTCTAAAATTAACTTTTTCCTGCAGAAATACACCTTTACCAACATTTAATTCCCCTAAATAATACCAACACATAACACCTTGACCCAAGTCACATGATCCAGAAACATGATGGTCTTTCTATTTAAGGACAGCAAAATCCTACTGCTCGGTTTTGCCAAACCATGCAGGATGCGGCGCGCCTACCACATCCGCGACAGCTGGTGAGTGGGTGCGAGAAATGTGTGGCTTAACCAGGTGAGAGCCACCAGGTGTGCACACTTGGCTATGCTGCTCATACAGAAAAGGGGTGATGAAAATATTTAAGGAATAATGATGTCCATTTCTAACGACAGAGGGAGAGAGAAAGTGACGTGTGTGGATGTAAGTGTGACGCTTGTGTGTGCATGCGCTGCTCCCCAACCTAGCATAGCTTTAGCCAAGTAGCCAGTAGCTGCAGAAATAATGTAAGTGTATAAAATCTGTGAGTAGAGAACGAGCGTTCATCCCTCCGTCAGCTGCAGGTTGAGGCGTATTTTAGGAGGAGAGGTGATGTAGAGGGGAGGAGGTTTATTCACTGCAGCACCGAAAACGTGTTATTAATCTTCCAGTCTGTCTTCAGCCACCGTCATGATGTAAATGGTAAGTACTTGTAAAGCGCTTTACATCATACATCACATTCACGCACTGATGGTGGAAGCTGCCATGCAAGGCGCTCACCACGACCCATTAGGGGTTCGGTGTCTTGCCCAAGGACACCTCGACATGAACTCGACTTGGCTGACCGAAGGTGCAACACACCTGATTCAAATTAAATGGCTCTCTGACCAGCTCTACACAAGTCTGCTAATGAGCCATTAATTCGAACCAGGTGTGTTGCAGCAGGGAGACATCTAAGACATTACATTAAAGTCATTTAGCTGACGCTTTTATCCAAAGCAACTTACAATGGTTAGGCAGTAGCGTTAAGGGTCTTCCCAACTGGAAGGTGTTAATGTTCGTCCCCTGGGGGATTCGAACCCTGGTCTCCTACATGGGAGACTAATGCGCTACCAATTGAGCTAACCAGCTGCAAGACCTGCGGGATAGTGGGCCTTGAGGACCAGGGTTGGGAATCACTGCTTTGACCTACTTCTAATTTTATCAGCAAGAAGTACAAAACAAGATATATTTATTAATTCATCATTCATTTATTCATTTATAGATTGACTTCTTCTGTTTTAAAGTGGTGGCGTAAGCGTTAATTAAGCAACACATTAAGTTAATTTATTCATTATATACTTTTATTTTTTAATTTAAAATAACTGCCCGAATATTTTTTTCTACCAAATATCGGCCTCAAAGATCCATATCGGTTGGGCCCTGCTCCATACTCCGGTTATTGGCTAAATGACTTCCTGACCTACACAAGATGCTGGCAGAGCCAGCTGGGACCAGTCCTAACCTTCTAGCAACTCAAAACGAAGACTTTAACCCATAAGTCTCTGGAACCAGGCCACGCCCCCCACATGAAATTGTATTTTCCACATGGTTAGAAATCTCTTTCTTTTATTCTTGACCTGCTCTGTCACTTCCACAAGGTCACTTATGTTCTTCAAGTTTTTATTTGATACATTCTGTAGATATTTCTGTTTATTTCTATTTGTGTTTTATTCCTGTTTTAACTCATTTTATTATTATGTTTTTAACTCCTTGGCTTTTCTGTGGTGCTCCTGCAGCGTCGGAGGGGCTCGGTTAAACGTGTCATATTCTAAATGTATGATGGAGCACATGACAAATAAACCTCTGGAATTAAAAGATCAGCTTACAGTTGCAGCTCACTGAGGTCCATCTGGCGTAGCCGGTGTAGGGGGCTGGCGCCTGCCCATGACGTTGCACTAGGGCCCCTCGGACGAGCCCCATCTCATAAGAATCACATCTGTCATTTATCAATAAATATTGAACACATATTGGCAAAAATAAGCTTCTTTTTCCCATGTGAGTAAATAATTCCAGTAAACAGTAGGGCTGCTCGGTTATGGCAACAATGATAATCACCGTTATTTTGATTCGAATATCTCAATTATTTAACACAATTATTAATAATAAGATCAAGTTATTGAACTGTGGCTGATCAATAACAAGCGAAGGATAAACAGTAGAAACATATGAACTGTGTCGTAGTGACCTTCCACACCAACCATTACTCTTCCCACATTGTTCAGTAGTTGTAAGCTAGACTGTGCAGTAGTGGTATGTACATTTCAGTTAGCTGCCTCCAGAGATAAAAACCAGTTAGGAACCAGTTGGCCCCAGGCCTATCCCATCTCACCCAGCTTAACATAATCTGGCTCCTGCAACCTCCTAAAGGCTTGTACCAGCCCGATGCTCTGGTTTCACCCACTAGCCCATGCTAGCGCCGCCTCGTCTCATTGAGGGAAACGTAGACCTTTGTGGGTCCGGACTGGTGCAGGCGAAGCTTTGGAATAAAGGCGAATCTCAGCTGGGCTCAGTTTGTCTCTGCTTCATCACTGAGCTGCAGCATCACGGAGGTCTTCCTCAATCAGAGGTGTGCTGAAGATGAACAGTTCACCATCGTGCATGTGAAGTTTCAGCATGAGGAGGCTGCATGCCTCCATGATGTGGGGGTCTGTTCAGTGTGCGGTTCACATCTTGTCCTTGGGCAGAATCAGATGGAACACGTGCCCTGACAGCCATGTGGTGTCGGGCCATCTCTTTGCTCCGCTGCTTTTCCCCCCCTGCAGCATCTTCCTCCCTCGCTCTGATTCGCCCTCCCATCCACCCCCACGGTCTTAGCATCCCAGCAGTCTGTGCTGGATTGGACTGCAAACCAATTTCGTGCTAGTGAATACCTCTTAGTTCCACTTTTCACAATTACTTTCTAATTTCCTGCCCCGTCCTGTCTGTAGCAGTGGCTGCTAGCTGACTGTCGGTCTTTCTGTCTGTCTTTGAGCTGGGCTAGGTGAGCAGGCTGCTTTGGTAGCATGAAACAGAGGCAGCACCAGTTGTTGTGACTCATGGAGTCGTCTCAAAGAATGATGGAAATTGTAGCCCCAGACGATATCCTAATGGTCTTTTATTTGTCCTTGCAGAGATGACGTCTTTTTACGAGTAGTCATCCTTACATCCAGGGATGTCCTTGTGTCCTTTCCAGGGCAGTGGCTTAGAAACACCACACCACCTGGATGAAGATGAAGAAGCCTGTTTAAAATGATGCAGGGTGTTACCCAGTGCTTTCATCAACAATGACAAATTTATTTCGTTGACAAACTTTTTTTTCGTGCAGTGACGAGCTAAAAATGGCGCTCTGATGACGAGACGTTTGTGAGATTTCGTTGACAAGACGAAAATGTTCAAGGCTGATTGTCTGACATTAAAAACGACATTTCTGCCTATTGTGAGCAAATCTGTCAGTCGGCATTGCTGCTGCACCTTGGCCACGCCCACCACCTAGCGTGCAGCGTGGGCGAAGGGTTTGGTGGTCGGAAACCAGGAAACCATACGTGGACGTATTTTAACTATAATCCATCATAATTCCACTGGCAGAGCAGGTCAAGCTGAGCATGTGTTCCTCATCCATGGCTCATATTCTGATCATGTGTGTGTTCAGGGTGGAGTTTTACACTTCAGAAAACTCTCAGAAATGAAGCCACAGTTACTAAAGTCAGGATGTTGCTGCTCTTTGCTTTTCTGGAGTAATTGATTTCACAGTTAGTACTTTATCTGTGGATGCAGAACCCTAAGTAGATGAGAAAGTATCTGCTGCTGGTTGGAAGCCTTGTAAGTCTAAAACTTTCCTTTTCATTTAGTAATTATTGATGAAAATAACCAACAAGCTCACAATGTTGCTACATGTTGAACTTCTAGATCTCCTGGTGTGACATGTTTGTATGATGAAGTAGGACAAAGCTGAAATCTAGAACTTAAAGGTTTCTGGCCAACATTAATGAAGTACAACACGGCGGCGTTGCTTCCTGTTGATGGGAAAGTCTCGGCTAAAGCATCAGTCTGGTAAAGGATCTGGTTGTTATGCAGAAGCATTAAAGGTTAACTTGTTATAACCTGTCAGCCTTGATTCCACGTTTAATACGTATTATTGACCGAAATTACTTTGCTAAAAGACAAAAAAACATTATTATTTGACTAAAACTTTTTTGAGTTTTCTCTTCCATAGTCCTGAGCAGCTGGACATGGTGTCCTGCAGGAAGCCTCCCCTTGAAGGCGCTACCTCTGTCCCTTCCTGGCAGAAAAATGTTTCTTGAATAGATATGCAACAAAAAATAGAATACAACATAAGGAATAAAAATATTTACAAACTTTGGATTGGATATGGAATGACATCCTGACTCGCGTTGTGGTTGCCGTGGTGACGGCTGGTAGTCACGTGGTCTGCGACGGGGGAGAAATAGGCAGCTTCGTGTCGGAATCGCCACGAGAATGAGTCACTATGTAGTGTGCCAAATAGTGCAGCCCTATGTAGAGAACGAGGGGATAGGGAGTAGGTGGACATTCGGACACAACCTATGTCTACTGTTTCACTTGGCTAACCTTTGCTCTTTTATGTCTTTGTTTCTTTGAAACGGCCAGCGGTGAAGAGGCTGATGAAAGAAGCTGCTGAACTGAGGGATCCCACTGAGCACTACCATGCCCAGCCGCTGGAGGTACGTCCACAACACACCTAACTACATCATCCCCTATTCATTCCCACCATGCCTGATCTATACAACATCGCACAGCAGAAGCGGCCCGTTTACTACAGGCAAAGATGGCGAGTTACCCTGGAAATAGTTGTACGTTAAAGAGGAAGAGAAAAGATAAAAACAAGGAGAACAAAACAAACAGAATAGCAATCGGAGCGAAACAGAGAAACTAACCAGCTGCTGCACCTGGAAAGATCCAGGAACCATCCTGAAGGCTTCTAGAAACCAGCAGACCATCTAGAGGGGCCCTGTTAGAGGAAAACCTGTAGAACCCATGAACAGCATGAGCACCAGCAGCTGGGATGTGTGTGTGAGTGTACTAAGCATTAAGGGTTCGTTGTGCTGCGTGATCATGCAAATGCAACTGAACCCCCTCCAAGGATCAGAGGCAGACAGAGAGAGCGCCAAGCCCCGGCCACTCAGCAGAGACCAGAACTGAGACCACGCGGTTTCGGTTCGGTGCAGAGGAAGACCACAGCCATGGCTAGTCAAGCAGGGAGCGCTTGTTATGTGTCTCCAGGTGTCCTGGGATGAAAACGCCACATAAAACAGTAGGGACACGTTTCTCTTTTTTTTGGCCCGAAAAGTGAGGAAAACACAAACGTACCCAACAACACTGGGTTCACAGAAAGGTGAAATAGCTGTCGAACCGCAAATTACATTTTATATATGAAGGAGAAGTTTGCAGACAGACATTCATAAGGACTCTACGGGGAAAATACATAACGTGAAATTCTTTTGTGGCAAACTATTTTTAGATATTTTGTAATACTGGACCCTTCTGTGATCCTGGACTAGATGATAATGTGACATCATTACCACGAAACAGGTAGGAAGCTGTTAGCTGTGTTGCTAGCCATATTGGGGTTTTTTACCCTCTGTGTTTTGGTGTTTAGAAGTACTGTAAAATAAATTATGTGGCTCGAATACAGAGAATCTAAGCTTTCTATCAAGGTCTAACTAGGCCTGTCACGATAACAAATTTTGCTGTGCAATAAAATTTTTTCAGAAATGATCTCGATAAGCGATAGTATTGCGCAAAGTGATAATGTCATTGTGAGACCATGTTCATCTAATTTAATGATATGCCATTAAAATGCAAGTAAACCCTTTCAAAGATAAATAAACTTTAATTTCAAAAGAACATTTTACGCTGGAAATGGAAGAAATTTCCAATAACAAAAAGAATAAATAGAATGGACTCTCAGTCTCATTAACAATGAATGGAAACCAAACAACTAAAAACAATAAGTATGATGGATAATTAAGTCTTTGCTCTGTAAAAAAAATTGCCCTTCAAATAATATATTAAAAAAATATTAAACATGGATCAGACAGGAAAAACAGCCAGTTAGTACCATTGTGTTAAAAAAAACTAGAAAAAAATCTACTGCGCATGGTTAGTGAAGCTGAACTATCTCCCCCATCACTGCATGTCAGACTGATCTATGAACCGCTGCTGCGTCGCCACGCTTTTCCACATCTGCCGGGACACCGGCCCAAAAGTACTGCAGCCCACTGGGACTCCCCCAGAACCTCCGGTTAGCCGGCATCGCTCTTCATGTGCATGTTGTCATATACGGTAGTTTATAGGCTGACTGTGTAATGTGCCTGCTCATTACGGGGTTATTACAGTTACCGTAGTAGTTCTGCCTACACGTGTGTGTTCTGCTATACAATCTATAGCATATATATATA
>JBAMHW010000025.1:1288360-1298987 GCA_037177495.1 Rhadinocentrus ornatus | reverse complement strand
GTCTGTAGCAGCTTTAATCCCAGTATAAACCAGTCTGTAGCAGCTTTAATCCCAGTATAAACCAGTCTGTAACAGCTCATTTGGTAGTTATTTACGTTGACTTGTTTTGAACAAACCGTCTCTTTAATCCAGCACAGTTTATAGACCACCAACCCCTCCTTCCTGATTGATTAACGAGGCTGGTTAACTCAATTTGTAGAGCATCAGTCTCCCGTGTGGGAGACCAGGGTTCGAATCCCCCAGGGGACGAACATTAACCTTCCAGTTGGGTCCTTAGGCAAGACCCTTAACGCTACTGCCGAACCCTTGTAAGTCGCTTTGGATAAAAGCTAAATGACTGTAATGATTAATCAGCCATACACATTAAATACAAGAAGATTTTATTAAGTGGTGATTTTAACCTTTTAATCAATGACGGCAGCGATCCCTTCCTCAGCCTGGTTTTACACCTTTAAACATGGCCTGTCCGCTGGCGTGTCCCTGGACATGGTCCTAACCTATGGCCTGTCCGCTGGCGTGTCCCTGGACCTGGTCCTAACCTATGGCCTGTCCGCTGGCGTGTCCCTGGACATGGTCCTAACCTATGGCCTGTCTGCTGGCGTGTCCCTGGACCTGGTCCTAACCTATGGCCTGTCCTGCCGTTTAGACCCAGTTCCCACATCCCTTTCAAACACGTTTTATGATTTCTTTGAGTATGAACTTTTAAATATTGTAAATGACTCCTTTCAGGCGGGTGTTTTCCCATCTGCCTTTAGAACGGTGGTGGTGAGGCCCCTTCTGAGTCATTTAGATCCCACTGGTTTTATCCAACCTACAGTTTTTAAGTAAAATCAGAGAAAAAGTGGTTTTTATTTAGTTAAACTAAATAACTACCACTAGTTTAACTATTATATTATTTATAATAAATATTATTTATTTATTATAAATAATATAATAAATATATTATTTATATATTTAGTTATATAAACAACTAAATATTTATATGTTCTTCCAAACATATCTTGGAAAAATCTGCTTTTAGGACAAACCACAGAACCGAGACGTCCTTTTAAAAATCGTTAATGACCTCAGGTGTAACTTGGACACACGGACACACTATTTCTAGAAAATTAGATTACTGTAATGCCTTGCTCTCTGGTCAACCCACAAAGTCTATTTCTAACCGGCAACCTCCACCATGGATCCTGATCGTCGGGAAACCCTCCGTCTACTAACCCTGTCACTGCTGAGCAGGAACCACAGAGACCGGAGCTGGCCAGCGTTCATCGGCGTGGACTGAAGGCAGTAACGGAGATGTCTGGACAGTTCCCGACGTAAGCAGTCCTCGTCCTCCAGGTCGCTGAGGATCACACAAGACCTTCACTCTCTGATCCAGCAGCATCAGGATGCATCTAACATGAGGAGAGGCCAAGTCTTACCCGGGAGACAGAGCCAGGCGCAGCAGGTCGGAGCTGAGTCGCAGCTGGTTGAGTACGGCCAGTTCTTCCATCAGAGGCCAGAGCTGAGTCCGTCGGCTGAGGTGGAGCAGCTCCGACCTGGACATGTGGACCCCACCAGCCTCTTCCCCCTCACACAAGGACCAGTCCTCCAGGAGGCCTCTGGAGGTCATGTGACAGTGCTGCTGCTCCACACTCGACACCAACTTCTCCAGCACCCCTGGTGAGAAGATAATTTCACATTAGGTTTTTCTCTGAGAGCAGTTAGTTGTTTTGCTGAGGTCTCAGAGGCTAAACAGGCTAATACTGGAGTCTAAAAGATCTCTGATCCCTCAGGGAGGTAAACATATCAAGGATGTTCCTCCAAGATCCATGGATGAAGATGTCAGCAACCAACCAAAACCACCTGTAAAGCAAACACCTAAAAGGGAAGCTGAC
The DNA here is from genome assembly GCA_037177495.1 of Rhadinocentrus ornatus. Lineage (NCBI taxonomy): Eukaryota > Metazoa > Chordata > Actinopteri > Atheriniformes > Melanotaeniidae > Rhadinocentrus > Rhadinocentrus ornatus. Next base: position 1,297,113 of record JBAMHW010000025.1, on the reverse strand, counting down.
ACCTTCACCCCTCATCAGGAAGAATACAGCTGCTTCCGGTTAAAGGTAAGAGAGCTCACCGGACTTCTGCGGGTCCAGCTGGTTGTTCGCCAACAGAACCAGACCCCATGCTTCTAGGAGACTTTCTTTGATATCCAGCCTGAGTCCAGCACCCTGAAGACGGACCAGATCCTGCCTCGAAGAAGCCAAAGAGCTGTCCAGCCTCAGGTGGTTGATGTCCAAAGCTTTACTCAGGAGTTTGAGCCGGGCAGCACATTCAGCCACTGAAGCCAGCTGATGAAGAGGATGGATACGCTTTCATGTTCTCTTCCTTTTACCAGGCAGATAACTATCCTCTAAGATCATCTTCGTACCTTGAAGGGCAGCGCTTTCCCCAGGGTCTTCTGGATGCCCTTCAGAGCGGTGGTCACAGACACCGGAGTGGACAGGACCGCCTGGATGGCAGCTGAAACCACCTGTAGCTCCTGGTTACCTCTGCAGGAAACCAGAGTCAGAGCAAGGCTCAGCAAATATTGACCACAACCTACTGATTGTAGCGTTTTAGCAAGTATTGCAACACACAAGAGCAGAGAAAATTATGAAACACTCAATTTACACGTGGAAATAAACTATGAAAAGAAAAAAACTCAAAGTTTACTCAAATGAGGAGTGAGGCTCTCCCAGCAGCAGCTGAGGAAGGCGGAGGATGAGGTGTTTCTGCACCCACTGCCAGTGAAGCGCCAGCACGGAGACTCCCTGAAAGTCAGCCGCCAGGGTGCTGCACACATCCCAGAAACGATCCAGCCACTGGAGCAGCTGTCGGATCTAAGCAGCCAAAGACACCAGAAATAATATCATCCTCCAGCTGAAATCACCTCATAGCGTGGTATGTGTCATCTTTGCTCTACATGCAACAGTTCATTTGATCTCCAGCTTGAAGGCTGTTTAACCTTTTGCTGGGCTAGCTCACTGTACAGGAAGCAGCATGAGATTCTGCAGCCCAGCAGATGGTAGCAGCCAACAGGAAGCAGCAATGCTAACATATAGCATAGCAACATGACTAGCAGGAAGCAGCTAGGCTACATGTTAGTAGCCAACAGGGAGCAGCGATGTTAACATGTAGCATAGCAGCATGACTAGCAGGAAGCAGCAATGCTAACATGTAACATAGCAACATGACTAGCAGGAAGCAGCTATGCTACAGGTTAGCAGCCAACAGGGAGCAGCGATGCTAACATGTAGCATAGCAGCATGACTAGCAGGAAGCAGCTATGCTAACATGTGGTATAGCAACATGACTAGCAGGAAGCAGCTATGCTACATGTTAACAGCCACCAGAAAGCAGCAATGCTAACATGTAGCATAGCAGCATGACTAGCAGGAAGCAGCTATGCTACATGTTAGCAGCCACCAGAAAGCAGCAATGCTAACATGTAGCATATCAGCATGACTAGCAGGAAGCAGCAATGCTAACGTGTAGCATAGCAACATGACTAGCAGGAGGTAGCAATGCTAACATGAAGTTATCTGGGAATGTAGAAACCAGGAGAACATCTCTGACCACGTTAAAGCTTCTGATCCTTTCTCCACACAAACCAGGAGTTACATGAAAGCAGAGACTCTGCTGGTTCCAGAGACGTCTTATCACTGTGGGACAGAAACTCTGGAGCTAGCAGCCAGAACCAGAAACCAGGTTGTTGCCGTTTGTGATGAAGTGTGATTCCAGCTCTAAAAACTCTGCTGATCTTTTTTCCTAGGAATACTTGACTCGTTCCTAGGACTACTTGACTCGTTCCTAGGACTGCTCGACTCATTCCTAGGACTGCTCGACTCATTCCTAGGACTACTCGACTCATTCCGAGGACTACTCGACTCATTCCGAGGACTACTCGACTCATTCCGAGGACTACTCGACTCATTCCTAGGACTACTCGACTCATTCCTAGGATTACTCGACTCATTCCTAGGACTAGTTGACTCATTCCGAGGATTACTTGACTCATTCCGAGGATTACTTGATTCATTCCGAGGATTACTTGACTCATTCCTAGGATTACTTGACTCATTCCTAGGATTACTTGACTCATTCCTAGGATTACTTGACTCATTCCTAGGACTAGTTGACTCATTCCGAGGATTACTTGACTCATTCCGAGGACTAGTTGACTCATTCCGAGGATTACTTGACTCATTCCTAGGATTACTTGACTCATTCCTAGGATTACTTGACTCATTCCTAGGATTACTTGACTCATTCCTAGGACTAGTTGACTCATTCCGAGGATTACTTGACTCATTCCGAGGACTAGTTGACTCATTCCTAGGATTACTTGACTCATTCCTAGGATTACTTTACTCATTCCGAGGACTACTTGACTCATTCCGAGGATTACTTGACTCATTCCGAGGATTACTTGACTCATTTCTCGGACTAGTTGACTCATTCCGAGGATTACTTGACTCATTCCTAGGATTACGTGACTCATTCCGAGGATTACTTGACTCATTCCGAGGATTACTTGACTCATTCCGAGGATTACTTGACTCATTCCTAGGATTACTTGACTCATTCCTAGGATTACTTTACTCATTCCTAGGACTAGGTGACTCATTCCGAGGATTACTTGACTCGTTCCGAGGACTAGTTGACTCATTCCGGGGACTACTTGACTCATTCCTAGGATTACTTGACTCATTCCTAGGATTACTTGACTCAGTCCTAGGATTACTTCACTCACTCATTCCTAGATGAACTGGGCTGTTATTCTGTGGTTTACGGTGATCTGGTAATCTTTTTTTTTTCAGGATGAGATAACATTTACATTTTCTACTGTGTTCCAGGTGAATTTACTCTGACACAGTAAAATGTATCTTCATTCTGACACTTTTGTTGTAATCCGAGTTGTCTCAACTTTCTGTAGAGACTAGGATTATATACACAGCTCTTGTAGTTTGGTGGTTCATTTTAGACAGGAGGCAGAAAAACAGGCCTTATTAAGAAGAGGCTAAACGACTTAATACAGCATTATTAATGACATTAAGAACTACAACCGTACCAAAATTTACAGCAGTAAGTAAAAGTAGTAGTAATAGGTGGGGTCAGCCCTTCCAGCATGTGAAACTGGCAGTCGTCCACACAAACCAAAGTAATTTATGCTGTTCCTCAGGGTTCTGGTCTTGGACCACTTCTGTTTGCACTTCGTTGGCTTTGCTTTGGCAGCATGATCAGGAAACATATTCATTTCCAGTGTTATACTGATGATGCACAGTTTTGTTCATTACTGAAACTCAAACAAGCCAGTTGTCTTAGACATTGAGACCCGGATGAGCTTAAATTTTCTTCTCTTAAATTCGGCATTTGTTTCAGGACGCGACATGCTGGCCTCTAGTACGACTGTGAGGAAGCCCGGGGTCATCTTTGGCTTGCCTTTACTTCTAAATATTAGACATCTAAAACAACTTATTTTTTAAATTTAATATTTGTCCCAGAGACACTGAAAGAGTCAACATGCTTTAATCTAAGCAAGCCTTTAAAGGCCTTCTAAAGTACAATTAATACTTTAAAACAGAAGATTTTAAACTAACAACATACAGAGAAATTGATGACAGGAGTTAAGTTTTGATCTAAAAAGTGGAAATGAATCAGAGGGAAGTCTATTTCCCGGTGAGCAGAAGGGACAGAGACGATAAGGTCGAGCAGACATGATGTCAGAAAGGTAAGGGGGCGTGGTTTTGGATAGTCTTGTAGGGAAGTGGGTCCTTGAGTTTCATGGGTTGATGACAATGACAATAAAATTCTATTCTTATTGCTGTTACTAGTTTTCCATTTAACCTGCTGCATCCTGGCATGTCCTTGCTGTAAACCCTCGGGGTCCCTGGCGACAGAAAACCTTCTAACCTCAAACATGATGTGGTCTGAAATGTGGGGCTGTCCATTCTGCACCGCCTTCAGGATGAACGAGTCCCACAGGTCGAAAAACGTCCGCAGGTGCATCAACACCGGATGAGGCAGATGACCGATATCTACCGTCCCTGTAAGGAGGGGGATCTAACGTTAGCTAAGTTATAAATGCTAATGAATTCATTAGCCAAAGTGTGCTTACCTTTACTGAAGGCTGTGGCGATCCTCAGAGAGCAGTCCTGAGCCCACAGGTTGATGGCAGAGGTGCAGATAACAGATCTCTCCTCTCTGTCCATTATCAGAGCAATCCTGCAGCATAAAGCATCAACACTTTTAATGCAGTAAAAATAAATGTGAAGAGAGAGACCCAGATAACAGTAGCTGGGCTACTTCTGGCCACTGGTGGCTCAGTTACTGCACTGGCAAATGTGTGGGCCAGAAGTGGACCAGATGCCGGTTGGTGGCCTGGACGTGGATTATGGTTGGTATTTTGTGGGCCAGAAGTGGTCCTAATATGGGAAGCCTTCTCATGGTAGTTGCCTTGCGGGCCACGTGTGGGGGTATGCGACTGAGTCTTGGCAGCTACACTCACGTTCAGTCAACACCGTGAGTCAAGGCCACATCTGGGCCACATCTGGCCCAAACATTTTTTGCTATCTGGAATGCAAGAACAAATATGCAGTGATCTTTACAGGATGATCAACCTTATCTGCCTACCTGTTTGCAACAGCATTCAAAGCCTCCAGAAACTCCGTGTATCGCTCCTCATCTTCAAAGTTGCATTTGTTGGCTAAAATATCCAGATACTGCTTGTTCCAGCGCATATCCACCAGAATCCTGTATTCATCTGGAAAGAGGACATTCAGCAATGTGGAGCTATTTGTGACATTATAACAGAGAAAAACTGGAACGTATCCATTTTTTTTCTGGTGATTTCACCTTCTGTCCTAAAAGCAACTCTGCTGCAGTCACACTAAAGACTAAAGGTCCAGGATGCTCGACTCAAAGGATGACGATGCAGACAGATTCGTTCATCTCCTGCGTTGGTTACGCACATAACATGGTCAGTTTCCACGGAGCTTAGCTACGTTACTGACCAAACGGTGTCTGAAACTGGTGTCGACTCTAAGGAGTGAACTCTGACCTCAGCACTGCCCCCTAGTGGAGGAGCTGACTTAATAACCATGGCAATGCAAAACAGGCAAGGAAGCGTGAGGACGGCAACGTACGCATTTGAAACGCGTTGTTCACGTGTGTAAAGGAGCAGAAACGGGCCTTAACGTTTCATTTTCACCGTGTCACTTAACATGACATCCGTCGCCGTTTCCAATGTTAAAAATGTTGTTTCCCGTCTTCGGTACAACCAGTGAGAGCATCCCGAGTCCTGACACGGCGCTGAGCTCGTTCAGGACGTCGTCAGGCGAAGCTGCAACGCAGCTAGCTTCAGGGTTAGCTCTCTTCTCTTGACCCAGGTGCTAGCAGCAGCTAGCTTCAAGGTTAGCTCTCTTCTCTTGACCCAGGTGCTAGCAGCAGCTAGCTTCAGGGTTAGCTCCCTTCTCTTTACCCAGCAGATAGCTTCAGGCTTACCTCTCTTCTCTCGACCCAGGCGCTAGCAGCAGCTCGCGTCAGGGTTAGCTCTCTTCTCTTGACCCAGGTGCCAGCAGCAGCTAGCTTCAGGGTTAGCTCCCTTCTTTTTACCCAGCAGATAGCTTCAGGCTTACCTCTCTACTCTCGACCCAGGCGCTAGCAGCAGCTAGCTTCAAGGTTAGCGCCCTTCTTTTGACCCAGCAGAAGTGAAACAGACACGGGACTCTGCTGGAACTAGCAGAGCTGTGTGGTGTTTATTGTTAAAGCTGGTAGCTAAAATAGTCACTGCTAAACAGGAAGTTTCTTACAGTGACTTCCTCTGCTCCGACTTTCCCTGCCTCCCCTCCACTCTGACTCCTGCAGTCTCTCTCTCTCTCTCGACCATTCTTAAAGGGGCCACGCTGTCACCACCACCATGTCTCTGCTCATTAACAAATAACTCTTGCAATCTATTTTTCCGTGTAATCTGGCGGGCCAGGTATTATTGGCAGCGGCCCAGTTTTAGCCCACGGGCTGCCAGTTGCTGACCACTGCTCTAGAACCTGATGCAGCTCCATGGAAACGGCTGTTGTCATGGATTACCCAGTAGATGAGCAGCTTTTCTTCTTCATTGTCTGTCTTGGCTTCTCCTTCAGCAATCCTTGATGCAGCGCCGCCTCGGGCGAGGACGGGAATATTCCGGACTAAAAGGTTTGGTTCCTTTGACCGTGCAGTGTGAACCGGACACAACCAGGTTTAGCGGACTAATAAATGTAAAGAGTCAGAATCTACACACCTGTTCTGAAAGAGTCTGAAACACCACCAATCAAGAGACTCCATGAAGACCAAAGAAATCTCCAGAGGCCTGGGACAAAGCTGAGACAATGTGACAGCGTGAAGGCTTATCAGACATGTCAGGATACCTGACTAAAAGTTCTCTGTACTTTCCTAATGGCAAGAAACCTGAAAACTGTAGACATATTGCCCCTGTCAATCTAAATTCTAACTTCTAAAACCATCTACAAGTAGGACTGCTGTGAATCACCACTTTCCAGGAAGGACAATAAAGACTACCGTATCGTCTGGACTATGAGTTGCTCCCAAGTATAAGTTGCATCAATCATCAAACGCTTCGTGAAGAGGGGGAAAAAATAAAATAAATAAATAAAAACAAAACATATATAAGTGACACTGGGCTATAAGTCACAGGACCAGCCAAACTTATAGTCCAGAAAATCTGGTGCAAATGAAAGAAGGAAATTGTGGAAAGTTTACCTATGTTGTGAGGCTGCAACAGCCCAGCAAGCGACTTGCCCCTTGTAGCAAGTTGGCTACTGAACACAGCTTTTAGAGCCTGGTTTCCTGCCTCCAGATGGACCAGCGCTGGATCTGAAACAGACAAACATGCGCTCTAAATCTAGATTAGAAGTTTAGTTGTGTTTATGTGAGCAGAATCACTAACCAAGGACATGTTTGTAGCTCTTCCCCAGGTGTGCGAGCCAGCTGCTGCGAAGGATCCAGTCTCCATGAGAGGCTCTCTCTGAAACCAATCTCACCGCTGTGGGGACAAGTTTCAGAGCATCTCCTTCCCCCAGATCCACCACTTCTCCAGAGAAAACCAGGTCCTCGTGGACACCACTGCTCTGCAAAGCCTGCCGCAGGTCACTCAAACTCAGTGGACGATCCCTGCACACATACACCAGGAGGAGGAAAACAGCACCGTTTCCATTTAGGACGTTTCTTTTATTTGTGGGCGGTTTCTACATGGATAAAGTCTGCATTTTACTCACGTAACTGTTAGCATCCTTACCGCTTGCCCTGCAGGCTGAGGTTGTTGAGGCAAAACAGGAGGACCTGTCCATCTCGGAGGATGGAGGAGAAGCATGAATCCTCCGTGGAGATCAGGGCTGAGGGGAAGCCGTCAGGCCAGACTCCAGCACACAACAGTCCACTTCCCCAGTTCTCCGAGTCAAGGACAGTCAAGTGCTGCTCAATGAGCTGCTGGGCTTGCTGGAAGGAGACAGGATGTGGGAGGCTATGGTCATACAGGAGCTAGCATGAAGAAGTTGCAGGAATCTGAAACAGTTTGTGGAATTTTTCCGAACCCCAACTATGTACCAGCTGCTATTTAACGAGTAATGAAAAGTGGTTCCAAAGCTAAACTTTGAGGGATGCCATATTTGTAAAAGATGATCTCCATTGACAAACAGTAGTGGGAGCATAAGAATATGATTCTGAAGTATAGAAACCTTTTGGCTGGCTATGGTGCGTTGGCAGAAAGCGTAGGCGTCTCCACAGGCATGCTGCAGGGCATTGGGTAAATCTACACCTCTCTGCAGCTGGCCGGACAGCAGGGTGGCAGCATGGAGAAGGGAGGCCACCGATGAAGCCGGGGAATCTGAAAGACAGACTGCAGTGTCTGATAAATGCTGCAGAGACAGACTGGATGTTTTTTTACTGGAATCGTCTCACGGTTTACCCCAGATGGTAGAGTTGATGTCTTTGTGCAGTTTAATCAGCAGATCACACACACAGTCCCCAGTTACCCCTGCAGTGTGAAGCATGGTCTTCAGGTCCAGTGTGTCCCAGCAGACCCTTTCATTTTCTCCTGGGATGTAAATCTCCACCCCTCTGTTCCTCATCGCTCTGGAGAGCTCCCCATGCATGGGGTCCATGGTCAGGAACAACCTGCAAAGCCGACAGATCAGCGGAGTTCTGCAGCCACTACAACTCATTAAGCTCTAAATGATTTGCATAACAACCTAAAGTTTGGATGGGGGGTGATAGTCGGAGTCTTCCCATCTATGACGCCACGTTCGTTGATGGTGAGCGATCCACTGGGCTCGAGGAGAGCGTTCAGGCGATCCAGGACAGAAGCACTGAGAGTGAAATGTATGATGAGGACAGACGTTCTCTCATCGCTCACCAGGCCACATTAACAGCTAGCAGGAAACGCTGCTGTGCAATCTCACCTGCAGAAGTTGACATTGTCCATGAGCAACCAGTCACCAGCCTGCAGGGCCTGGACCAGCATACCGTCCAACCACTCAAAGCCCCCGTTTGTCCAGCCGTCCTCTAGCTGAGCCAGACGCTCCTTCAGCAGCATGAAGTCCATTTGCAGCTTGGACATGTCTGGAAGAAAACCCCACAAGTTACAGCCATCACTAGATAGTTCCCATTAACACTAGAGAGTCACTAGATAGTTCCCATTAATGCCATGGACCAAAGTGTCACTAGATAGTTCCCATTAACACTAGAGAGTCACTAGATAGTTCCCATTAATGCCATGGACCAAAGTGTCACTAGA